>CAJOBZ010000003.1:7475000-7800000 GCA_905332375.1 Pieris macdunnoughi | reverse complement strand
GGGTTTGTTGGTATAAAATTTTAAAGTTGTTAGTTAAGTTAACATTAACCTCTTAAAAAATTAAAAGCTGTTATCACCTTTTTTCTTATGTGTTGCTGCTAATTTATCCAAATCCACTCCCTCGTCTTCTTCATTATCAATATCTTTAAAACTGTCCTTCTGAAACCACAATTCAGCCTTCATTGACCTTCTTGATACAGGATCAGTGTCATCTAAGTCTGTGAGTAAAGGGTTCTTCTTGGCTTTAGCTGGTGTCGCTTTTAATTTACTATTCCTTAATGTGTTAAGCTTTGTAAGTTTGTCAATGTCCTTAGATTCATTTTCGGAATCTGAAAAACCTTAAACAAAAAAGTAATTGGGTGTATTGGAATGTCAATAACATTTTTTAAATCTATACATATAAAAAACTTCAAGAGAATTCATATATAACCCTATACTATATACATATATAGAGATGCCAGAGATTTTCATAAAAACTAATGATTTTAAAATGAGGACTTGGTTTTGATTTTCGTTATTGAAACAAATGTTTTAAATAAACTATTTACCTAAAGATTGCTTATCTTCATGGTCTGAGTCACTCTCCATTTCAAGCTCACTGTCAGAGTCTTTATAGAAGAGTCCTGATGAGTCAAGCTTAGAGTCCTCCACATCATACTTCATGTATTTTTGTTTTACTTTCCCTTCATCATCAGAATCACTGGCCTCGGCCACAATGTCCGGAGCTTGATCAATAACCATATTTAATTGCTGAAATTGATCGATTATTATATATTATATCATTTCTATTTATTACAACGATATATTAATATTTACCTGGTATCAAATAACTTAACCTTAATTATGATATGATATAGATTCTGTAAATATGGGATTAAAGTGACAAAACTAAAGAGGTATCTTATTAAACTATAAAGATAACACAATATCTATTTTTACTAAAACCACTAAAAATATGTTCTCAAATAACCCACTTTTTATAATTAACTTAATTTTGCATTGCCTTAGATTTTAATAGTTCAAAACATATAAACTTATTCAATACAAACTTAACATCCTTAATATCAGATAACCTGAACATATCATTGCTCTCCAATATTGGGCCATCATCGCCTTTTAGTACCATTTTTAGATTCATCTTTTCAGCCAATTTCTGTCTTTGTTTATTTAATTGCTTTCGTTTTCTTTTCAATAGCCGTTTTTCTTCATCCTTTGTAAATAAATAAGCATAACAAAATTTTTACAGAATATTTTCATAAATATCTATGTTATTTTTTCTATATTTTATATATAGCTATGTTTTTTTTTCTTTAAACCATAATAATTATTATTATAACCTGCAAGGGGTTAGTGGTACCTGTAACTCAGCCACTTCATCATCAATAGTTTCTTCCTCTTTATCAGCTTCATCTTTGTCTTCCTCCTTCTCATCAACATCTGCCTTTTCCTATAATTAAATTTGGTTTTGGTGTATATCATTAAACTAAGAATATTATCATTAACTAAGATAATATTTTATGTTTATCTAATGTAAATAAATAATTGGGCCAACTTACCTCAGTGGGTTCTTTAGTTTTTTTAGATTCTTTAATATGCTTCAACCAATTCAATATTGCTTTTACATCTTTTCGTCCCAATACTTTTATGTCTTTGCAGCACTCCTTTATCTCTTTTGTAGTTTTGGGATGATTATGCACATCTTCATCATCAATGACAATCTAAAAATAACTCTGATTAATAAACTGCATACTAGATGCATAGAAATTATAATAGTGAATAATTTATTAATAAATTTAATAAATGAAAGTATTACCTCTGAACATTCTTGGAGTAAGTCAATTGGATCTTCTTTAGCCAGAAATTCAGACAGCATGACTTTATGATGTGTTGTGTAATCATTTTCTTTATAACCCTCTGCTTTTGCTTTCTTTTGTTTTTCAGGGTGCAAGATATTGTTGTGTGTTTTCTTTACTATTTCTAAGTCTTCAAACACATATTTAGCATCTAGCAATTTCGGATCAATGCTATCGGGAGCAATGTACCCTTGACAAACCACAAATATTTCTGAAGACTCGTTACGAGAAGCTTGAGGTTTTGTTGCGTGAACTTTTTTAAAAAATTGTTTTAATACCCACAAAAGAGCATGATAATCTTTTGATCTAAATACTTTCGTGACAAACCATCCACCCTGTCGCAAGAAATTTGTGGCTAATTTGAGTGCACTAAGAGTAAGACAAGCCTGCTGGTATGCATCATGAATCCAATTTAAACCAACATTAGGGAGCACCATCATTCAATACTACATCTGCTTTCCAAGTTTTGATTTCCTTTTTTATAGCTGTTTTACACTTTTCAGTTGTAATGTCTTCTGTAATACTTATGCAGCCTGGAATAGGCTTTATTGGAAACAAGTCTATACCTATGACAATACTTGAAAGAGGCATGTTTTGGTGAGCCACCTGCATCCACCCACCTGGAGCTGCACATAAGTCTATGCATATTCGTGATTTTTGAAGGAAACCAAACTTTCGATTTAACTGGATTAATTTGAACGCCGCGCGTGAACGAAACCCTAATGAAAAAAAAATACAAATAGTAGAAAACAGTTAATAGAATTTATTAGATGCTAGTAATACCGATGTAGCATGGTATATTCATTTCGATGACCACGAACGGTGAAACTTACCAGTTTCCTTCGCAAGCTGATAATATTTATCTTTCCTTTGCTTTCCTACTTTTGTTTTCTTTCCCATTTTCGTGAATGTTATCTCACCATTACAAAAAGTAAGGTTACCTCACGCAGTGTACATACGACATAAAATGACAACCTCATTAGGTTAATAACTTAATAGGTTATTGTATATTGTAGTCTTTGATGACATCTGACACATAAAAAACCTCTCAAATTGTGTATATATTAACAATATCAAACGTGGCTTTCGTATCATTCATTTAATCATTAATGTTTAATCTATTAGGTATATGTACAATACAGTATATTTCATTATTCTTTTACATGTCCCTTCTCTTTGTCCGTATCTTATAGTATTCTGGCCTATCCTACAGCTGTGGTGAGAATCGAAGAACAATTACGCATGCCTGGCGGCGTTTTGACATCATGTTAAAAGTATACGTGGCTTTTAGCGTCAGTTGTCAGCGTCAACTGTCAATTCTCAAATATCTTAATTCTTAGGTGAAATCCTTTGTAATTTTGTTTTTCAAAGTCTGTGTGAAGTGTGAACAAGAATACTGGTGCGCGATTCTAAAAATAAACTCTATAAATTACGTACCTATTGACATTCTTACTCAGGAATTGAACTACTTGCTTTAATTTAATAATTTTTACTCTCCATAAATAATTCTGCAAAATGGCTCCAAATATACAAACGTTTATAAATTCCTTCCAAAATCGCTTGTAAGTATAATTATTTTTCTTATAATGTAATAAGGTAGATTAGCATTTTAAATGTGTATAAATTTTATATTTAAGTTAATGTTGACCTCGAGTTTTTCTTAAGCATGATACTTACATATCGAACGTAAATTCAAATTGCGTAGCGTAAGAATTATTACATACAACTTACGCCATTATTCTAGAACATTTTACACGATAGGTGATACCTATTATGCATAAAATGATAAAAACAACTCTTAATTATGTGTTAATTTGCCCTTATACCTAAGATTACCTAACTCTCTATTCTTATTTAAAAGGGAGCCCCCAGTTCGGCAACATCTTAAAAATGTCTATGGGACTTTGATGATGACTTGCACTGCTGCATCAGTTGGTGTTTATGTAGACATGTTTACAAGATTCCAAGCAGGATTTTTGTCAGCTATTGTGGGAGCAGGTCTAATGTTGATGTTGCTTGCAACCCCAGATGATGGTAAAAACACAAAATTGCGTTTGGGATATTTGACTGGATTTGGTTTAACCTCAGGTACTTACATCAAATATAATACACAATGTTATACACCTTTTTATTAAAAGATCACCTCACCTGATTTGCAGGAAGCAAATTTTTGCAAATTTTTTTTTTAACTCTTTAAAATTGCATCACTTTAAACTATATTGACTCAATATATATAAAAGGTGAATTCTCCTTATATTAAAATGATTATATTGAATTGTAAACATAAATTGCCTTAATTACTATTTTAGGTATGAGCTTGGGACCACTTCTAGAGTATGTTAGTGCTGTTGACCCATCAATAATTGTAACAGCCCTGTTGGGAACAACTCTGGTATTTGTATGCTTCTCAATTGCTGCAATGTTAGCTGAGCGTGGCAGTTGGTTATTCTTGGGAGGGACTCTGATGACATTATTTTCGTCAATGTTTGTCATGTCTCTTGCTAATATATTCCTGCAGTCTCAGTTCATCTACCAAGTAAGTAAATATAAGTATGTTAACAGTAGATAAGATTACTGAAACTACAGATGTTTTTGAATTAGCAGCTTATGAAGTCTCATATTTGTAATTTGTTTTATTATTAATTTCTATTAATATGCAAAATGGGTATGTACCATACAAGTATTAGATAGGTGGATGGTGAAATCAGGTGGATCTTTTGATGCATTCTCGAACCCCGATTTAATGCACTAGAAATGTGTTGTTAAGGTTCTTGTTATTTGTTTATCAATAATATTTGTATTTCAGGCTCATCTTTACCTTGGTCTTGTGCTTATGTGTGGATTTGTCTTATTTGATACACAACTGATTATTGAGAAACGTCGCATGGGCAGCAAGGACTTTGTGCAACATGCTTTAGAGCTGTTTATTGATTTTGTTGGAATGTTTAGACGTCTTGTCATCATTTTGACACAAAAGGTGAAGTCCGCTGAAACGGTAAAAGTTAAACGCTTATGCAAAATTTTATTCACCTTTATACTACAACTAAACATGTAAATTTATTTTAGGTTGAGTAATAATTCATAAGGCATAAAATTTATAGAAAACAGTTTATTTTTCTTTTCATATACAAATAATGTGTGTCTTCTGTAATAAACATTCACAAATAATAAATATATACTTAATTACAGGAGGAGCAAAACCGTCGCCGCAAACGTGATTAAATATCGCTCAAGAGAAATTTATATAGCATTTGGTAAAATGTGGGTGTTTTAAATAATAATTTTATTTATCTTGTTCTAAATTACTTGTATTATCAATAAAGGGTAAAACCATTAAGTTTATAGTATTTTTGCCTTGTAGATATTAATTTATACTATATTTTGTTAGCTTTTGGGTAAGGTAGGACTTGCACCAGTCTGCATATGAACCTTGCTCTCCAGCCCATTATCTGTAGTTTGTGTAGGATGAACCTTATTTTTACCATAATTGAAAAGATTTTTTGCTTTTTCTAATTCATAATCAATTATTATTCCAACCAAGTTAGCAACATTTGGTTCACTTCTTATTAAGTCAGTCTCTCTTTTTATTCGTTTGTTACTAATACATTTATGGTTAGGCATCCGTAGACAGCGTATTTCTAATGGCGATCTTTTGTTTTTGACAATATATTCGTAAGTCGATATACCCAAAAGTGTTATGTACGCATGAAAACACAGTAGATGCAACAACGCACATGTTATAACAAAGCTACATACTAAGTAAATAATTAAAAATAAAATCAAAAATATGGAACTTTTACAATTCTGTTGATAAAAAGCATTTGTAGTTGTGCAGTTAATCGAATATGAAACTGGCGTTCCAAAGCTAGGGGGATATGTAAAAAAAATAACTAAATCCACTACACAAAGAGACAACGTAAATACGGAGATAAATAAGGCAGTGATGACACACCCAATGAAGGCCGAGTAGTTACGACCTCCAACACAATTATTTAACCACTTGCAATGATGATCAAATTTATAAACACATTTATTACAAATTCCGCAATGTTTCGTCTTCTTATCAGTTGTGTAGATATTACAAAGGTGGCATCGACCATCCTCAATAACATGAGCGTGTAAACTTCGATCAAATTCAGGTACCTCGGTTATTTCCCGCTTACGAATCTCATGTTCAGATGGATCTCGTCCTATAGCAATAACATGAATTACAATATGTAAACCATATAGTATTGCATAGATAATCAAGGCCCCTAATTTATACTTTTGGGGTTGGATCTCGATAAAAAAAAGAAAACTAATCAATCCCGTTCCGATTAAGACCATCCATCCAAAAAGTTGCAAACAATTTAAGGGTAGTTGAAATCCGTTAATGCGTCGCAAATTTTTAGGGTTTTGATTAGATACATGACCACCGCCCATTTGTGAATATAAAAACTTAGTTGCCTTGGTCACAGCTTAAAAACAAAGTAGGAAAGTGTTTCTAATAAGGTCATCATTAATGCGCGCGCAACTGATCAAAGAAAATATAGTATAATAGAGAAAATAGGTATATTTTGCCTTTTTTAAGTTTAAAACGTTTGTAATATGACGGTCATGACCTTGTAAATAAGCTTTAATTAAAAATTGCTACAATAAATAATAAGAAATAAAAAATAGTAACTTAAACTAATTTGTCTTCTCTGTTTGTATTTACATAAGTATAATATAATCTTATCCATTAAATTGTTTTACAATTATGATAAACATATTTAGTATGTACAATGTACATACATGTAGTGCATTAACCTATAGAATTCTCAGATGCAAACTTTTTTGCAGTTTCTCTCCTTGTGTGGACTAGTATTCCATGGCCTTTACAATCAAGATCATCCTCATAGCATTTGTTACGGCAACACTTTTTACAAAATTGATAGCTGCATTTTCCTCCCTGAAACCAAAAATATTGCAGTTTTTTATATATACTAACATGCAAAGGATACATATTTGTAATTTACTATCACTAAACTAATATAATATAGTCTGTACCAAGATTGCCTATAAGCAGTCTAGGGAAAACAAGAATATAATATGCATACAGTAAGGAAAAACAATTCAATAGTGCATAAGTTTAATAGTTTTCAAGAACTAAATAGCTTTTTTCTACATTTATGAAAAAGTCTCAACTTACAAGAGGATTTGGACATAATTTATTGGAACATATATATCCAGTTCTAGGGGGCTGTTTTTCAGAGTTTGCTTTATTTGGTTTTCTCATACTTTTCATCAATTTTTTCATTTTCTTTCTCGAAATAGGATTGCCTTCTAGATCTTCAAGACTTCGCTTGCTTTCACTGTTATTGTTCTAAAATTATATATTAATTATATAGTACAATTACCAATAGCTGTACTAATTTGCCTTCTCATCAATAATTTGGTTGATATCAAACAATAAATATATTATTAAATAAATAATATTATGCATTAATTATAATTTTAAGTAATTCTCATTATTACCTGTTTTTTGTTTATATTGTCCATCTTTTCTGTGTGAGCTTCTGGAGACATGCGGACATATGGTTGACAAACCCATGGGGGTAATATCAAATTAAAACCTTGTCTAGTTAGATTTTCATTGTTACTAAATACAAGTTCACCCAGGTGGTATGGTAGATATTTGTCCTTAAGCATCTGAGACACAGTTTTAAAATCATCCAGATTTTGAGCAGTAGCAAGAATTTCTCTTTCAGTATTGTTCTCTGGATATGAAAATCTAGAATAACAAAAATCCTTTTTATTTTTCTAAACACTTGTAGGTATTAGTGGTTAAAATAATACACTTACATTTTGTGAAATATTTTAAATAAATGGCCTCTTATAAAAGATGTGGGGCATGGATATTTCTCAACTAAATCAAGGTATTCCAGAGCTATATCCCATGAAACTGGATTTATACCTTTGAATATTGCAGGGTTAGTAAGATTTCCTTCGGCACTCATTACACCATCAACTTTAGTATTTTCTATACATCTGAATACATCTTCTAAGCATTGAATATTACCATTTGCAAACATCGGAATGGACATAGCATTTCTAAAAGCAAATAAAATATTAAAAAAATGGTTTATATATAATAACAATATTTTGTTATAATGAAGATTAACCTAACAGCTTTGATATAATCCCAATTGGCAACACCTGTCAGTGGTCCCTTTTGGTCTCTTGTCCTTCCATGTAAGGTAAGTAATTTACATCCTGATTCTTGTAACATTAATGCATAGTTTATTGACCTTTCTATGGTTTCAAGAATTCTTATTTTACATGTTATTGGTACTGAAACTGCCTTAGACATTGTAGAAACTAAAATATGAAGAAATGTTAGTAATGAAAAGTTATTAGCATAGATAAAATTATAGTCAAGAGATAAATGGAATAACTTTAAGTTGCATACCAATGTCTCTCAACAAATCCCAGTCTTCTTGAAGAAATGCTCCATATCTTCCACGTTTGGCAATGGACTGCGGGCAACCAAGGTTAATATCAATAGCATCGCAATCCTTTTCAACTATTTTAGCAGCAGCAGCCAATGTTTCAGGATTGTTTCCACAAAACTGTAATGAAGGAAATAAGTATGGGTCTCTAGTAATATTTTTAAGTTTATGTAATCAACAATAGCTTTAGTTGTTCGTTACCTGAACAATTAAAGGGCGATCTTCAGGACATGTAGTGAAATTTTCCTTGCGATATTTGGCATCTTTTACAAAAATAGCACTATGTAACATAGGTGTGTAACACAAATCGGCACCATGTCGCCGACTTAGTAACCTCCAAGCAAGCTCACTTGCATCTACCATAGGTGCTACCACGTATCGTGGTCGTCCAATTCTTTCAAACCATTCACATGACATGATGCTTTTATTAATTAATTGATGAAGCGAGATTTAATTGCAAAGTATACTAAATATACATAAGTATATGTATTTTCTTCTGTTTAAATTAATAATTGCTATATTGTTAATCATGTCATTAATCTGAAAAATATATTTTTAATTGTAAATACACTAGGAATATTAATTAATAGATTTTAGGTACATATCACCAACTGTTAAAAATACTTATTTGTATTCTATAACACTTTACAATATACTTCGAAGTTATATAAATTACCTTACTAGTTACTATGTAGTTCTATAATTTTATGTAAACAAAGTTTAACAATGTTTATAGAATTTTAGGTTATGTTTTTTTTTATGGCTCTGGCAGCACGGTTTGTGCATTAGCCAGCGTCAAGTATAAGATTTTTATAATTCGTGCTTTTTGCCTTAGAAATTCGACCATGTACGGTTTAGCCACTCGCCCGGTACCGCACAACCCTCCCAAAGGCCGAGAACAAATTTTAAATTAAATTAGGTTATGTTTTATATGATGATATTAATTAATAATTTATACCTAATGGAAAAGGCAAAGGACTTTAGTCCATATTTATGTTTAGAAGTTATACTTCTTTAGGCGCGTTATGAAAAATTGATGAGAGTGAAATTTTACGATGCGCGCGCACCGTGACACAAAATTAACAGAATGAAGTTGCCCACGGAAGATGCTACGGCATTGGACATGATTTAAAAACAACATTCGAATAATAATAGAATTTATGTTACACTTAATGTAAGAGAATAATAATAAATATTTATTTATTTAATTTTTCAAATGTAAACTGAACTTTATTGACTTTATTTATATAATGACTCCTTTTCCAGTCTTTGATTATTTAATTGTAATTAATTATTTGCATGCAATCAAAAACTATTTTCAATAATGCCAAAGAAGTATAACTTCTTACGCGCGTTACGCGTACATAAGTACACGCACCCTTTTTTTGTTTAAAATATTGTATAGTGTAGGAGTATACTGTACTTTCATTGAGTCTATATACATACTACTAACTACTAAGGGTGTAATTTACTTCTACTAGATTCCTATTTAAGGCTTATCACCCGGTAGCAAGAATAACGACGTCAAACGTCTACAAAGACTGTACTCTGTAATTTATATTCTGCGTCAGGCGTGTACACTGTACGGTGTATACTGATATGTAGATTGAAAAACTGTCAGCTTTGGTGCAATTCTGGACTTGCTTGATTCATGATTTTTTGTAAAAACTAAATTATAAAACTTTGATGAACGTTTAAAGTTTTGTTTACTTCAATTCCATAACTATTTAATATATATAACACAAGAGTTGTATTTCTAAGAATATAAAAATTAAGAACTTCCAGATAGTCAGGCTGATTTAAATTAAATATAAAATGGAAAATGATGTTATGGTATGTATTATTATCAATACAGTACGTAAAAATAATTAACAGAAATTACTTGAATTAAAAAAACAAAACTTGTTTTCAGAGTCAGTTTTATGCAGCATTAAATTTACCATTATTAGAGAGAACAATGGAATTGACAAGAATATTAGATCAGACTGGACCTACTAAAGATTATCAAGCCTTATTCCCACAGCTAATTAGTAATATTTTTTCTTCACCTGCTAACAATGGATGGGGTCTAAGACATTTAACTTATGAACAAAATAGATTTGAATTTGAAGCATTAATAAACTTCCTAGAACCCCAGGGACCACTTTTCAGAATGTGTTATAAGCTTTTATCAGATCCACAGTTAAAATACAACCTTTTACTAAATAATTTACCAGTAAGTTGTATCATACTTTAAAGTAGTCACATAAACTGTCTGTCTTTGTTATAATAAAATATTGTTTTGCATGTTTCCCTTTTTAAGTAATCATCTTAACTTTTCAGTTAGATCTACAAATGATGTTAGAAAGAGGTGGAAGGTGTCCACAATTTTACTCTGATATGGTGACATTAGACTCCAACTCCCTGAACATAGTTTCTTTGGCTCTGAGTATCCTTTTTAAAATAATTCAATGTTTTCATGAATTTATGATAAAATGACACCACTACCACTTTTGTGGTTATTTCACAGGTCAGACAAAGAATGATTTATTTTGCTTGACAATGGACATGGTGCTCTTTCAGCTGCATAGCTCATGTTAGAAATATTTACACTAACATTAAGAGTAAAGATTCAGAGCTCAGATTTGTGTGATGTCTCAAGTTGGCTGTACTAAAATTTATTTTTTGTGTACCACCTCCATGGCTTAGTGACATGTTATATAACCTAGAGGTCCCAGGATAGATAGATAGGTTTATTTTCTTGTAAAACAAAAATTGCTTAAAGTGAGAATCAAATAAAAAAAGGGATTATGAACAAAACAGAAAGAATGGTTAAACTGACCCAGAACTATGTCTGCTTTATTCTTCAGCGAGGGCTGCAGTATTTCATACATAATTTTTTAATCTTTGACAACATAAAACATGATATATTCCTTAGCAATGTAATTCAGATCCTTTTGACTATTATATATTCAAGTTTGCTCTCCATTTAACAAGTAATAACCAAAACAGTGGTACGTGGGAGATTTGGAACAGTGCATACTTTGCATTGGCTTGTGATTATCTGACACATTTCTTACCATCTGACCCTAATACATGTATTTTACCCCAGATTCCACATTACAATGGAAAGGTACCTTTAGTTGCACCACTCCAATCTGTTAATAGGTAATTCAATATTCATGTTAAAATATTGAGAATTTATAACATATTTTATAACTAGACAATTTAGTGTGATTTATCATTAAGGTACTAATATAATATGTTTGCAGAAATTTGTATTAAGGTGGTTTTAATTAACTTATTTACTTTGGTTACAAACATTTTTATCCATTTCAGACCTCTAGGCTCACCCTCATTGCTTCTGGTACCTGATCTATCTGGTATCAGCAATCAGCACCCATCTTCTCAGAATCAGTCGAGAAATGAAATATGGAGATCTGAAACTGTGTTGCAAGTTTTTATTGATATTTGGATGAGTGTTGAACACTTTGACATGAGAAATATTGAAGTGAGAAATATTTTTAATTTTATATACTTTTCAATAGAAAAACGAATAACATATATAAATTAATTATTTTAAGAGAAAGTTGTATAAACGTAATTAAACTTAATATAAATCCTATACTGTAACTATATAAATTATCCACATGTATTTAAAATTATTGTAAATGTATAAAAAAATAATTTTCTTTCAGATGTACCAAAGAAATTATACAGGAACATTCTCTAGTCCTGAGAGAGTCCGATTAGTGCGTGTTGTCATAAAACAAATCTATTCATATTCATCAAAGTATAACTCTGATCCTGCCATACGATCTTCAGCGTTACGTAAATACGCTAAACAAATAATGTGCTCTCGGGCATATCAATATGTGAAACACTTGGTGTCGACGTGGCCTTTGGATGCCTCTTTTAGGCTTGTTATGGAACTTTGGCTAAGCCTGATTCAACCTTGGAGATACACTAATACTGTTTCACAGGATAGGTAAGGATTTTTATTTTTTAGCTCTCAAGGGTTGGTTAAGTTTAGTCCAAGTTCAAGTTTCTTTAGCTTGTGCCTCTCAAACCTGAAGTGGTACGTTTCAACACGGCTGTGAATGAACCAATGGCCTTCTATGTGCGCTATTAAGACTTGCTCGTACTCGAAGGAAAACATCGCCGGCATGTCATAAAACTCAAAAATTGGCTGTAATTTCTTCTGTGCCTGACACAGGCTGATTACCTACTTGTCTATAAAAATAAAAAGAATCGTTAAACACTGGATTATTATTAGTCTCCATATATCACTATGTAAATAGTAACACAAAGACGCCATTACAGTTTACGAGTATAAAATATTTTTCTCCAATATAATAATAAAATAGTGCAAACCACAGTTGTGGTGTACCGCCGGATTTCGTACGCAAGAGAGGGTCGCGTGCTTAAACTCTAAGAGTAAGCACATTAACACTAAGTACGACTCCCGTCCGGCAAAAACGTATTGGATTTTGACATACTTACCTTAAAACTCTCCTAGAATCGGCCATATTTTTCAGATTTTCTCATATGAATCGTAATCAAGATGAAGGCTCAAGTGCAGGTTTTGATCCAACTTACATACAATTTGTTGCTGAGAACTTCCCTTCATATATTTGTATACTGCAACTTATGTTACCGAGATTCATGAGACTGGATTTGACTACTTATAAAAATGCGGTGATGCTGTTCAGATTAGGAAAGGTAAAATTGTTCTTATATATTATAGAAAGTACTGCCACACATTTGAAAGAAAGCTGTTAGTAATATAATAGACCCCATTAACATTTTCTACCAAAGTATATTCTTTTGAATATTATTATTATATAAATTAATTTTAATTTTTTAAATTGAAATAAACATCATAATCATCCTAAAGGGCCTAAATTGCTTGAAATTCCATATGTATGTTAACTTAAAGGTCAACTCCATGCGTGTGAAATAATAAACACAATATATTAAATGTACAATTCTTTATTATGTTCTTTGTTTTTTTATAAGTGAAATTTCTAATGCTTTTCTAATCCAACAAGGTTGCGTTAAACGTTTAACGCTCCTGGGGAGGGGGAATAGAAAGAGACAGAGCGAGAGTCAATGCTTCCTATTTTTATTTCCACATTACGAAGTTCCACTTCTTCCGCTCGGAGGGACAATTTTTTTTATTTAACTTAGTTTCGCACCTGTACTTCTCCATAGCATTTTTTGGAAGAGCTTTTTAGCGATACGACCGCCCATGATCTTCCTTTTCCTTTTAATTACCCGTTTGATTTGTTAATACAATGAAGGTAATAAATATAACATAATAATAATAACTATTGATTCATTTGAACCGTCCTTTTAAAGAATTAGGGTTCGAAGTAGTTTTTTTGTTTAAATTAGAAATTGTTTAGAACTAGACTATAATATAATAAGAAGAATTATAATACTAAAGGCAGACTTTCTCTTTCGGTTTTCAGGTATTTTCACAGCACCATTTAATACCTGTGTTGATGAATTTGGAGAAAGCCGTGACAGATAGTATATCAGGGTCAATGTATACTCCAAATAACAGTTTGAACAACTCAAACCTAGATCACAGGTAAAAGTAAACACAGGAAATATAGTCGTATTCAGAATTCTAATACTAAAAAAATAAAACATCAAAAATATTAATATGTGGCGTTCTTCTTATAACCTTTGATTTGACAAATAACCTTTTTAATTTTCACGAAAGTGTTTCTACAGATAGGTTAAAGAGGCCTTCCGGCCATTTGTTTTTAATAATAGGTAGGAGTAAAACTTATCCTTCGTGACTGCGTCGCCGCGTTGATTTTTTCAAAACTGGAAAATACATACGCGAGTTGGGTAAAGGGAAAAAAATAGTTTTTTTTTTTGTATAGAATTGCAAATAAATGCTATGTATATTGTATTGTAGATCAATAGGATATGGTGACGTTTGTAGCGGTATCTATCATCTTTTTAGACTAATAGAGCACTTTAGAAATTTATCCCGAAATATTGTAGTTTATTAATTAAATTTTTTTTGCAGTTACATGTACAACGGTATATCACTTAATAAATGGGTGTCGATTGCGAAACAAGCGATATCAGAGTTCAACACGACATCGACTTTAGAATACAACCCCATTTGGACTGATGATAAAAAACCACTTTACGTGCAATTTGTTAAGAAAGTTATCTCAGCGAAGGCCCAATCTGAGAAATTGCTGGAGGAATATAGAAGCAAATTTAATCAGAATAATCAAGGTGAGAAGGGTCATACCCGTAGGTAAGAATTTATCCAAGGCCTTAGAAAGTAAAATGTAAGAGGAAATTAGCGCATTTTTATTAATTTTTTTGTTTTTTAGAAAAAATAACATTAAATTGCGGTCTTTAGTCACAAAATTTAACAAATTTTGGTAATATTAGGTTACTCAAGTCAAAGTACTTAGAACAAATGTATAACAAAATTACTGTCACATATTTAATTTATGATTTAATATAATCTATATTTAGTATTGTCTTTTATTGATATAATCTTTACACATTTAAAGAAAAAACTTTTTAACCGGATTAAACTTTAATACGGTTAAAAAGTTTTTTATTTAAATAATCTATATTGCAGGCTTCTGGGCTGGTATGAAACAATGGTTTATGATAAGCTATGATAATGAGGATAAAATTCTGTTAGAGGAATCAGAAAAAGTTCCCGCATATTTGAACCATTGCATCAACTATTTCACAAATATACTTGTTGTAAGTTTTTTTTAATATTATTCATATATCCTTTATATAATTTTGTATGTGGCTTATTCCGAATATGTGCTTGGAGGAGGAGTATATTCTCACACAGGATTTTCTTTTAGCAATTGTAAATCTATAATTGTTAATTACAAATATTAATTTTGTATCAATTTATGCTTAGAGTGGAGTATTCTATATAGTATAGTATAGCTGAAATCTATCAAAATCTGTTCAGCGGATTAAGTGTAACCACAACTTTCGAATCACCATTATTTATTTATATATTATTAAATATTAATTAAGTAAATAAAC
Source organism: Pieris macdunnoughi (assembly GCA_905332375.1). Classification (NCBI taxonomy): domain Eukaryota; kingdom Metazoa; phylum Arthropoda; class Insecta; order Lepidoptera; family Pieridae; genus Pieris; species Pieris macdunnoughi. Next base: position 7,784,645 of record CAJOBZ010000003.1, on the reverse strand, counting down.
CTTAACTGCTGTAGATACATGGTTCAACTCTCTGGTGTGTTTGCCTAAGTTTTTTTTTCTCGATAATTTACCTTTATTACATTTGTCTTCCATTCCTCGTTTTTAAAATGTATAAAATAAAATAAAAACACAGCACGAAGCGTTTAGGGCCATAAAAAAAAATGTTTAAATTCCAGCTAAATGAATCACTGCCAATAGAGGCGGACCTGATCGACAGTTCACTGGAGCAATCGTCCTTCGCTAATTCAAATAACTTCTCGTTTTCTATTGCACAAAAAGTAAGTTTTATTTCATATCTATATAACACATACAAATGGATGCTATATTTAAATAAATATAGCATCCATTTGTATGTCAAAACTATACTTAAAACTAAATCTCATTGCACCGTTTTATTTAGTTATTAAGCTTACGACATCACACACAGTACTAAATCTACTAATTATTTTACAAAATCATACATCTAAAATGTGTGACAATTAAAGTAAACATAAGTTTCACAAAAAAAAAAAGAAATTAAAAATAAAAATTTAAAACCGTTTTAACTTCGTACTTATCTGTCTTTTTTCATCACAGCCTAAACACAATTTGACCGAAAGAGACGGAACGAATTCGTATATATAAGTAGTTTCAACCATTCCAGTCTGATTGCATTCTACTTTTTATACAAATACTACTCTACTTACTTCGATAAAGTAGTAACAATACCAAATTTTTTGGCTTTTTGTTAAGCTATGTCTTCCAAAATGAAACAATATTTTTTCTGTATTAATGGAATTCAATTGCATATATATTATGTTGTTAACTTGGGTATCGATCTCAGGGAACACGTGTAATACTTGTTATACGGATACAGATATAATAAGAAAAAATACATAGTACTTATAAATATGTAGTCGGATTTAACATAATATGTTGCATGGGTTGTTTTTGAACATGCAACATTTTCACCGATATAAAAAAATAGTTTAACCTCTATATTATTAATCTAATATTTATTATGATGATCTACAAAAATATTCAAAGCAAGTACATATTATGTTAAATGTCGTGCGTGTATGTATGTATGTTCACAAATTTCTCGGCAACTAAATTATACATTTCCAGACATGTAATATAAGTACCTACTTAGTGTTGACAGGTTTTTCGCTTTAATTTAAATTGCTTTTGTTATTAAATAACTAGAGTTGTTATAAAGGATTTGCTTGTTTCAGCTGAGAAATAAATCAACTGGCCTACAGTATACGGGCGATCCGGACCTCATGCCCATTATGTCATATGAAAATACAATACTAGTGCGCTTTTTGTACCAACTCGCTACAAAGCTGAATGAAATTGTATGTTTTCTTTCCTTCATAAAATTTAAATATACATTTTAGGCCCGTATTCTAAAATGTCTATTTAACTTGAATCTAGTTTCAAGAGCTGCCAAACTGTTTTTTTCTATTTGACAGCGCTCAAGACGAGATTGTGTCTTGAGTAACGACTTAGCGTGTGGACCTTAGAAGTCGTTACTAGAATGTTTCCGAATAGAATTAATAATTTAGTATAAAATACAGCATAACTAGCAGAGAATATATTAGAATATGCATAGACAGAGGCGGCCTTACACATTGCGAGGCTCCGGGCGGCAGGTCTTTACGAGGGCCTTTGTAAGTAGGTCTGGTTGTTTGGTTTAGGTATTTGTCATGTTACTACATAATGAATATTTCAATTATGTTTTGAGTGAAAGAATTAGTTAACTAACTTTATTTTTGTTAACCGTAATGTTATACCCTTAATAAGTAACTAAAGATCAAACTCAAAAGTTTTAAATTAAAAAAAATAGTCAAAAACATCGATATTTTTTAAATTTGCTTGGGTTGTTGCGCGAGGCCCCTGCAAGAGCGAGGCCCCAGGCGATTGCCCTGTTCGCCACTCCCTAAGGCCGCCGCTGTGCATAGATATATAAATCCTAAATCAAATAGATTAAATTAACCCAACTTACAAACTTGTTTAAAAAAACAAATTTATTTCAGTATGAAGACGATTTTATGAGGTGGTGGAATCGAGATGGTTTTTGGGGTTATGCCGTTAGGGAAGTGTTGCAAAAACCTTTGACGGTACAAACTTACATGAAAGACACGGTCAATCATAAAAACATTGTACTAAAAGAACTCCCACCTAGACTGTCTTTGAGAAGATTAGCGTCCAACGTTTTTATAGTCTGGTTTACAATAGGATATTTTGCATTTCGATTTTTATCATACAGTGGATTTTTCTATGTGTTTTTCCTGCTCATGATGTTTTGTTTTATTGTATTAACTAAGGCCTCATTGAAAATGTTCAAAATTTTGAAATCTTAATATTTTTTTACAATAAATGAATGTATTTTTTGAAAGTGTATTTCATTTAGAGATAGAACTGTTAATGTAACGTTTATTTGCTGTTTTCGTATATAATTCATGACGTATAATTGAAAGCGTAGTAAAATGCAAATTTATACACAGGCATACATACTTACTTATTTAAATAAATCCATTATAATATGCTACATTTACCCATAATTTGCCAATACCGAACTTTTTTACTGAAATTATCGTATTGGATTTGACAATTATTATGTATTTTGTGGTCAATTGATGAAACTTCAGATAGATAAACTTAGAATCAAGGATCATGGTTTTACTAAAAGCGATCTTGAGTCCACATTTTTAAAGGACATATTTATTATTAGGTATTTTACGTATCCTATTAAGATCGACAACCATCATATTGGTAATTTACTGTAAGCATACTTGTGTATGTTAGTTTATAACTATATAATTTTTTCTCACAATTAAATGGTAGGTTGCTTTCATGAATGTGAACAGTATAAATGTAAATTGATAGTAGCGCATGGTCGAAGCTCCAAAAGGGTGTCAATTAAATAGATTCAAAAACGCAATTCACGATTTTAAATATATGCATTCTTCAATTACACAAACATATGTATAGCGTTCAAAATCAGTCTCCGACGTCTTTTAACTCCAAGCCAGTTTTAGGATTGCATAGGCGAAGATAATTATTTAGAAGCACGCTACATTATCGTCGATTCAACTAATCTGTGACCATTTTGTGTCATGTGAAATCAAAATGTTTAATAATTTTTGTAAAAATAACATTTGAAAGCCATGTTTTATACGCATTACTCTTAATAACACTATTTTTGATACTGTCAAATTGATTATTCTAGACAGAGCGCAAAACGGACGGACAAATTGGCGCACTTTTGTTTGTGATTGGGATGATAAGGGTGAATGTGCTGTTTAAGTTTTAGATTAGCGCAATAATGCAGGTATGAAGCGATCATATAAAACTTTGAACCTAATCTCACGTTATAAGATTTATTTTTAAAAAAGAAAGATAATTTGTTACTTTTATTTAAGTTCAACAATATCTCTTAAGCGTTAATCGAGGTACAATATTCATAGAAGCTAATTCCTGGAAGAGCAATTTACAGGCGTAAGGCATTTCGACAGCTGCGACCGCACCCGAAGAGCGACAGGCGTGGCACCAGGCACGACTCGCGAGACGACCGCAAGCTCCGCAAATCGACGCACTGAATGCATCTGACGCGAACATTAGTCGCTCCATTAAAAGCATACTGGAAAATGTCATGAATATTTCAAAAAATATATAATGAATATTTATAGCTATTTATAGTACTTTAGACTCGTAGACAATTGATAGAATATATTTGCAATAATAAAGACGTAAGAACATAGATATAACTTACAAAAATACTAATTGTTTATAGTAAAAAAGTTTATTGAAAAATTAAACATGAGAAACTCGTACCTCGCCCCATATCCAATAAGACAGTCCCTTTCCATCTCCCCGAGTCGCAACCCTCCATCCCTTGACCGTCCTTCCGTGGGTTGCCTTGTGAGAACTGCACGCGGACCGCGAGCGCGCGCGTGCATTTTGTCTTGAACCATATGTTTAAGCTTCTGATAGTAAACCTAGAACGCAAAATTGGTCCGTATAGTTGAAATCAAATAAGTTCGCTAGAATTTGCATACATTTGGTATAGGATCAATTAAACAATTGCTTCGACGAGTAATAATAAAAAGCAATAGTAATCGCGACTTTTAGTTCGTTCAATAACCTGATGTCACAAACTTGCATCGCATGGTACAAAAACTCAATATTAAAGTTGGGACCGGGAAGAGAAAGCTGACGAAAGTTTAATAATTTAACGATATTTTTGTTGTCATGTATTATTTTTTTTAGAAGTACATAGTATACTCACTGGGCCAGAGTAAATGTAAGCCTCAAGAGGTTCGCCCGTTACCCCAGAATAAAAGATGTCCTTCCCGTGATAGTTGTAACCATGCTTCTCCAGCTCTTGACACACATCTCGAACCTTAGATCCGCCAAATGCCGTTCCTACAAAAATAATCTTAATTATAACAATAGAAATATATAAAATGAAATCTCCCAGAAACACTATGACAGTTTCATGGCACTTTCAAAATCTTCTTTGAGCTTCTAAAGCACAATTAACTGTTCCACAATATGTTTTTTTTATCATTTATATATTATAAAAAAACTTAAAGTACAGAAAATACAAAAAATCACTACCTGGTACCTGAATGGCCTGGTATAGCTAGCTTTTTTCTTTTCGGTTTATATTATCAGACTATTAATTAAATTACCAATGTTAATTACATAAGTACTAAATTACCGTAATGAAATTTGCCTTCCATGAGACCAGCCTTTCCAGCTAGAAGTTCAATAGTTTTGCCCACTGTCATACGGGACGGGAATCCATGAGGGTTCATTATCATATCCGGACAAATCCCTCTATCATTGAAAGGCATGTCCTCCTGCTGCACTATTAAACCTGTCACGCCCTTCTGCCCGTGTCTGGAACTAAATTTGTCCCCTATTTCCGGAACCCTTGTCTGTCTCAAGAGTATTTTTATGAGAAACGCGTCCTCTGAATTAGATGACACCATGACTTTTTCTATGTACGACTCAACTGGACCCTTATACGTGATAGGGACGTCTTTATAGTCTATTTGCTGCGGTTGACCTTGGCTTATCGGGTTTAGAGTTGCTGGTGGCATTTGCTTGTTAATCAGAACTTGTCTATTTTCGACCATCTCTCCCGGTGCTGCTATTCCATCTGTATCGAGTATATCGTGTGCTTTAATGACTTTGCCCGTGTTAGCGTCTCTCGACGGACCCAGGATTCTATCTGATGTTTGATTGCTGTATCTTTTCATAGTGGTTTTAGCGTTTTTATAGACCAGACATCGTCCATAACCGCGGTCTATTGACGCTCGGTTTAATATCAACGCGTCTTCGATATCGTAGCCGCTGTAACTCATTACTGCGACTGTAGCGTTCTGTCCGGCCGGTAATTTATCGAAGTTGGTCAACTCTATTGTTCTCGTTTTAACCATTGGACATTGGGGATATACTAAATTGTACATTAGTGAATCTATCCTGTTCTTTTGATTGTAGCCTATCGTACCTGAAATTATAAAACATTTTATTGAAAAGGTTGCAGAACCATTGCAATACCATCTTGAATACTGCTTAGTTTCAAGCTACTGAATATATTGGATTTAACAAATACAAGTCCTGGCTTTAAACAGTTGGAGTTAAAAAACAAAAGTGCGTAAAAGACATAATATGGATCGGTGTTAAACAATAACAATACTATTATTTGATCTTTGATGTGTCTTTTATGGGAATACATAATATTATCAAATATAAACTTTATTTTAATAATTTCTAAACTTCAGTATTTAATGCTCAGAATGTCGAAATCCTATCGAATTAAACAGAATCTATGCACTTTATCGATAAACAATAGTAAATTTGGCTCTTACCCATAGCTTGCTTTCCCATAGCGCATTGATAAGTATTCCTAGGACTTTGATTGTGATGTGGGTACGGTACTAATCCCGCACAAACCCCAAGTATCGTAAATGGCTCAATTTCAAGGTGCGTCGTGACGTATGGGTCAATTTCCAATTCCACAGTTGCTATATGACTATCATTTTCTTCATTCACATCTAGGTATTCAATGAGACCGTCTTTCAGAAAATCTTGGAACTTCTTTAGCCCTCTTGTTAGCTCGTTAATGTGGTGCTGTTTGACTAGAGGAAAGCCTCGCTCTACTATGATGTACGGTCGGCATAAACGACCGCCATCACTGCAAATGTACACTGTTCGTTGGTTGTGATTGGGGTATATTGACACGAAGGACGATATAAGCCCTCGCCGTCTGAACATTCGGAATATCTTTATCAGCTTCTTGTAATGTCGTGTCACGCCCAATATATTACCTGTCATCGATATTGCATGAGTTACAGAAATACATTTCTGTGGTTGTTGTATTAATATTATTTTTAATAAAGAATGCCAACCTTTTACGTTTTGCAATCCGAATGATTATCCTAACCAGAATTCGAACCAAATCGAAACATGGTGAGGTGGTCTACGCAAAGTCAAATATAAAACAAAGTTTTACAAAATTATTTTATAATAAAAGTAACATTAGTTAAAAAAATAAAGTACCATACTAGTTTGCACCCCAAATTTCTTTATTTACTTATTTTCTTAAGGGTAATAATAAATATGATATATATTCACAGTTTCTGACTAATTTTAAACTATAACAAAATTTTCACATAGAACAACTTACCATTAAGAAACACCATATAGTTTGCGGGGTTATTAATTTCTTCGCCACCCAAAAGTCTGACATCTTCCACCCCCGCATTGCAAGCCAATCGGGCAATGGGCTCCGTGGAACATTCCGTCGTGATATGAGTCATAAGGGCCAAATTCTTTACTAATCCACAACCCTCACCTTCAGGGGTATCAGAAGGGCACAACATACCCCATTGAGATGGTTGTAAGGATCTAGGACCCGAAACTTTGCGAGTCTTCTCAAACTGAGAGTTAACCCTAGTCATCATCCCTAAGGCAGAGATATAACTGAGGCGACTCAAAACTTGCGTCACCCCATGCCTCTCCATTTTGAAACGCTTAATCGTCCAATTGCCCTAAAAACATAAAACAACATCGAGCGAAAGCGATACACAAGTATTGTTATCTTCATCATTTTTGAAAAGATTTTAAAATATATAGATTTCTGTTCTAATCGCAGCGAAGACTTTCGTATAACTATATGTTTCAAGGCAATTGATAATTATATGGTTTTATAACAAAATAACGAAGTGCACGAACATTTAAAACGTAAATTTAAGTTCCATAACTTTTTTATTATTTCGTAATTAAAACGAAGTTAGAGCAGAGCTTTAAACCACGCCAAGGAATAAGCATAGCAAAATAGCCAAAGTATTTTCGAACCAATAGTACCGGCCGGCAACGCACTCGCGAGCCCTCTGTCATTGAGTATCCATGGGCGGCGGTATCACTTAACATCAGGTAAGCCACCTGCCCGTATTGCCCATTCCATAAAAAAATCTTACAGTTGATATAGCAGTGAACAGTCCGTTTGTTATCAAATCAGGCCTCATGTGTTTGACGATATCGAACGGTGCCGCTTTGACTTTTGGTATAATTTTCTCTGCTATATTCTTTAGCTCCCAATTGAATCTTTTGAACAAATCCTCAAACATAAGCGCTAATAGAGATCCAGCTAATTCTAATCGCTTATTTCCATAATAATCTGGGTCATCGATTGCCGATTTATTCGATTCTGCCTCGATAACTCGCTTCACCATTATAGCCAAGTAAATCGCTTTTACGTAAAAGTTAAAATTTTCCACAGTAACGTGAGCTAATATTGTAGTGGCAAGAAGTTCACGAGCTTCGTCGATTGGTGTTCTCATTTTTGACATGCTTGATGGAAATCTGGAATAATTTAATAGACAAATTCCTACATTTGAAAATCAAGTCAAGAAATATTCAGAATACTTTGTAGCATCCTTGATCATCACTTTATATAAGCTGGAATGTAAACAAATGTGTTCTTTAAGCATAGATGTATGTGGTTTATTTGTAGTATTTACGTCGGCTTAGAATAGAATTAAGGAAATCATAAATCTGGAATACTATTAAAGTTAGAAAAGACCATGCAATTTTAATCATAATAAAGCACAGGTAAAATGATGTATAAAATTTTACCTTTTAGTCTTACATTTTTGTCCAATGTAAGTAAGTGCCTGTTGTTGAGTAAATATTTTTAAATTATGACAATCCATTATACATGGCGCCATTTTCTTTAAAGTATTATCATCTGTTCCTATAAGTTGTATAATTTCTTGATCACTGCATATTCCCATGGCTTTGAAGGCTATGGCTATTGGTATATCCTTAAAATGTAAATAAATTGACATGACATTTCCAATCTATAAATATAATTTTTTCTAACAATGTCAGATGGGCATTTCCTACTTAGAATTTATGTAATTACAGTTATTAAACCATAGAACTGACCAGTCTGCTATATATGTGATACTACTATTTGAATAAATTTCACAAACAAAAACAGATGGTAGTGATGAAATTCGAACGCAATTAGTTTCAATTATTAGTTCACAGGAAAAAAACTATAATAGTGCTACAAACAGAAATAATTTTAAAAATATACCTCAGATAATGCATTGTGCCTTAAAACATATTTGCCATTTTTTACAATAACATTTGTCCTTGTTTTCTTTTCATGTGTAGAACTGGTAACCTGACATTGAATAGCACCCTTAAATTCATCAACAATCATTCTGTTTCGTGATAACTGTTCTTGTATCAATATCACTTTTTCTTGGCCTTAAAAACAATTCAAAATTTTAAATTATCAAGTTTCATTACATCATAAAAATTACTGGTAATAAGGCTCTTCCTTTGTCATTAAACAGTGACGAAGTTCTTGGTGTTCACTGTCAAAACCTGGCTTATTTAAAAAGTTAAATCCAAAGATTTGAATGTGATATATAAATTAATATAATTATTTTGGATAAAAAGGAATAAAAGTTATATTGTTCGGTTATCTATAAAAACACCTAAAGAACAAATGCAGATAAGTATATGTACTTTACTACTATTGGTAAAACATATACAGGTAATATGCTGCAGCCAAAAATAAGTTAATGTATTTCATAAAATTGTTATATCGTTCTAATAATATTTATTTAATATATTACTTATATCTAGACTATATTATTATATAATAATATAAGTGTTTGTTACAATATATTCCATAATAAATAATAAGTTAAGTATATTTACCTCTAATAATAAAATAGCCACCAGGATCATGTGGACATTCATTAAGTTGAGATAATTCATAGTCTGATTTGTTTGTTAAGACACAATTTGAAGACCTCAACATTAAAGGCATCCTGAAAAAATTAAATAGTTAACACAGCACCATAACTTTCATAGGCAAACTATATAACTTTTCATAGATTTTTAAGTTGACAATTACAGAAAAGTGTTTTAATACCTTCCAATAAGCTGCTTATTTTTAATAACACGTTGATTGCCTCTTATGTATTCAATGTCAACAGTTATTGGTGCTGAATAAGTTAAATCCCTTAGACGGCATTCATGAGGAGTGGTAGCTTTAGTAACATTAAAACCTTCTTCTAAATCGGGAGTTCCCACATAAGCATTTAAATATTTTAGGTAAAATAGTGGATCTGAATCACAGAATATTTTTTCATTGGCTTGAACAATTTTTTTAATTTCAACATTTATAAAGTAATTAAAAGAATCAATATGTTGCTTCACTAAGCCTTTCACTTGCAAGAATGAAGGCACCAATTTCCATTTATCCTGAAACCAAAATCTCCTTTTAAGATAGTTTATGTGTAACAATATTACAACATATATCAATTATCAATAAATTAAAACTACTGTAGACAGACCTTGTAGACGTAAAGTTTTTGGTACATAATTATATCATAATAACACTAACCTCTAAGCATTTTATAGGCTCGCGTAAACCTTTTCCACTATCCCACTCCTTCTGGTTTAATAATTCACCCATTTTTATCAAGAAAAAGTTATACGAACTCGAAAATATGTCATAGTATATATGGTTTAGATTATATTTGTATGTTTGAAAATTTAAAACCCAATGAATAAAACCGCAAGTATTTAACTTGTCTTGACTCTTGAACAGCAAAATTTTGTTTTTAACAATTTGAAAACACTTGATTTGATTTTGACAGTGAAAACTAAGAACTTTGACACTGTTTAATGACTCAATTTGGTTAAAACATTTGATTGGTTATCCACTCAATGAGACTGACATTGACATTAATGAGAAACCACTAAAATGACAAAGACACAAGCGGGTATCTATTTTTTCTTGAAAGTTGAAGTAAAACAATTTACAGCCAAAATTACATAAAATTTTAAGAAGGAATATTGATCATGATTATTGCTACATGGTTAATATGTTCTTAGCTGTACAACAATAAAGAATTTGCCAATTATTATGTTAAAAAATTATCCAAAATGGTGTATGAAAGTATACCGAGAACAGTGCGCATAATATTACTTGGTGAACCGGGAGTCGGCAAAACATCATTAATTCTTTCCTTAGTCACCGAGGAATTCACGGAACATGTTCCACCAAAGGCAGAAGAGATTACAATACCAGCAGATGTCACACCTGAACAAGTACCAACAAATATTGTAGATGTGTGTTGTATGTATCAAACTATCAATTGACTGATATTGCTGTATACTATACGGCCTAGCTTCATTATCAGAAAAATATATAATATTTCAATTTTTCAGTAAATGAGCAGACTCTTGAGCAAGTTGCAGAGGAAATTGAAAAAGCCCATGTTATTTGTATAGTTTTCTCTGTAGACAAACAAGAAACCCTGGATAAAATAGCTTCATATTGGTTACCATTTGTCAGAGATAACTGTCCAAATGACTATCGAAAACCTGTTATTTTAGTGGGAAATAAAATTGATTTGATTGATTACTCTATTATAGATGTAAGTATTTTTAATTGGTTAAAGAAAAGTTATTTTCGAATTCTGTATTGACTAAAATATAACAATATATATATATTATTTTATAGAATATCTGGGATATTGCAGAGGAATATCCAGAGGTGGATAGATGTATTGAATGTTCAGCAAAGACTTTGACTAATGTCTCTGAAATGTTTTATAATGCACAAAAGGCTGTATTACATCCAATCCATCCTATATATTCAATTGAGGAACAGGAAGTTAGTATTTTTTAAATTTAATAAATTTTTATTATATTAAAAATATAGTTGTAATTTAAATCAATATTTCAATGAAACTAATTCAGACTTTGTTATAAGTGTGTGCTATGATGTATTTTATATAACATAAATTCTACAAACCTTGACTTATAATTATTGCACTAATTTTTCAGTTAACTGAAAGGTGTAAAAAGGCATTGTCAAGAATATTCAAAATATGTGATCTAGATGGTGATGGAGTTTTAGATGATTATGAAATAACATTGTTTCAAAAGAAGTGCTTTGATACTCCGTTACAGTTGCAGGTTTACTTTTTACTTAAGAATAGTCCCTCTTTGTTGTGCCATTAATTAGTTGCTTAAATTTTTTACATGAATGATTGTTGGTAAATAGAAGATTGTATTTTGGTTTTCCTCAGTTTAATCCCAGACCTTACACTATACATTTTGAATTAAACAAATGCATTTATAAGTATGGCACACTTGTGGGTCGCACTACTGTAGTAATGAGTTAAATTAAAAAAAATATCAGATTTATATTAAAAATAAGTTATTCTAGGTTTTAGATGAAGTCAAATCAGTTATTGCACAAAATATAGCTGGAGGAATCGAAAATGAATGCATCACAATGAAAGGATTTATATTTTTACATTGTCTTTTCATTCAAAGAGGACGTAATGAGACAACATGGACTGTTCTTCGTAATTTTGGATATGATGAAAGTTTAGAATTAACACAAAGTTATTTATATCCTAAGTGAGTTTATATATTATGCAAATTATTTGGTTAACGTACCACAGAAATGTGGCAAAATGTCGCTGGGAATCAAATGCAGAACCTCTAGTTAATTTACCGTATGCATTAAGTACTACTTAGAGGTTGCAGTATGTGTTATAGTTTTATTAAAAGGAATGAACCATTAATGTTTCAGTATTAAAATACCTTCTGGGTGCACTTCCGAACTTTCATACAAAGGACAGCAATTTTTGACTCAAGTTTTTGAAAAGTATGACCAAGACAAGGATGGCATGCTAAACCCAACTGAGTTGAAAAATGTATTCTCATGCTGTCCGCGGATACCTTGGCATAACTTAAGATATACTGTACCAACTAATGAAAAGGTAAATTTTAATTCGTGTAATTAAACAATAGCCTGGTGTGGCTCTATGTCAGTTCCAATAATTTTGAATAACAAATATGTACCTAAGTGACCAGATTAAGCCATCAGTGTGCATCCTAGAAAATTTCACTGTTTATCTAATTATTTTCTAAATAATAATGGTTTGACCAAGAAAATACACCCCAACAATGTTATGTTAATAAGATAGATTTTAGTGTTTTTCTCATCTTAACAAATAAACAACTATAAGGCAAAAGTTTATAAACAAATTTTATTTTTCAGGGATACTTGACTTTACAAGGTTGGATGTGTCGTTGGACTTTAATGACCCTTCTTGACTTGCAAAACACAAGTGCCTATTTAGCATACTTGGGATACAATTTCCTTGAAAATGATACTCAGAAATCAGCTTTTCACAGTGAGTATAAGCTAATCATAAGTTTCCCACGATGTATCTTGTATAATAATGTTTGTTTTATGAATGGATTAATTTTCTCTTTCTGGTTTCTCACTAGAAAAAGACATTGAATGGAAATTGAAAAGTTTAACTTTTTTCAGTAACTCGTGAGAAAAAGATAGATGTTGCTAAAAAACAATCAAGCCGTAATGTATACCAATGTCATATAATTGGACCTCGAGGTTGTGGGAAAACATCTATATGTAGAAGCTTTTTAGGAATAGCACATAAGGTAAATTATTTTAACGCTTTAATTTTATGAAGATTATTTAATGTGTTTCATAGTTTCATTAGATGCGCGAACTTCCGAAACCACAGTGCCGAGAATGCATAAAGTATGCATTCTCGTATATTAGTAAAGATGAATATTGTATGAAAAATATATTAATTTGACTATTGCAACATGATAGTACACTAGATATTAGAACGCCGACAATCATTAAAGCTCCAACAATATTAGCGAGGATAAGTTTTTGACATATATTTTTTGTCCGACAAGTTTAACATTAATATAACAACATAATCTGGAAATAATTCATTTCATACATCGCCCAATGTTGATGTTGTGATGCTGTTCTTATTAAATACATTGTTACCATAGAGAATTAAACCGCACACAAACGAGCGAGGTGATGCTCACAGTTGTGACAGTAACTGCTGCATCAACACAGTACAGGTGTATGGACAGGAAAAATATCTGGTGCTGAGAGAGATTGCCATCACTCGTGTTTCTGACCCGTTGCAACCGCATGAGGTCAATTGTGATGTTGCCTGTCTGGTTTATGACCTTACTGCATCTAGATCCTTTGAGTACATTGCTAGGATATACATTGTGAGTTTAGAATACTAGTATTACTACTTGCTCCTGTACACTTGGCATCTCAAGTTTAAAGTCTTTATACAATTTACATATAATATATAAACAAGTGGTCAACACAGTGGTTTAGAAAAATAGAAGTATATTGTGTTAGAATAATATTTAATAAGATTTAACTAAACATTTGTATTGACGTAACAAAAACAGTTAAATACAGTAGCAGTCAAACCAACAATTTGTTAACTGCAGTTGAGACCTACCTACCTACTGTTAAATTATAACAAACATAAGTAGAATGTTATTGCTAATATGTATTACTGTTCTTTTTAAGAAATACTTTGCTGAGAGTCACATCCCAGTTCTAATAGTTGGAACGAAAGGTGATAGTATGGTGATGAGGCAAGAGTATATTCTTCAACCTGAAGTTTTTTGTAGCAAGTACCAACTGCTACCACCTCAAGTATTTAATATTAAGGAGAACAAACATGATGTCTTAGTTAAACTAGCAACTATGGCTGCATTTCCGTAAGTATATTTGACCTTCTCAAGATTTGTGCTTTTTATTCTATATATTTAAACATAATATGTATTTGATTCATCGAAAACTACTTAAGGGCTAATATTTTGAAATATCATTATTATTGACTTGCTGTTTCTCAAATGCCAAAATAAAAAGATAATCCAAATAAATACCAGACAAAAAAATGTCTGTTCAGCAAATCTAAACCATACAACTGAAGTTATCTAGCTTATATTTCAACTTTATAAAATGTGTATGAAATGTAATTTTAAATTATTACTATTTTTATTAAATTCTTGACCAGTCAATTTCAAGCTGCTTGGATTTTATTCAGCAAACGCAGGTAATTGAACATCTACTTTAATATATGACATATGTAGTTTACGTAGCACACATGATTTCTTTAGTTTTGTTTTGTGGTATTGTAAGAACATATTTTTTTATCACTGTTTCAGACACCTCAAACACTTTGCGAGTTTCGCTGGTGACAACACTTCCTGGTGGAAGGCTGGTATTGGTGTTGCTGCAGCGACAATCGTGGGCCTCGTACTTATCAAGATATTGAACTTCCAGAGACAGTAGTTGCATAGACATATTTGCTTACTTAGGTCCTTACACTATATTATTTATTTGACAAATCTACAAATTATAGCAATACAATCACCAAAGAAGTTTCAGTGTATTGTTTGAGTTGTAAATAAATGTGAAGAGTTCATTCTAGTCTTTTATTAGTCAATTGTGCCCAGTGGATATAGGAAATTAAAACTTAACATTTAAATGTTAATGAGAAAACATTTCCCTTCTACAGCCAAAAATTAAACAAGGTCTAAATACAATGAAAAAAAACATGATTCCATCAAATAAATCCACCACTTCAAGGAAATTAAACGAATTTTTGGGTTGAATTACAGTTTATTAGAACATGTCAGCAGTTTTTATTAATATCTAAAACTTATACTATGCCTTACTATATCGTAATGCTATGTTAGTAGACCAAAGTATGCACAAAATGAAGTTCTGGAACATCTCAAAAACAGCCATTTAAATACCAATTGATTTTACAACATGATCCCTTTGCATAACAACGACATAACAAGATTAACACTATGTATTAAAAACAAAAGGATGAGGATCTATTAGTAATTTTCGAATTTTAAGTCACTTAATCTATGAATAAATTATACTTAATACGGCCGCTGTCTGTCTCTTCCACTGAAACAAGATAATTAAGAATTACTTATACAGTTTGTTGAGGTATAACTGGCTAATGATAACCATGGTATATGTTTACATTCAATTGCTTTTTCAATGCAGTTCCATAAATTGGAAACTTCAGAAAATTGCGGGTATTTTATGCAATATATCATTTTGTGACTCACCCGCCATCTCCCCTCATGGCCCCGCCGCTAGGACGGTCACCGCCGCCTCCTCGGCGATCTCCCGATCGGTCTCCACCACGATCTGGTCGCCCGCCCCAGCTACCACCTCCTCCCCGGCCACCTCCTCGGCCCCCGCGAGGCGGGCCTCCTCCACGACCACCACCGCCGCCGCCACCTGATGGTGGACCCCCACCGCCACCACCAGGCTTCTCCTCGTTGCACCTGTTACACGACTTCCTCCACGAGAAGTTCGTGTTTCCACAGCTGGGATTGGGGCACCGCCAGTCTCCTTCTCTGTTGCCCGACGGTGGTCCGTTACCCCCGCCGCCCCCTCCGCGGCCGCCTCGCGGCGGACCTCCTCCACCACCCCGACCACCGCGGAATCCGCCTCCGCCTCCACCTCCGCCACCACCTTTCCCTCCGGCCCACGTGTTTTGTCTTTGCGCGAGAGACACTTTAATTGTTGCACCATTGAAATCTTTTCCGTCGAACCATTGTATAGCCGATGTGGCGGCGTTGGAGTCCTCATACGTGACTGTCGCTTCTCCTTTCGGTTGACCCGTTGATTTATCCTTATACATCCATACTTTAGGTCTTTGGGTTTTTTTATCCATCTATTAAATTAAACAAATTGCGTAAGTAAAACATTTTCAAATTTATGTCCTTGTTTCTATTATGATTAATTAAAGGAAAAAAATAACACATCAAACTGTGTAGTAACCTGCAATTAAGCCAAATCAAGATATTAAGGTAGCTAGCTTAACGCAATTCAGTACCTTTATAATACCGATGGCTCCAAAATGCTGGCACAATTCTTCTTCTGTGGTTGATGGATTCATCCCTTGAATGAAAACGGTGTCGTCTTGAGTGACCATTTCACCACCCCCCCCACCTCTGTCACCACCAAAGCCACCGCCCCCGCCTATAAGAAACGCCTATTAGTAATGTGTGTAACATATACACATAAAACCTAGCTTTTTTTACCAATGAATCTTGATATATAAAATATCCATAACTCCACTCTTAAATATTTTTTCCCCAATAACATTAGACATTATTGTATTGATTTGATGCTGATTATAAGATATTCAGACCTTTTGTACCAATTGTTAAGTTTTGCAATATACCAAAATACTTATACGTAATAATAATATAAACGTTACCAAAAGTATGCGCACTATAACATAAATAATATGAAGGTCAGGGCTGCCAAAAATAATTTTCGTGGGTTATCCTTAGTTCTCTAAACGCAACAAAGCACTTAGGTCGCACAAGAAGTTTTTAATTCAAATAGACGTTTACTATAAAATTTAAATTCGGAATTCTAAAAAAACAATTTATTTCTATCATTTACAATAGTGTAAAACCAACATACAACCGCATATAGACTACTACTAGTGTTAGATAATTACAATATGTTTCGCTTCTCCACATCAGTAAAGAACCTTAGTTTAGCATTGGAGATGTTCCTTTACCCCTTAAAAATACCACTGAAAAAAATCATTTGTATTTTGATGTTAATGTAGTTTTCATTAGATTTATGATGCTTATTTTCATATATGTTAAGCAACCTGGCAGGAACTTGACGAAAATGATTATCAGCAATAACTGGTTTCTGGAGTTAGTGGTACGACAGTAGCCTTAGAGCCTAGAGAAATTCCACATCTTCAAGTAAAATATTGCAATTAGCATCTACAAGTGACTAGGACAAAACAAATCTTTTACTCATGGATTGTACTGTTATTGTGTATTGATGTTGCCGTATGCAATTCAGTTGCAATTACAAAGAGTTTCACTATAAAGATTGAAAAATTTGCACACTCAGTGAAAATTGGACATCCTTTGATTTTCTCAAGTTTGAAATTTGGCAGCCCTAAGATTTACGAGTAAAAATATAACAATAGCACCACTCGTTAATCACGAGGAGCTTTACCTTTATTAAAACCACCCCCCCTGCCGCCGCCACTATAACAATAAAAACACCATTTAGTTCACACTGGCAGGTTGGGGGCACATTGTATGAAGCACGTTGACTGACACCTAAGGTCCTTATAAGTGACCTTAATCCAATATGTGGGTCCTTTTCATAACCATTAAAACCTTGAACACCTTAAATATTTTGATGGCAATAACAATGTACAAGATTTGAAATACATGCATTTTCTTCTTGAAAAAGTGTTATTGTAAATAACAAAGCTAATATTCACATGTAAATCATAAGGAAATATGCAATAATATGTTATTGCTATATATTTATAATTAAATATTGTACAGTTTAGATAGATTTTGGGACAACACTTTCTCAAGATTAGACAATAACTTCTATACCTTAAAAATATTAGGCAGTGTCCAAACTCATTGTTCTATAATAGTAAACCTAGGCAAATTATGAACATCATATTAAAATTTTATTTTCTAAGTTATAAATAGTAATGTTATGTATTGTGCTGGTATATATTTTGATCATAAAATTGGATTTAAATGTAATATCTCAAAAAACAGAGAACCATAAAACATACTATTAATTACTATATTTTACCGAGTTCACCAGATCTGTCATAGACCTCCACATATTGATTTTTTATTTCTAAATTGAAGTATAGATAGTAGTATAACCTTGCACAAATGTAGCAAATATCAGCCTTATTGTATCATTGTCACAATAAAGCAAGAGATAATAGCTTATACAGTAGGGGAGCCCACGAGTATGAAGCACGTTGACGGACACCTAAGGTCCTTATAAATGGGGATTTACTCGAGCGTCGTAGAGACCTATTGGGATGCAAAGCTTAGATGATAAGAAGAAAAAAATGTTATATGATATATACCTTTACATCGGTGGGGGAAGCGGCTATAGATTTTTAAATATGTAAAAAAAACTGTTGCATGGACAGCCTCGAGCGCGTCAGATATTGATAGCATCAATGCCCTACGTATTTTTAATAATGTACGTATGTTAATCTGATCGTTTGCATGATGCGGGTGGTTGTATTTAAGGGTTGAAAATGAAAAAAAAAAAATTAATCGAGCGCGTCAGATTTTCTTAGGGAGTGTTAAGTGCACCAAAAAAAAGCTCTCATTCACTAATCTGACGATTTCGATGGGACGCAAACCCGCGGCCATTTTCATTATGTATATTGAAATACTCAAGCGCGTCAGATATATATGGTTCATCTTTATGTTCTAAACGTACTGTCTCATAATCTGACGATTATCTAGAGGGATTCGCCTGATCTGACAACAAAAAATTAGAAAAACGGTTCACCTTAAAGGCCATACCTGCAACTTCCCGCTAATTCCATTCCTGGGCGCTTAAAATTGTACTTATGACATTTTTGAGCTCAAAATATAATTTATGTGATATTTTGAGCTCGCTGAGTTCAAAGAAATAATATTTCTATGCATTTGAGCTCTCCCAGCTCGAAAGTCTGATAGAAGTTTCATAGAACACTATTTTTGGAATTTTCAAACCGCAATAACTTTTGAATGGATCCAGCAATTTTCACGCGGTTGGCGGCATTCGACGCAGTTTTATCATCCTCATAAGCAATTTTAATTGATCGAATTTCGGAGTAATCCCGAAAAAACACTTTTTCTGGTTTCTTTCGTTCACGATATCTCTCGAACGAATCAACCGCTTTTGACCAGCTTGGTGGCGGTCGACGTGCTTTTTCAAGCTCAAAGGCGGATTAGTTTTTGAAGTTGATCGATAAAGCCGGGTAAAAGTTATTACAAAAAAACCACTTTAAAAAAAAATCTTATTTTTTTTTGAGATTTTTCAAAATTTCTCAAAATCTATCGGTCCGAATCGGTTAAAATTCACAGGAAATGTAATTTTGAGGGAAATATTTAGAACGCCGTTTAGTAGATTCCGATCGGTTTAGTCGTTCAAAAGTTATAAACAGTATGCCACGAACGAGTCTTTATGATCAGCTGTGATGGCGTCATGGCAACAGAAACCAGAGTGGGGACGGAGTGAGAGAGTAATAGATAGAGAAAGAGTGAGAGAGGAATAGAAACGCGGAGAAGGAAATGTAGGCATCACGCAGCTGCACGCATTTAACTTTATCGACGAATTTTTGTTATTTCGGCTTGCGGAAATCGTCAATTGTATATTTTTCATTATTCTTGAATTATTTCCTTCAAAATAAAAAAAATTTTAGCTACGCTCGATAATGTCGAGATGACGTTTTTTTTTACAACTTTGTTGCCCTCCCCTTTTTTTACGTCACTCTCAAATTGTCAGATTAGTGGAATATACACTTTTTAGGATGTAATTAACTCACCCTACCTTAATCTGACGCGCTCGAGAATTTCTGATGGTCAATTTTTTTTACTAATCTGATCCTGTATCCTTCACGGGCGGCCTTATATATGGGCCTCATGTTTTGTGGAGGTACTTAACCGGGTACAAGGTATCCCCCTGTATATTAATCTGTCGCGCTTTAGTAAATCCCGAAATCCCCGCTTGGGCTCCCCTACTATTAGTAATTTGTTTAATAAACAAATAATAATGGTTTCTAGTTGCTCTTTTAAATTAAGAATATACCTGAAAATGGTTCCATCCTTCAAAAAATACAGATTAGTGGAGTTACATGAACATTGAATATTAATAACCTATGTTAATATAATATTTCCTACTCTGCTTGATGATACACCATTTATTAAAAATTTGTAAATGCCACACAAGTCAATAAAAAGGATCCCCTATGAACTTCATTCTAAATTCCATATAGCTGTTAACGCACCACATTGAACTAAATTATAGAACTATGCACTTATTTTTTTTTTTATATACTCTGTAATTAGTAATTTCCTATGAATTTATTATAATTTAATGTTGTATGAATTTACTATAAAACCAACATGATACCACTTGTGATAGGTAGTGTATGCTCTGAATATACATAGGCTGACCTGGTTCTACTATATGGCTGTACTTTGTCATTGCTATATTTATTTTAAAATTATAATATCACGCCAGATTCTAAGGGTCCGATTGAATATTAATTTTGTGGTATACTGACATGTCGTTGATCTAATAGGAATTCCAATACTAACCGCTAAATATCATAATTGTAAACAAAATATGCTTACCCATAACCACCATCTCTACTTCCACCATCCCTATTATAATTGGACCGGTCACCACCTCCATAGCCTCCACGATCACCGCCTCCTCTGTCCCCACCGCCATAGTTTGAACCACCACTGCGATCATTGCCTCCATATCCTCCACTTCCTCTCTCACCACTGCTATAGTTGCTGCTGCCACGATCATTGTTTCCAAAATTTTCTCCACGGTCACTATTGCCATAGTTATTTCCCCCACGTTCATTACCTCCGCTTATGTTGTAACTATTGCTACCATTGCGATCAAAACCACCGCTGCTGCTATAATTCGAGCCAAAATTTTGGTTAGAGCCATAGTTGTTGTCTGGTGCTCCATAGCTCCCACCACTGCTTCCTACAAGATTAAAATCACAACAATTACTTAAAAACTCTTATTTCTTTTTAAATATTTCATTTCATAACAACAAACACCAACCTCCTCCGGAGCCTTGTTGATTCCACGGCTGGCTAGAATTTTGACCCCCATAGCCACTTTGGTTGTAATTACTGGGTGGTGGTTGACCTGCATTATAACTGCTATCTCCAGAACCTAGTGAAGGAGGTGGCATTGAATACTGACCTCCATAGGAACCACTATTGTAATCTGAGGACGAGTAAGCTAGAATTGTAAAAAACCACGTTTATTGAACTGTGATTTTTAGCATGCTATATAAAAAACTGTAGTAATACTAACGATCACCCATGATTTTGTTAACACGAACGGAGAATTACTCATATATTAACACTGAATTCTCTGTGTATACTGTTTTTAATAAAAACCGATATTTCGCCGGGAGTCGGATAGAAGAAACAACAAAATGGCGGGCGGAAACGCTAGCGCGAGAATACGGGACAGGGGTAGTGGGGACGCCGACGCTTCGCGTTGTCATAAAGTATGCAGTTATGCACTATGGTTTTAATTATATTGTACAAATTATGTAGACGAGTAGTAGAATAATAATAGTATGTACGTAAGTCTGATAGTACAGAGTATACCGTCAACTATTAACTTTAAAATATTGGGAATTTCACTATTATTAATTAGATGCCTACAGGTAGGCTATATAGGGTATCTAATTAATAAAAAGTTTAGTCTATATTTGTAAATACATACACAGGTAATATTAAATGATAATATTAAATAATAAATATATGAAAAAAATTAAAAATAATTACAGTCTCGGACTGTGGTCGACTTAATCTAGTCCAATTTAACCACAAGAAGACACAAGTTTACCGCTAAAAAAACACAAGTCAACTCATGGCTAAATTAGCGTAACAAGGTGAGTTGATACTTCACTCCGGGTCAACTGAATAAAGCGCAAATTCGGCCCCACATGAAGAACTGTTCTCACCTCTGGATCCCGCCGCTCCTTCCACTTGACCGTATACAATGAAAAGCGATTCGAATCGTCGACGACCAGGCACTTTCTGAGGGGCTTGATTCCTTGAGTAGAGGTGTCGTCTGCATCTTCTTCCGTTTTCACAATAGAGAATGTTCGTTGGAGTTGTTCAGTTTAATACCTGGAGCTAAATATCCTTGGACATCGAAGCAGAATAGGAAACTCCACCCGAATCACTATCACCCGTATCACTTCGAAGTCCGTCGTTCCACAACTGAGTCGTTTTTTAAGGCATTTTTTCCGCGCACTACTACTATGTCAATGTAAACCAAAATGCCAACTAAAGTATTTCCGAAGGAATTCGACTGAGGGTCCTTCAAAAAAAGTGTGAACCAATTCTTAAAATGCCAGCAACTCACTTGCGAGCCTTTTGGCAGTGTGAATGTCCATGGGTGACGGCATCACTTAACATCAGATAAGCCTCTTGTCCATTTGCCCCAATCTTTAAAAATATATTCAAATAATTGCTGATTAGATAAGATTTTATTTTATTATTTATATAGGTGTGAACTAGCTTAATTAGCCCTTCAATTAATAGCCTAGCCTTTTAACTAAACGGCCTGAAAGATATTCAGCCATAGCGTTTGTTACAACATTTAATAAACTGGCTGGCTAATGCTTAGGCCATTCGTACGATAGAGCTTTTCATGAAAATTTGGAAAACACCATCAAAGTTGTAGTTTGCCGACGCCATATTGACAGTTTGAAGAGTTTTGTTTTGAGTTTGAGAGTGACAGAATGTGGTATTAAATTTAAATATACAGTCAACAGGCTAGGCATGTAATGAAACGTCATCGACCCATGTCATTTGCCTAGCTGTTTAATTAACTGGATGATCATCTTTCAGGCCTCTAGTTAAACGGCTAGACTTTTAATTGAACGGCTAATTAAGCTAGTTGGCTGTGACATAGGTATATGTTATTACTATTAATACTTTAATAGGAATGAGTTTTCGCCTTTCAAAAGATATCGATCGATCTTCCTATTTATATCGTTATTATTCATTAACTTAATAAGAATATCAAGACAAAAATATGATATAATATATTAACAAATTACTTCACATCTCAAGGAAGGCTACTCAGATACCTGGTCGACGCATACGTTACTATGGTTACGCCCAACTCCCTCGCAGCATAGCGTTAGTAGATATAGCCTGACACTAAATAAGCTGATTTGTTTTAATTTCTTCTAATAAAAATTAAAGATAAATTTAATGTTTTAAACATGAGAAATAAGGTATGATTATTTATTGATAAGTATAATAAGCAATGATTCGCAATTATTGAATCTGAATATTTCCATATACTAAACCGTATCAAGGATTTTTTTCACTAAATTTACAGTATATATCGACGTAGGAAAGCACATTTGCTGTAAGTAGACATATTGCAATTGTTCACCAGAGCCAAAAAACTTTATTAATTTCGGAAAAAAATTAATAGTGTCTGACCTATCCATGATATTGCTACCATTTTTGAAACATATATTTATTTAACTGCCAGTCACCATTTGCAATGTAAACATTTTATCCAAAGTTACTATAAGTACGTGTTTGTATTACAGCAAAAGTTTTTAAATCACAAACCTTTAAAACGCTGGTAACTAAGGGGAGAAAAATGTACGCGCGGAAATATTATCAATTTACAGGCGGTAAATATGCTGTATGCAGGAAATTTATGTATTTGGGTACTTTTAATTGCAATTCAAGATGTAAGATTAGTTTATAATTATGATTAGATCTAGAAATGCAGTGGGTCATTTGGTAATGTAATGTTTGGTTGAAATAAAATGTCGTAAATGGTAAAAAAAAAACCAAAACTGTAGGTTCCCTAAACTTGCTGTAAGTAAACGAATGTAAAAATCACACGCCGCTGAAATGCTGTAAGTAGCGTTAAGTTTTTAAATGGGAAGAAGTAAGTATTTGTAAAGAAAAAAATGCAGATTTTCTTTTGCTGTAAGTGCAAAATGTCTGAAATGACTAGATTTTGGTCTACATACAGCATTTAATCTTGCTAAAAATAATATAAGTACGGGGCGTTTTCAACGGGGCGTATGTAATTTTTTTTGGGGGAGAAAGGGGCCCGGGGTTTTGGGTGGGGTTTTTTTTCTGATTCTAACGGCGAAAAAGTCTTTAGGGTATTTTGTCTACTTACAGCAAATATGCTTTCCTACGTCGATATGTATACCAACATTGCTGGTCTATTACATTAATTGACTTTGGTGTTATGTATTGTCATCTATTTGGTAAAACTATATCAGTCTATTAGACAGTGTGAAAAATCAACATTCAATTTTATTTCAAATCATAATTTAAAATATTGATTTCTATTTTCCATACGTTAGTCAAGTGAAACAAAACGGTCAAACATTATTCGAAATTCGAATCGACGATGACGTAGAATGGTTGTAAAATTATATTTTCCAGGGTCGAGCTTAAGTTCGTCTTGTGTAATTATGAATGATAAATAAAACACTTTAAAATACAAAACTTTACGTTTGTAATGTACGTATAACAATCGGTTATTTTTATAATTGAAAATCAATCATAGTCGATTTTTCATCTGCCGTCTGCCGACATTGTCTGGTTTTTTATAACCCGGACCTCGAACTATTAGGGATATTCGATATACATCGATGTTTACAATGCGATACATTGAATAGATCCGATGCTTTGAAGATGTATTGATATACTTGATTCATTGATATTTTTTTATAAAACATTGAAAGCGTGATAAAACCAGTTAATTTTACAAAAACTCAAGTTTGAATGGAACACTATAATTTAAAAGTAAAATAAATTTATTCAGCAGCGCAAGGTTACATACAATAAAAAAGACAACAAAAATACTGCAATGTGCTTATCTATCAAAACGAGATTAGTTTAATTTCGATTTTGATTATTCTTAAGGTGCGCTTACACGACGGCAATAATTGCTCGGCGACACGAATGGACCGATCTGGAGCAATTAATGGAGCAATTTCAATAAATTATTTCGGCGATATAATAAGGCTATGTTCAGATGGCAAAAACTTGACGCGCGTTTTCAAATCGCGCGACTAGAGATTATGGTATTTTTCATACAACTGTTCACATGTACGCGCGTCAACGCGGCGCTCAGAGAAAAAGTCTCTAGACGCAGGTGATCGCGCGTTGACGCGCGCTTTGATATTAATGTAATGTCCGTTTGCTGTTCAGATGAGCGCGCGCTTTCATCGCGATCGCATGTAATTTTATTAATTTTCGTAATTATATTTTGTTCTCGCTTTTAAAATGAGTGAAATTGAAGATATTGACATCGACTTACTAATCGATGAAGTAGAAAAAAGGTCAGCAAGTTGGAATATAGCAAATTTGTATAAAAAATATAATATAAATTGTATTTTTTTTTCAAAATTGGATAAACCCAATGTGTACGTCTTCTTTTTCTATATTTTTCTTTATAATATAACCACAAAATAATAGCCTCTTCCACGTCCATTTTCTACGTTCTACCGAACTAGACTGACGAGTACTCTCGCAACGCGCGTTAGCGCTCATCATCTGAACGCTCTTCAAATTTGATCGCGCGTTAACGCGCGTTACATGTGAACATAGCCTTAATTGCTCCTGATATTTCATTTCGCTCAATGTCACAGATACGAATATCCGATGGACTTGGAAATTCCTAGCAATTTTTGTATATATCTCATTCGCACTTGTTTGTTTTTCGGCTTGCCGTCTTGCTTCCGCGGGGAGAGCGAGAGGTCTAAATAATAATAATTTCTAATTACTTTATTCAAAAGTAATTCAAAGGCTGTTTATCACCTAATTCTTTACACAATGAAAATTGCGGCCTCTGCCAAAAACGATCGCACCCAGATACGCCTATTCCTTTTCTTTCTTTTTCGTTTTTGATTAATTATAAAAAAAATCGCTATAAGCCGCAGCAGCAAGAACTATGTCGTCCATAGCGAGCGAATACTGAAATGCTCGTGTAGGACAGTATTGCCTAGTTGATGAAGTTGCGCCATATCGCTCAATATTGTATTGCGCAGTATTGATGCTTGTTGCCGTTGCCGTAAATTGCTTGATGTAGTCGTGACGTCATAGTTGACGAGTATTGACTGGAATTGAGCAATTTTAGTTGCCCGTGTAAGCGCACCTTTAAACGTTAACTTGTGTTTATAATTTCTATTGTTCATTTTTAATTAATAAAACCAAGAAAAATAAAATATTTAAGGTGTTTATTTGAAATGAATGCAAAAATTAGGAAATAGTCGATTAATAAAATAATCAATTTTTTTTTAAAGAAAAATCGATAAGTTATTAATCGATTTTTCATGCTAAAAAACCTAGTATTTACAAATAAGATCTATAAATACAGGTCAACTCATGATTCATGCCATTCTTTATTGAACTTAAAACTGAAATCTGTACACAATTAGCAAAGCTTTCAAATGCTGTAATATTATTTAACATATTAATAGTTTCAGTTAAGGTTAAAAATTACTAAAGAGCACTTTGTGAAATGTTGAAATATCGGGTTCCACATTAGAATTGCTGCTGACTAGTGCTGGTTTGGAGCTGCTCCTAGAACATACAATACAATATGTAAATATACTAGGTAATAAAATGATTATACATTTTACTTCCTTTAATTTCTCCTTTTCTGAATTAAGTACATTTATTATAATTTATAAGGAGTAAGGTTACTTGTTATGAAAAATTTATCTCTATATATAATTATTAGATTATTATGTAATATATTACAAGAGAGGGTCACAGGACTTCACACAAATTAGAGATCTTACTTTTAAATCCAGAGTGATCAATAAAGGATAATATCATACTTTGCCAAGTTGTTGGAGGCACGTGGGGTGACAAGAAGGCAATTCATTGGTTGTCCATCTAACTGTCTGGTATGATACAAATCAACAGCTCTTTGTGCATCTTCAACAGTCTTGTAAATCACTTCTGCTGTACCAGGTCTGACCAATCGAGACTCTAGCATTCCACCCACATCTCCAAATAACTCCTGAAAAGGTAGTGCTTAATATGTAAGTATGACTAAATACTTTTATTGTATATAAATTTTTAATATTGGATTATGTAATAACAATAAGTTATTATATAATCCATTATAAAAACTATTTATTAAATTTTTAAATAATAATTATTTTTGTCTTACCTTGATATCTGCCCCTGTCACAGTATCTCTTAAATTACTAACAATTATGCGGTACTCTAGCAACGGTTTTTCAACTTCCTGTTCTTTTTTACCAATTTTTAAAGCAGCCATTGGTCTCTTTTTAAGTATAGATGGTGGTCTTGGTGGACTTTTTTCCCTTGTTCTAACCATCATTCTATAGAAATGTTATTATTTATTATAATTGTGGAAATTTTAAAACAAGATATTTAGTAAGCTGTTTAAGAGTAAGTTCTCAAGAGAGACTAATGATACAACAGAAAAAAACTTACAATCTTTTAAAATCTAATTAAAGAACAAAACAGCAATTTCAATTTTTTTTAAACTTATATGTTTACTAGGTGTTCTTTCACATGTACCTTTGGTTATCATTGTTGTGTGTTACAATTTTCAGTTGTAAACTTGTTTTTCGATTAGCAAGTATTGCTGTAGTAGGTCCATAGTCATCCCCCATAGGATCATCTATGATTTCAAGATCATTTTCAATTGTTCGAACTATAGGTTTCAATGGAAGTTTTACTAAAAAAAAAAGGTTAAAGTCAGAATTAATTATAAACACATTATTAATTTATCAATTATTAATTTAACCTTACAATGCGATTTTGGTGCAACAAGTCTCTCTTCCATAAATCGTTTTTGTTTGGTTTGCCTCTGTCTTGTTTGCAAAGGTTGAGAAACAACTAACCTAGATGGGTCAGAAAATACTGCAAACAGATTAATCTAATTAAATTTTCTGTATAAAAAATTTGACAGCAATAACAAAATATGATCTTACCTCTTTCTGACTGGAGATTCAGTCTTTTATATTTTTTGCTATTTGAGTTTGATGCTGTTGATGTAGTTATGCCCTATAAAAAACAAAGGATAAATACTGCAAATAGTACCCTATAACTATGTTATCCTTATATTGATATAAAATATTCAACTTTGATGATTTGTAGGTAATTTACCTTTTTTGCTCGTAATTGTTGCAACTTTAAACGTGCATCCTTCTGTTGAGCAATTTCTATTAATTTTTCCCTGGCATCCTTTATTTGAGTTCTTTTTTTAGAAAGTATTTTATTTCTGGCATCTAAAACTGCTGGCCTCCGCACAGGTCCTACTAGTCTCTTTGGTACAAATTTTCTAAGTAAAAAAAACAAGTTGTTAAGAGAAATAATATACAGCGTTAAAGTTCATATTATGTACTTAACATACTTAGGACTGCCGCGTTTTTTTTTCTGAATAATATCATCTAAGCTCATGTCCACGTAGGACGCCATGTTTTAGAAAATAATCAAGGATATAATAAGAATGTTGAACCACAATAAAAGGAGTGTCAAATCAGAATTTGTTGATTCGCGTTACTTCGTTTATTGTCTGTTTAGCTTTAATATATTTGATAGATATTGGATTCTGATCAATTGGGAAATGGGATGTCGATTGTCGTGTCGAACACAGTGATGCCAACTCCTGCACAATATTCCTCCTAGGACCAATTTCAAATACCCCTTAATATCGATTAAAAACCCTTGTACAAAATTTTTTTTTTGTTGTACACTCGGTTTGGTTATTTCAAATATGCATGAAAATACATTCAAGTAGTATAAATCTTCGATCTTGGAGTATAATAACTTTTGATATTTTAGTTATAGTCACGCTTTTATATTGGAGTTTATATTTGGTTTGGTTTGTTGGTTGGGTTGGGTTAGGTTAGGTTAATATAAACTGTATAGAATAGTGCGATTTCTAAATACCCCCTAAACCCCCCCATGACATTTTTTCCCCCTAAATTTGGGAATAGATCCCCAAAGTTGGCATCACTGGCCGAACATCGATAGCGCGGCGCCAAAGAGTATACTAAAATGATATCACACTTCACAGAATTAGTAATATACATATGCTATGAAATAATATAGGTCTACCAGGATCTGATGGCAAAAAGGGAAAAAAGAAATTGACGCTAGCAATACTGGGGAAATTGGAGTAAAACGTTTTGATACTTTTTTTTCCTTATAGCGGCTGATACATGCAAATATAAAAATGTATCCAATGAACAAGGATAATTTTTGAAAATGTGGCGAATGTGGGTTTGAAATTTAGATGAAAACTCCAATTACTCTGTTCATGAGTTTATTAATTAATTAAGAACTTGAAAATGGTTCCAAATACTGCACATCCATAAAAAAGTCTTCAACGCCGTATTTATAATAAACCTTTCCTCCTGCATCTCAATTAACCGATCTTGTTCTATGAATTGATTTTAAATTTTTATTACATGTTCACAATATTTTCACCATTCATCGATCCCTATTTGAGAGAAAGAAACAGTGTACAACTCATTTATCTTGTTTCTGATCAATTCTAAATCAAAACTATCCAAGTTTATTTGTAGTATAAGAAACCCCTGAAATAAACCTAAGTTTAGTATAAGTACATAATATAATACACACGAAAAATCCCATAAACCAAAGTATCAAGACGTGTCATTCCTACTAACCAGTCAACGCTTGCACGTGGCTCAATATCGATGATTGTGTATGATCTGCATCTTGTTGACCAAGTATTCTTTGATAAACATTGAAAACAATATGTCTTGCTTGCGGTCGAAGAGGTTTCTTCGACATTTTCATCACTTTTTAAAAGAAATTTGAAGCCAAACCAAAAACAATTCCTCGAAATTTCACTTGACAGATGAATTTTTTCTTTTATTGCCATATGCAAATCGCTAATTTTTAAAAAATTTTTTTGCCATCAGATTCTGGTAGACCTATAGTTATTTTTATAAAGTCGCCAATGGATCCCCGCGAGGCACCTCGTCGTGGCCATTGGAACGACTATTGGCGTATCGAAGTCGAGGTGGCACCACGAGTGAGACTCTCTTACTTACGTAGCTTGAATCTCACTCTCGCTTTATTTAGTTTTTCGCTACATCTACGACAAGATGGGATGGCTGCGTTTATATTACAAATTCAAATACAAATAAAAAATATCATATTATGGGATGTTCTATCTTATAATAAATCACAACCCATATTTAACTTTGTTAATTGGTTTATCCTTCACAAAACAAGAGTAATTAATTTATATTCTTATAGAAAAGCTCATGGAAAAAATACATATATCTCACTCGTCTAGTCTGTTCTGAGTGACGTTAGTTTTCTTCTTTTCTTAAGTGCCCTGTAAACGATCAAATTGTTTGTCAAATTTTACGTGTTTGTCAAATTATTTGATAGTGTACTGCTGTGTTTGAGGCGTTTGCCAAACAATCTACGTGTTTGTCGTGTTTGATGAAAATCTCACTAGTTGTATTGACATCGTGGAGGACGCTACGCTCAGTGACGATATGAGTGGCAATATTACGAACAAAGAATTTACGTTGCATTTCATATCTGTTTATCGTGATATGCCGATGTTATGGAAAATAAAATCAAAAGATTATATGGACAAGAACTTTATTTTTTTCAATACGAGGACGAAGTATAGTCAGTAAATCTTTAAAAGTTTTATGGTCCATGCGCAGGAAGTTTGCGTAGTCTTCAGGTTCTGTACGCAATATTTCCCGTAGCAAATTCTCGTTGTTTATTTTTTTCTTAATTTCAACCACTCTCGACTCATCGTCTTCTTTTTTTTGGTAGGGAGCCCAGAGGAGGGGATTTCGGGATTTAGCTAAAGCGCGGCAGATTACTATATAGGGGATACCTTGTACACGGTTAAAATGTACCTCCCCAAAATATGAGGCCCATATATAAGGCCGCGCGTGAAGGAGACAGGATCAGATTAGTAAAAAAAATTGACCATCAGAAATTCCCGAGCGCGTCAGATTAAGGTAGGGTGAGTTAATTACATCCTAAAAGTGAGTGTATATTCCACTAATCTGACAATTTGGAGAGTGACGGAAAAAAGGGAGGGCAACAAAGTTGTAAAAAAAAACGTCATCTCGACATTCTCGAGCGTAGCTAATTTTTCTTTTATTTTGAAGGAAATAATTCCAGAATAATGAAAAATATATAATCTGACGATTTCCGCAAGCCGAAATAACAAAAATTCGTCGATAAAGTTAAATGCGTGCAGCTGCGTGATGCCTACATTTCCTTAAACCGATCGGAATCTACTAAACGGCGTTCAAAATATTTCGCAAAACCTCAAAATTACATTTCCTGTGAATTTGAACCGATTCGGACCGATAGATTTTGAGAAATTTTGAAAAATCTTAAAAAAATAAGAAATATTTTTTTTTTAAGTGGTTTCTTTATCGATCAACTTCAAAAACTAATCCGCCTTTGAGGCTTAAAAACCACGTCGATCGCCACCAAGCTGGTCAAAAGCGGTTGATTCGTTCGAGGAGATATCGTACATGCGAAAGGGAAAAACCCAAAAAGTGTTTTTGGGGTTTCCCCGAAATTTTTGGTTCGATCAATTAAAATTGCAAAATTACTTATGAGAATGATAAAACTGCGTCGAATGCCGCCAACCGCGTGAAAATTGCTTGATCCATTCAAAAGTTATTGCGGTTTGAAAATTCCAAAATAGTGTTCTATGAAACTTCTATCAGACTTTCGAGCTGGGAGAGCTCAAATGCATAGAAATGTTATTTCTTTGAACTCAGCGAGCTCAAAATATCAATTTTAAGCGCCCAGGAATGGAATTAGCGGGAAGTTGCAGAGGATGGCCCTTTAGGTGAACCGTTTTTCTATTTTTTTTGTCAGATCAGGCGAATCCCTCTAGATAATCGTCAGATTATGAAGACAGTACGTTTAGAACATAAAGATGAACCACATATATCTTAATCTGACGCGCTTGAGTATTTCGAAATGATGCGTTTTTTTGCAAATTAAGAAAATGGCTGTGGGTTTGCGTCCCATCGAAATCGTCAGATTAGTGAATGAGTTTTTTGGTCACTTAACACTCCCTTAGAAAATTTACCTCGAAATTTTTTTTTTTTTAATTTTCAACCCTTAAATACAACCACCCGCATCATGCAAACGATCAGATTAACATACGTACATTATTAAAAATACGTAGGGCATAGATCTATCAATATCTGAGCGCTCGAGGATGTCCATGCAACAGTTTTTTTTACATATTTAACTATCTATAGCCGCCTCCCCCACCGATGAAAAGGAATTTATCATATAACATTTTTTTCTTCTTTTTATCTAAGCTTTGTATCCCAATAGGTCTCTACGACGCTCGAGTAAATCCCCATTTAGCATCGTGGGCTCCCTACATTTTGTCTTGATACACAGTGCTAGAGTCAATGCCAAAAATGCGTCATCTGAATTACTCGTGCTCGGCACGGCGACGTCACGTCACGAAAGGAGAAACCAGAATCTACTAGAAATTTAACAAATTTGATTGATATTTGGTTTGATCGTTTAAGCTATTGTTTGATGAAAACGTGAAGTTTGACAAACAAATTTGACAAACAATTTGATCGTTTACAGCAGTGATTCCCAAAGTGGTCTATATCGACCCCTAGTGGTCTATGACAACCTGCAAAAACGAATTTGGGGGTCCATGAAATGAAAATGGGGGTCCACGATAGTGGATCTCAACACATACACTGATAGAGGAAAACAGACATCGCCTATTTAACAGATTTGTTTACAAAATTTAATATGGTTAATTTGCAATTATAAGGCGACAGTTTAAATTTGATTAAAACAAAGTCCATCTTAGTCGTAGTCCCGACACAAAAAAGTTTGGGGAACTCTGGTTTACAGGGCACTTTAACGACCAGTATTTATTTTGCCACATACATCAAAATATTATAGAAAATACTACACAAACGCTACAATATCATGCCGGTATAAGTATAATTTAATTTAAGATTTTTATTTCTCAGGTGTCCTCTAAAAGTCGGCATTAATGACGTTTTAAAGTTTTTTTCTTCTTCCGGGAATATTTTTATAAGAATAAAAAAATCCTTGGCGGATGTGATGTGATGTAAACTTCTTACATGAAACTATTAACCATAAACTGATGTC
Source organism: Pieris macdunnoughi (assembly GCA_905332375.1). Lineage (NCBI taxonomy): Eukaryota > Metazoa > Arthropoda > Insecta > Lepidoptera > Pieridae > Pieris > Pieris macdunnoughi. The sequence goes on along the minus strand of CAJOBZ010000003.1, from coordinate 7,751,477 downwards.
ATTGTCAATCTGTTTTGTTAGTGTCTTTTTTTGTCAATGTATCAAAATATGTAACCAAAATATTTTACTGTTAATTTAGCTTATTAAAACCTTATATTCTTTAAAGGTTTTGTCTTATTTCAATTTAATAAGCTACGATGGAACAGAAGTGCCGTTAGTAGATCGTCTTGGGTGTCTAAACATTCTTTCATGTGGAGTGCAATTTATGGCTGTACAAAGTAAAGATCGAATTGATTTCCAGTCTACTTCTTCTCTCTCCTTCTAGCACCCGTCTCTTGTCTTGAATTTTACCCATTAATATTAGCTACAACAAGCTGTAGCGGTGATGAAGCAAAACATGTCCGAGACATGCGACTTATTTTTTCCGCATTTTAACAGTCTGCATAAACATTCGTGTAGTCCCGATTCGTTGAAGAACTCTTTTATTCGTCACTCTCTGGATCCAACTGATGCAAAGCAAGCGATGGTAACACCACGTCATCTCAAAAGTCTATGCCTCACAGCCATATAATGCTACTGGACAGATGTAACAGTGGATGTCGAACCCTAAAAGTTATACTCATGTTGCGACAACATAGTACTTATTTTAGTTTAGAAGCCCGGGCCATTTCGTATTTGGCTTTATCAGAATCCCATGTTTCATTTACCCATGCTCCTAAGTAGGTACTTGTATTGCTACATGCAATCAAGTGTTCTACCTGCTACGACCATGACAGGTTGTTGTTGACATGAATAGTTTTATGGGCAATAATAACCATAATACTATTAAACCTGTCACGATTATATTATTATAGTTTTTAAGTTCTGTTTCAATGATATTTTTTATGAATTAATAAAATTCTATAAAGGCCACACTCAAATAGCAAGTCCACTCCATCATGATAAGAAAACGAGCGCGCCAGTAACTTACAACAAAGTGGTTGAAGCGATCGTTTCGCCTGCTCGTGTCCATTGACTCGCGCCCCAAAAACCGACAAAAAGTGGCAACACTAGGTGACACCCGCTCGCAGCCCTCGTGCTACCTCGTCGAGAGTGTGGACACTGGACTGTGGATGTCCAATAAAGGTGCGCTTACACGAGGGCAATAATTGCTCGGCAACACGAATGGACCGATCTGAAGCAATTAATGGAGCAATTTCAATAAATTATTTCGGCGATATTGCTTCTAATTGCTCCAGATATTTCATATCGCTCAATGTCGCAGATACGAATATCCAATGGACTTGGAAATTCCTAGCAATTTTTGTATATATCTCATTCGCACTTGTTTGTTTTGCGGCTTGCCGTCTTGCTTCCGCGGGGAGAGCGAGAGGTCTAAATAATAATAATTTCTAATTACTTTATTCAAAAGTAATTCAGTCTGTTCGTGACATTCTAGTAAAGTTTTTGAATAATATATCATCTAATTATTTACACAATGAAAATTGCGGCCAAAAACGATCGCACCCAGATACGCCTATTCCTTTTTTATCTTTTTTGTTTTTGATTAATAATGAAAAAAGCGCTACAAGCCGCCGCAGGAAGAAGAATGTCGTCCATAGCGAGCGAATACTGAAATGCTCGTGTAGGACAGTATTGCCTAGTTGATGAAGTTGCACCATATCGCTCAATATTGTATTGCGCAGTATTGATGCTTGTTGCCGTTGCCGTATATTGCTTGATGTAGTCGTGACGTCATAGTTGACGAGTATTGAGTCTGTGCCTTGTGGTGTATTCAGTAGACTGTAGAGTGTAGAAGTTCTATATTATTCGTTTGTGACTTATGAGCTCATGGCCTAAAGGTCTAGATACCAGGCCATAAACTCCAAAAAAAAAAAAAACTTATGAGCTCATTTTGTTTTTAATTATATAAAATATAATATCTTCTGCGATACATTTGTATACTAAACTGACTCAAACCCTGCCAATACCTAAACAATCCTAATTTATAAATCTCCATATTATAATTTAGAGTACTATGGATTTTGATAAAGAAGATGGTGAAATGAGTGACGACAATGAAATGGATATCGAGGAAAGAGATCAAAAACCCGAAATTCAATCCGAAGAATGTACTTTGGTATATATAATTTGCAATTACAAATTCCAGTTTCAGTGTTATTTTACATATTACTTCGCTTTAATCATATAATATATTGCATGTTTCAGCTTTATATGGCTGATAAGACAGGGCCGATAATCAAACAGTTGCATAAAATAGATTCTATAAAATTGGAAGAAAGGGCAAAGCGCTTTGGACTGAATTTAAGTGGAAATAGAATTGTAACTCAAAAGCAAATCGATGAGCTTTATTCCAACATTGGTATTGAAGAAAAAGAAAGACATTATAGGCTTGACACACTGCATATTACTGGAATAGATGGCTTAACGACTAAAGATGTTTTTGAATACTTAGAAGATTACAAACCTGTTTCTTTGGAATGGGTTGATAGTACTTCTTGTAAGTATATTACAATTATATTGTTCTTATTCTAAATCATATCACAAGTAACTATCTTGTCTAGAGCTATGTCAAACTTCATTTCATTCATTCAGAAGAAATGGTATGACAGACAGATTCTGAAACTAGATTTTAGTTAAATTGATGTTCTAGAGTATGGGCCTAAAATTATTGTAAACTTTGATATCCTTTAATAACTTTTGGAAAAAGATTTTGTTGGGTTTGAGTCAAAGGCACCTGAATTTGATGATACTGATTGTGCAGGAGTCTCGGGGACCCTTGATTGGAACACCTCCAAGTGATTTTAGCTTTCGGATAGGCGTCAAAGTATTTTTAAAAAATTTTTAACTTTTGTGTATTGATTAAAAAATTTATAAACAATCCGCCATTATCTAAACTTTTCTATTGGTGTCAAGAGATGTGACATTCTCGATTTCTATTGGTTATAAGTGATGTGTCATTGTCGTTTTCTATTGGTTATAAGTGATGTGACATTTTCGGTAGATTTATGGATCGATTATTTTCTCATTTGTTGTTTTTAAATTAAATAAAATATAATATCTTCTGCGTTACATTTGTTAATAGTTCTAAAGCTGACTCAAACCCTGCCAATACCTAAACAATCTAATTTATAATCTCCATATTAAACTAATTTAAGTACTATGGATATTTGATTTAAAAAAGAAGATGGTCCCCGAAATGAGCTTGACGAACAATGAAATTGGATATCGAGAAAGAGATCAAAACCCGAAATTCAATCCAAGAATGGTACTTTATTTTGAAGGGGGCTTTAAAAAAAAAAAAATTATTTAGATTGGTTAGGTTAGAGTTGGTATATGAATAATTTGGGGGGGGGGGGGGGCCGGCGCCGCCGGGGGGGGGGGGAAAAAAAAAATAAAAAAAAAGGGGGGGGGGGGCAAAAAAAAAATTTAATAAAAGGGGGGGGGGGGGGGGGGGGGGAAAAAAATTGTTTGGCGCCGGAGGCCACCACGCCCGGGAAGCCGAGGCTTGAATAAACAATTACAAATTCCAGTTTCAGTGTTATTTTAAATTACTTAGGCTTTAAGTCATATAATATTTAGATTGCATGTTTCAGCTTTATATGGCTGCAGTCAAGACAGGAGCCGATAATCAAACAGTTGCATAAAAAGATTCTAGTTAAAATTGTTCTAGAAAGGGCAAAGCGCATTTGGACTGAATTTAAGTGGAAAGCTTAGAATTTGTAACTTTCCAAAAGGCAAATCGATAAGCGAGCTTTAATACAACATTGGTATTAGAAGAAAATGAAAGACATTATGCGAGAAGCTGAGGCTTGACACACTGAATTGGAATTAGATGGAGCTGTTAACGACAAGATGTTTTTGAATACTTAGAAGATTACAAACATGTATTATTTGGAATGGGTTGATAGTAGTTCTTGTAAGTATATTCAAATTTTTTTTTTTTAGGGGGGGGGGAGGGGGAGGCAGAGGAAATTTTGGCCGGAAAGACAACCAAGACCCTATTAAGCCCAGGCTTGAAAAAACAATTATATTAGTTCTTATTCTAAATCATATTTTTTTTTTTTTCCCCCCCCCACCACCCCCCCACAACCCAATTTTTAAAAAACACTTTTTTTTTTTAACCCACCTCTCCCCACAAAAAAAAAAATTTTATTTTTTTTTTATTTTAATTTTTTATATAATTTTTTTTCCCCAAAACCCCAACCCCCCCCAAAACCCCACAACCAAAAAAAAAAAAAAAAAAAAAAAAAAAAAAAACCCAAAAAAAAAAAAAAATTTAAAAAAAAAAAATAAAAAAAAAAAAATAAATAAATTTAACCCCCCAACCCCACCAAAAACCCCAAAACCAAAAACAAAAAAAAAAAAAAAAAAAAAAAAAAAAAAAAAAAAAAAAAAAAAAAAAAAATAAAAAGGAAAGGGAAGGAAAAAAAAAAAAAAATTTGCCCCCGAAGGCCCCCAAGGCCCCGGAAAGCCCGGGGCTAGAAAAAAAAATCATTTTTAGGACGGAGCTGTCACAAGTAAATATCTTGTCTAGAGCTATGTCAAAATTCATTTCATTAATTCAAAGAAATGGTGGCAACTGAAACTCAAGACAACAAAATCGATTTAAAATCGATTAAAATGAATACTAAAATAATGATTCTTTTTTTTTGTGGGTTTTTTTTTTAAGATTTTTTTAAACTTGGCTTTTTTTTACGTTTGAAATATATGTCTTGTACAGAAACTAGATTTTAGTTAAATTGATGTTCTAGTATGGGCAAATTATTGTAAAAAGCATAACCTTTGATATCCTTTTACGTGATGTGGAATAATTTTTGGAAAATTATCATTTTTTTAAAATGAAAAAAAAAAAAAAAAAAAAAAAAAAAAATTTTTTTTTTAAAAAAAAAAAAAAAAAAAAAAAAAAAAAAAAAAAAATTTTTTTTTTTTTTGAAACAAAACAAAAAAAGGGGGGGGGAAAAACCCCCCCCCCCCCCCCCCCCCCACCCCCAAATGAGGTACCTCCCCTCCACATCTTTACCAAAGATTTTGTTGTTTGTTTATAAGTTATAAGCAATTTGTGTCTTGTCAATGTAAGTTATTATTAGTCTTTAACATTGTGATTGACTACTTGACAAAGTAGTTTAATATTGTGATTATAATTATTATATTGTATAATGTTCTTGTATGACAGGTAACATGGTATGCCAGGACCATATTGCAGCAGCGTTAGCTTTACTTGTTCACTCACATGAAATTAGTGATGATAGTTTAAAAGAAATGTTATCAGAAAGATCTTCATATCATTGGCGAGAAGGTATGCCACATCCAAAAAGAGATGTTATTTTAATGAGATTTGCAACAAATGCAGACAAAAAGATGGCAAAAAGAAACCATGATTCAGTACATCCTAAACAAAAGAAGCACATTGATTTAAATGACAAAAATCCATGGGGTGATCTTTGTATGTCATGGGGGGTATATGATCACCAGGAAGTGTTTCAACGTAAACTACCACACACACCTGATTATAATGATGATGATGTAGAACCTAGGAAAATTATCAAACCAAGAAATAAAAATCTTGCAATGAGACTGGGAAATCGAAACCAAGTTCAACAGTTTGATGAATCTAGTGATTCAGATGCAGAATGGAATAAGAAATCAAAAGTGCCTAGAATGAGAATGAGAGCTGATGATGAAGAATCAAAAATTAAGAAAATTACTCCCATGGAACAAAATAATTCAAGTGACAAAGAAGAGTATGCACCCTTGTCCATTGAGGTGTTAAATTCCAGAAATTCTATTGCAAAAAGGTCATCTTCATCTCACATTTTATCAAATATGTTTAAGAAAGGTCATAGAAGCAAAAATATACAATCACGTCTCGGTGTCAAAGTTGTTCCAAATGATCAATGTAACAGTGACAGCTGTTCAGATTCAGATTTTGATAGTTACAATACAATGAGTAAGGTGCAAAAAGTTGACAGCCGTAATAAAGAATCCACTACAGTCTGGTCTAGATTAGATAGACAATTTGAACAGTCTAGTAAGAAAACCGATTTACGTCAAATTATAAAAACAAAGAAACATAATAAGTCTGATGATTTAAGAGAACGTCTTGGTAAGCCAAAATCAAATCTAAGAATTGAAATTGATAATAATTATGCTAAATAAATTAAAATTTAAGATGTTTTTTTTACCAGATAGAACAATTTGTTGAATTAGGAAATAACTATATATAAAAGAAATAAAATGTTATAACAGTGTGTAATCTTTTATTTTTCATAATATTTTTTGTGCATGTTTACGACATGTATGTGCTCTTAATAATATGTTAATGTGTTAGTATATTTGTTAATAAATTAAGCAATTAAAATATTGTTGTTCTGATGATGCCTTTATATGTTTTCACCCTGTGACAATAAATTGATATAATAAGTATTCAAAAAATTTACCCATAAACAATTCCAATTTATTCTTTAACCTTGTTTCACTAATACTAAAAAGTATTTTTTTAATAAATGACGTTAATTTTTTTTTTATCTAAATATAATCTTATGGTCCTTTTATGACAATTTAGCTTTTAAATAATTTTACTCAAAAAATGAACTTTTTGCATAATATAATAACACCTGGTCAATTTATTCTATTTCTTGCAATTTATAAGCTAGCTGCCTCAATAAGCAAAATAAAAGTTGAGTTTATTCTCAACAAGCCTTGTTCTATATCCTCGTTACTCCAATTTAGTACAGTCAAGACTATGTTTTCCAAGTAATGAGGTCAAAGGGTGAAACTAAAGCTAATCTCTTAATAAGCTTTTTAATTGTATAATCAAGACAAGCAAATCAGGGATATATAAGTTAGCAAGGTCTTAATTAATCTGTGCTTTTATTGGAACTTGTGTGTATAAATTATATTAGAAGGCAGTCTCTCACTAAATAGACTATCAAATAAGAAAAATATAATATGGCTGATAGACTCTTCTAATACATAATATTATAGTCCCATATGTATATCCAAGTACGACATAAGGTTGGTTGAGATTCAAAAATAATTCGGTAACATTTAGTGTATACGTAAATAAATATAACAATTTGTAAAATCTATAAAGTTTAAGGGCGCGTATCCTTAAGACACTACAGCATTCCACATTAAATACGGATATTGCAATGGAAAACGGACACGTACAGTAAAGAATATATAAAAGGTAGGATCGACCGTACATTAAATTGATTTGTGCGCATCGTTACATACAATTTAATCCGCTAAGTTTGCCTTGGCGTGTATCAATATCCTTGCAAAATTAAAATTCGTAGTACCCATGTGCATTTGTTTTGTCTTAAACAAATCCCGATTTGTTAGGTATTTAACCACAATTGTGTGTACAGGCAGTCCTCGACTTACGTCCTTTCAAGTTACGGGGAACAATGTTTTGCCACTATTCCTCAAGCATACGTCATTTGTTTCGATTTCCGGCATAGGAGAATTCACTTGTCTTGTGCAAATTTGGAGAATGCCATGAAAATTTTTGAAGGAAATGATCCTAATTTTGAGAGAAGTTTCAACGTTAATAACAAAATTTGTGCAGCCTATCAGTGTTACCAAGATCTGTATGATAGCAAGAAGAAAGAAGCGAAGCAATCTAGAATTGATAGTTTATTTAAGCCAAAAGTTTAATTTATTATTTCTCATTACATATTAAAGTTTTATCATTATTATTAAAATTTCATAAATACATATCCTATGTATATCCTTTGTTATAAATGCAGTTTTTTTTAAAGTCGAGTCCGTGTCGACCTTGAGTTTTACATGTAAACATACGAAAAAATATGACTCGTCTTGCGTCGTTTCGATTTACGTCGCGTATTTCGTGAACCTAACATGCCGTTAGTACGAGGACTGCCTGTACTAAACTTGTAAGAAGTAACATATATCAACTTAAAATAAAAGAAGACTGAAAAGAAATAATATCAAACATATACTCTACATGTTATGGCAATAATTTCAATTATATGAGTAACAAATTTTTATAACTATAATAGTGTAAAGTAAACATAACATGGAATGTCTTTGAATATCAGTCTATTATTAAGTACCTTTTAATATAATATATAAAGATCTGAGTCATTTTGGTTTTTTGTCTTCGTCTTTTTTCTTAGCAATAAGCGTATGTTTCGCTTTTTTAAATTGCTTCTTTACTTTGTCTTTTACTTTGTTTTTCTTGATCGGTGTCACAACATCTGACGATTTGATCGACGAGCTTGTGGAGTCACTATTTCTTTGTGCTGAAACATAAAAAAGCCATTTCAGAAATTATATAATAAATTAAAATTCCATATTTTTATAGTCCAAGGAAGTAATTCTGAAACTCTTGGTCAAGGTCGCATGTTAGACTATTTTCTGAAATCTTTTTCTTTATTGCGACATTATATGTGGCTATAATTTATTCAAATTGAAACAGTAAGTGAACCTAGGGTCCGAGTTAAATGCATTTTAAATTAAAGTGAGATAGAGACAGATCCACTGAAACTATGTGTCGCCAAATATTTTAGGTTGTTACAATCAGTACATAGTTATAAAATTTTAGCGCATACGGCGTGTACGCCGGCTGTATATCTATTTAGTTTCGTATTTATAGTATTAGATTTTAATTAAAATACGAATTGAATCCCCAATGTAGTCTGTTAATTTTTTCTGATTTATTTATATATTTATCCCAAATATTAGGTTTAAGTCGTACTGGATTTAATACTATGTAAAATATTTAAATCTGGTTTTATTACATAAATGTATTGATGCATACCTCGTTTAGCAGCTATGGAGGCGGCAATGGCACGGTCCTCTTGCCTCTCGCGTCTTCTCTCAGCGTCTACTTGCTGCACTAACTCGTCTCGCATGCGCACTATTTCCACCAGACGACAGACTAGCTGTTCTTCGCGGGCCTATTTTGAATTATTGGTATTAAAAAACCGCCTAAACGTTTTCAGATGTTTTAAAGTGATCAACCACAATCAAACAATTTTTGTTTTGTCTTCAATAGAAGTAACGTTAACCAAGCGATAAGAAGTCACCTGTGACCATTATTTGATTAGTTTTAGGTACATTATGTACCTCATTTTATCCGTTATAAATCTCATTGATGGATCTATTAAAACGAATTTAGTGTGTTCAAGACATATTTAAACCCTAGTTCAGTATATTTTTCAACAAACAATTAATTTGCTTTGAAACAGATTCTGTGTGGCTTGTATGGTTTTTCTCAAGTTTATAAAAGTATAGTTTACCCGCTTAAACCTGGGTTAATTCATTATGTGTCCGTCTCTAAAACATGAAAAAACATCGCATATTTATAATTTTATAAAGATGAGACGATTATATTTCCGTTTTATCAGCTAAAGTAAAAGAAAATGTTACCAATGGAATTTCCGTGAGTCGGATCAAGCCTCACTTTTCTAATAACCCGTATATATTGTGCCGTATTATTTAATAATTGTTCAAAGCAGTCCCGTTATTGTTCACATTATTTCCTAGAGGCGTGCAATGCCTTATAATATGATACATTAAAAAAACAATAAAGCTTACAAACAACAAAGTAGGCAGTTATAAGCATTTGCATACACTAATTTATTTGACCTAACAAATAAAAGATCAATGCAATACCGCCAAACGGACGCGACCACAGATAAATAAAAAAAGCCCTACATTATAGACTATAGAAAATAATTTACTTTATCAGCATCAATCCTGTTGACGACTGGTCTCGACTGAATCACTCGAATCTCATGTTCAATGTCTGCTTGCTCCTGCTCCAGTCTTTGTTGTCTACGACTGAAATATGGCATTATTGATATGATATACAAGGTATTTTGTGTAATAATCTGATTGTCTTTAAATAATTCAACATTCGTAAATTCTCTCCCTAGTCGGCTTTGGGCTAAATACTATACAAATTTAATTTAATTTTTGTATAATCATAAATATGTAGTCTGTGATACTAGCGTTCACAGAAATTAAATTAATATTGTAGATTCGATAAGTTTTATTCCTAGATTAATATATTTGTATACTATCTGATAATGATCCTAGCAATAAATCAATCAATATCGAGTTTTAATATCGCAGATCCTTGATTTGAGACATCAGCACTGCGGTTATTACACAACCAATTAATCTTCGCTCCGCTGTTTGTTCATAAAATCACTTACATATACATAAGTTCTGTTTGTTTCCTAAACAAGTCATTCTTCTCATTGACCAGCTCACACAGCTGTATAACCAAGTCCTCTATTTCTTCTTGCGGCGCTGTAACACCTTCGTCACCTGAAAACAATTATTTAAAATTCTCACTTCTTAGCTAACTTTATCCAACAAACTGTATATTTATTCTATAAATTCTCGAAACGTTAATCGGTATAAATTATGAAATACCGATAGTACCGTATTTTGTTACCACATTTAAACACTATGGGAACATAGTCTATGTTCTATACTATAGAATCTATAGTAAGGATAACTACTCGTACAGAGATTACTCTGTAGGTTTTAACAGCGATTCCAATCGCCATAATAATTGTTTTTGTTCTGCGTGATCCCAAGGATACACGAATAAGGAGAGAACTTCATCAAACTTGCATACATAAACGTCGGGATTTCTATATAAGGATACAGAGTAAGGACGCAGGCCCAGAATTAAATTATTTTTAAGTTATTAAGTTACACACGATGACGTAATATAGGTGCGGCAAATTCGCGTTAGAGTGGGACAGAACGCATACTGCGCATTCCCATCTCTCTGACGAGATCAGTGACGCGTTACGCGTTAGAGTGAGACAGACTATATAGTCGTTTTAGTCTGAGTCTGGTAGAGTGGTAGATTGAAATAATATCAAAGAAAAAACTTGAATTAATATCAAATAAAAACAAATACTGCATAAATAAATAATTATAACTGCATAAGTTGATAAAAAAATGCTATGCAATAAGCTTTACCGCGGCAGTCCCCGAGTGCCACACGTTTTTTTTTATACTCACGAGGGACAAAAGTTGAACTAATCAAAATTTTGGAATTATTTGGTCTGTATCTGGCATTAGATACATTTTTTGTGACCATTTTACGATTAAGTTTTAAATGCAAACATGGAAAACGTCTATTTGTGCACAACCGCGATTTGAACATACGGTTTCTGCGTTTATGATTAAGGAGGTTTAAATAAAAGCATATTAAAGGTATTTGTTGTGCACGTGCATGCTGGAATTAGTGTGTAAAAGTGCATAAACGTAATTTACCCTCACACTTGTCGCGTATCATTTGTTCTATAAGCACGCCCTGCCTTTCGAGGCCGAGTTGTTGCGTCTCCAGCAAGTCCAACTGCACTTGTAACTCTTCAGGAGTCATTTGCATCTTCACTTCACGGCGTTCTGGTAAGGGAAGACCCGGTGCGGGACCTTTCTTGCGACCTGAAAAACAAAAAATAATTTTTTTACAAAATTATTGTAATAAGAATGCAACTAGCTATTCTATATATTGAATTTAAGAATAATTTTAAAACAAAAATATTAAAACGAACAAGCAAAAATATTATCGAATTTTTAACTATAAATATTGTCAAGTTCTTTTTCAACCCTTATGAACGTGGTTTTTCCCGCGATAATAAAAATTACGATACGATGTTTCTAGAACGTACGAGACCAATATAGAAGAAGAATGGGTAATAGAAGGTATGGTGTTTGGTCTTGTCATGTGTGTTCTTAATTGTAGATAAAAATCAAGTTATATTAAACATTTATTAGGTAAGATTTATTTACAAAACAATAACCAATAATTAAAGTTTATAAATATTTTAAGTAAAACTTTTGTTATAGAAATGTTAGATTTTTGAATGATCAGTTTATAGAGTTCTCTTACCTTCAGAAGCGTTACTCCGTAAAGAAATATCTGCTTCAAGTGAGGCGCCATAGCCTGAAGCCATAGACCGAGTATCGGGAGGGGTTGGGGCCAGCCGTCTCTTCTTTGATCTTGGCGTCAGTTTACCAATTGATTTCTACAAATAAGTTGAAATACATTTGTTTTAGGAAAATCGTATGTATTTAATACTATCTAGGTGTTAAAATAAACAAATTTAGACTATTAATGGTAAGTTGTAACAGTTTTACTAGACATAAAAACATTAGTGGCGCTACAACGTGTCTGTATTGGTTTCGTGATAATTTTTTTCTTAACAGCATCGGTTTGTTAACCGCACTAACGAGTGTTAATTTCGTTTCGAGTTTGAGAGTGGCAGAAAGTGGAATTAAATATAAATTAACAGTCAATAGGCTAGGCAAGTAATGAGACGTCATCGATCCAAGTCATTTGCCTAGCTGTTTGATCAACTGGCTGAACATCTTTCAGGCCGTTAGTTAAAAGGCTAGGCTGTTAATTGAACGGCCAATTAAGCTAGTTGCCTGCGACATATATAAATAGTATAGTATTATATATGTACAAAAACTACAAACTGCTTCGTACTATAGAAACTATACTATAAAAAAGGTCACCTGGTCAGAGTGTATAGTTGAAGCATGCGAGCTAACAGAAGAAATGCTAGCGACATCATCCATAGATGTAGTTGGGGCCGAATACTCGACATTTATGGTAGGCGGAGGCGGAGCTTTGGGTTTCCTTCGCCGAGGAGTTCCCGAAGGAAGATTTGGGGTACTCGCCGTTATTGACCCTTTGTGCATACTGGAACTGAAATTTTCATTACCTTTAGGTATCACAAAAAGACAGTTCCTAGAGAACCACTTCTTTTGTAAATAATATATTAATAATAAGATGATTCACGCTACTAAGGAATTAAAACGTAACCAATTCCGGCAAGTTCGTATTACTTATCTGATACAAATTTATAAGTTTATGCAAACATAAGAAAGTAGGTTCTAATTATGTGGCATAAATACAACGCTTTGGTCTTCATGATCACGTACTGTTTGTAAACATTACATTTCATAAAATAGCACACATTATTTGATTTTAAGGGATACAGTTGCCCATGAACACAACTAGACTACTAGCCAGTGCGTTGCCTTTTCATGCTCTTTTCTTCATAGACAATCACTTCGCGACCTACTAACGCGAAAAGAATTTGTATGAAAATGGTCACGTGACAAAGCGTGACCTTATATCATTCTTATACAAACTCCTTCCTCGTAAAGTTGTCTCAAGCCCCTTACAATTTGCTGTTGAGGTACGACGGGCATCAAGGTGATACGGCCCAAATCTGAGATGCAGTGAAAGATGCAGACTCAAAATCTTTACGCATTTATCTTATAATTTTCTACAGTACATTTAAAATGGATTTCCGGTGTTTATTAAAGGTGTTTCGCCATTAGTTAATTTATCAATATTATAATATATAGCTTTATTACTCACCTCATACTATCATAATCTTCATCTGACGATGGTTCTTCCCCATCGGACCAAAATGGATTGTATGCTTTGATATGGCGTCTTCTGTAAATATTACTTATTTTAAGACAAGATTATAACTTGTGTGCTAAAAATGAATTGGATGTTGAAATACGTTAATCAAAGTTTATGCTAAGTGTCGACTATGACAAAATCTAAATTATTTTTTAGTAGTCTATATAAAAAATAAAATAACCATTAGTGATTAAATATCAATTAAATGAGGCATACTACACATTGTTGTTTCCATAGAAGAGAAAGTAAGATAATTATGTGAAAACTGATTAAAAAAGGATAATTATTAATTATTGATTACAAACAAGTACTTAATAAACATACACAGGTGTTGATGTCTGTACATTTGCCGCTGGCGATTGTATCGAAGGAACCTCATCATCTTCCTCATCACTACTACCAAATGGATTAGTACTGTCTTTCTTAGTTGAATCTTTTGTATCATTCTGAAAAGTGATTTAGCATAAGTAAACATACTTGTATGTGATATTCAAACTTAACCAAATGATTAAGTTAGATGCCAAGGTAAATAAACATTGAATATATATTAGCATTCTATAACTAGGTCACATACCTCTTCTTCGTCGTCAGAAAATGGATTTAAATGATCAGGATAACTCTTATTCTTTGTTTGCTTCATTTCAGCAATTGTTTCAATTTTATTTTCAGGATTATTTATTTTTTTTCTCCTTGGAGGTACATTTATTTTAACTTCCTTTTCACATAAATCTTTGTCAATCTCCTCTTTATGGGAAATGTCTAATGTTACACTAATATCTAAATTTTTATTAGTTTGTGCTAATCGGCTATCATCTGTTATGTTAATTGGCATATCTTTTGACCAACTTTTGCTATCTGTTTGCTCTGTTTTTGGCAAAACATTTTCAATACTTGTATTGATTACTTGATTTGGATTTGAGTAATTATCAAAATTTGCTTCTCCAGATAATTGTGTTTGTAAAAAAGTTAATTTTTCAATAGTACTAGTATATTTTATTTCTGGTGTATCTATTTTTGACATATCATTTCTATCTTTATCACTCTCTGTTCTTAAATCAATGGAACTATTTAAACTAATTTGTTCTTCATTTTTTATAGCACTGCTAGTACCATCTCTGTCTTTAGCATCATCATTAGCACTAATATTCATATCCTTATATTTACATTCATCAATACTATAATCTTTTATACTAAGATTTCCTATTTTACTTTCAATACTGTTTTCTTTATCTATATTATTTTCAAACATATTTATTTTTTCTGAAACAAATCAACACTAAGTCAAATTTATTTGGTTTATAAAAAATATAGTTAAAATATCTGGATAAAATAAAACCTTTGTATTTCAAGATATCAAATGATATACATACTTTGTTAACAAACATGTTATAAGTAACAAATTTAGTAACTTAGTAACAAAGTATCAAAATGATAATGATTATATTATATGTACTTACTTTTCTATCATCTATTCTACAGTGAATTTTATTGATTAGTCACATTATTACTTTTATTGGAAGTCACCTCTTTGATTGTAACAACTGACCTGCTTTCATTGGAAAAATAACAATTGGTGCAATAATATTATTATTAAACATTCAAATGCACATGCAACATCCAATAAATTGTAATGTGCTAATCAAAATCTAGTTTTTGTAGTTTACACCAAAAATGTTAACAGATGCAAACACACACATCAATAAGAAAACACACATGCAATGCAAGAAAACTGAAAACATCCTCACCTAATATTGATTTTGGTCTTGTTTTTTCCTTTTTTACAATAGAGTCTTCCTTTTCTATATCCAAATTCGTGCTATTTGACATATTATCATCATTACAAAATGCCAACATTCCCATTTGATCATTATTATTAAGATATTTAGATATGACAGTCTTTTCATTTTTACAAGAGTCACAAGAAAATTCATTTGCATTCAACATGTGAAAATTTTTAGGATTCAAATGTCCAGAACATTTAGAACATCGGAAGCATTGCCTGTGATACAATCTCTGTGACACAATGAGTCTTTGTGCTAAGTATACAGGAAGTCCACAAACGGCGCATTTATCCAAAGCCACTTTTCCAAATTTGATTGGTGTCTACAAGAGTGAAAAAAGAGTAAAGAAAAGATAGGAAAAAAACAGTGATAAAAATTACAACACAAAAGGACAACACATATCTACGTAAGCAGGCAACATACTTTAGTAAACATTTCAATGTGTATAAATAATTACAAATGCTGCAAACTTACTGTTATCTGTGAAGACTGTGATGATTTTGCTTCACTTTCTGAAACTTTAGCATTTACTGAAAATTTAAAGAGGTTAAAGTTAAAAATAAACTTGGAAAATATTATGAAAACTAAAATATACAAAACAAAAAAAAAGTTGTTTTAAGCCTCACCAGTATGACCAAGACGTTGATAAAATTGAGACAAATACGTCAATATTGATAATCTATCTGGAACATCATTCTCGACCATGTCTTCTGCATCTAACAGTGCGGGTATACCTAAATGCTTTTCAGCAATACTATAGGCTAGCTGATTGTTTTCAAATATGTTTTCTGGATTTAGTTTTGTAAGATCACTGTAAAATTTATAAACAATTAAAGCTCTAATGTTTATACTTTCTACCTACATTTGTGAAGATACATTAGTACTGTACTACTTACATTAAGTCAGGTCTAAAATGATGTACAAGTGCACAGAAAGCAATTCCATTCCTCCAAGATGTAGTCATGTTTTCTATTTGAACATGGGGACAACCTTTGACGAGACGTTTGCACCATAATTCCAAAGCTTTTGTTCCTTTTACTTCAGACATTTTATATTACTTTAGGTATATAAAATATAAACAAACTAAGTTAGAAGAAACATTATTTTGTTAATGTTGTGATAAAAATGACGATTTTGTTAAATAATAGCTATGGAATACGGATACAGTAAATATGAAAGTGAAAAAAGTTATGGATATTATATACGTAACCCTGAATGAGTAGGGTTAATACCTATTAGAAATTGGTATGTAATCATTTATAAAACAAATTTATATAACAGTTAGTACACATCATAGGAATTAGGAACATGTTAATATAAAATGTTGAGTTGGAAACTGGGAAGTTGACTTGAAAGATAATTTTTATGAACCAATAAAACATAAATTGTCAATTGATGTGGGCTTGCTTGTCAAATGTGAAATGTCATGTTACCTGCTTAAAATATCAAACATTCCTCATCTGTCATCATCAAGTCTCCTTTCAGGCCGAGCTACGCTCGCCAAAACAACCCGAACTGGGGGGCTAGCCATATTGGTGTCGAAAAGTATTCTACGTACACTACCGCTTTTGCGTAATTGTATTGTCGAAAACGCTTCGTTCGTAGCCAAGAGGCATGTCGATACATTACCGCAAAGTCGACAGCGTAGAAGCGAGCTGCTGTTCGTAGCACCTTATTCCGTCATATTGTCTCTGGATTAAACGTATTCCTAATGTCACTTTTATAAACAAATAAAAGTTAAAAATTTTACAATATTATTGTAACTTTGCAATTGGAAGCTGCAAAACGGACATTAGAATGTCAGCAAGGTCGGAACAATTTTCGATTTAAGTGGAATTTACGAAAGGTGCAAAGTGAATATATGAATTTTAATTGAATGTTTAAATTAATTATGGTTTGTTTCATGTTTTCTCAGAAATTTAAGGTTACAAAAATACAATATTTTGAAATTGCATAATCGTGATATATAATAATTAGTAGTACTCATACTTTGATATTTTTAGGATTTGACCTCACAACTAATCTGCAAAAGGAAGAAGCAACAGATTTTGTTACCGCTTAGAAGAAACAATAGAAATAGTACTGTGGATTGATAAATAAAGAGTGAAAATAAGGTTGACTAGAAGTTGATAAAGTCCAATGAATTAAAAAACAATAGAAAAAAAACGTAGACTAGTGTGAACACTGAAATTAGAGTTTGATTTAAGCTTTAATTAGGTTTGGTGTTTGTGCTTGAACATTTTTAATGTCAATTTGAAAGCAGATTTATATATAAGTGTAGATTTTATTAGTGATTTGCTACTAGTTGGAATTATCTCTGTTTATGTCCAACAAACAATATCAGTTTAAGTTAAGAGTCATAAAGGTTGATTGTTTATAATAAATTTATACTTTTAGAAAGTGAGAATTGAAAATCAGCAAGTACTCAATGAAATGAAAAGAGGGATTAATAAAAATTATAAAATAGAAACTTAGTCTGGTATGAAATTATAACCCTTAATCAACCTTTGATTCCATATTGATGCTCCAACATCTTAGATATAAATTTAAGTTTGACGCTGATTTTAAGTTAATATTTATGTCAATTAGCTATTGGTTATATCAGTGATTTGCTACTAGTTAATATGTAAATGCAAAATCTGTTAAAGTAAGAAATGAATAAACATTGTATGTTATGTATTTGTCAGTTTTATTTTTGGTAATTTACCTATGTCTTCTTTAGTAGGAAAAGCCATTAAAGTGGTTAACAATATTAGTTTATTTTACAAGAATATACAGATAATGCATATATGAATGACCCGTACCTACTAATAGTTAGGAATATTAAACAAACAGGTATCAAAATAAAAATGCTACAGTTATGGTTATTTTTTTTTAAAATAAGGCACCAAATATCTTTCTTACCATAATGCAGTCTACATAGAAAAATAAGCATATGTAACAACTTATTAAACAATACAGACATTACTACTGTACACACACAGGTGCACCAAATTCAATGCATTACTACCTAATGTAGATGTATTCATATTTATATATGTAGATAATTAACTAATAAATGTAAGTGTTAATTTGCACCAATGTCAATATCTTGTTTGTGTGCTGTTATATACAAAAAAATTTTCAATTCATAAAACCTAACGTTAGATGTTGTGATGATTTCATAAAATTACTATGATACCTACAGTTACTATGAATACATCCTGGGTGATTGTAAATAATAATAGTTATTGTAAAGATATAATTCTTCCCAAAATCTACAAATGCAGTTTGTTTATAATAATATCTCATTAATATTCAAACTGCTGACCTTATTAAGATTAAATGTGGAAGAACATAGTTTCAGTTACTGTTTCCTGTTCATGAGGTAATGTTACTCAAACCAAACCAACCAT
The DNA here is from genome assembly GCA_905332375.1 of Pieris macdunnoughi. Lineage (NCBI taxonomy): Eukaryota > Metazoa > Arthropoda > Insecta > Lepidoptera > Pieridae > Pieris > Pieris macdunnoughi. Next base: position 7,732,917 of record CAJOBZ010000003.1, on the reverse strand, counting down.
TATTTCATACTCCACTTGTCTTATTTTTTACATTATTCATAAAATGCTTCATTCCCCATTATCAAATTCATTTTCAGGTACATAATATAGCACTTAAATTAATTAAAAGATAAGACTTTAATAAAACTTGTCCATTTGTGGTTTTTTTTAATATTTTTAGTTGTCTTATTAGCTTCTCTTTTTCTGAAAAGAAAATATTTTAGTTAGTACTTTGATCAAATAGAAAACTGACAAACTAAACTGTAAGATCGGTCCAAGGTTTGTTCAATAGGTAACTTTAATATTAAAACTCTTTACTTAATTCTAAACTTAAAAATATACTTAATTTGTCACTTTGCTGCTTATTGTCAATTAAAGTTTTTAACAACCAAACAATGTCAGTAACTCCCAAGGGACTTGAATTCAAACTTCTCATTTATTAACAATATTATAATAACTTCTCTAGTATATTGACTTAGTAAATAATTAAAGAAAAATATCTGCTTACGATTACTTAGTATTGCTCACTAGATTTTATATTTCCAAAGTTCATAAAGTATAAATCCACTTTATTTGATTAATTTAAATCAATATTATATCATTAGCTTCTATTATAATTACAATAAAATATATTTAGAACTTCTAATTATGTTCATTAGTGACTGCTTTCTCATCTGAAATATACAAATAAAATGTACAATCATTTTACTTTGTGATTACATAATATATGCAATATTAAATGATATATATATTTTTCAAATTAAAGAATAATTTCATGAACTTACATGCAATATAAATATCAATAAAAGATATCCAATATCACTAGGATTTACCTCTACTAATTTACTGATTTTCTTGATATTTTCATATTTATCTGTGTCTATTATGTTATCCTCGCATTGATTCATAGAAAAACTAAAACGCTTAACTTAAAAATATTAACTCTAGTTTAAATTATTATATGTAATTAGGTACACGAGAACGTTAAAAAAGACAGATAACAAATTAAAACCATTTCGTTAAAACGTCTAAAATATGACATGTTTTTAAAACGGTAGCCATTAAAGATGGCAATAGTTGTACTGAATAGTGAATTGTTGCAAACAGCAGCTTTTGAGATCACGCTAAAACATGGCGGAGAAACGCCGTTTTTTTACACTGCCGAAACATTAATTGGCCGTTGGCTACCGAATAGCGTAAGCGTTAATGTGTGTCTTTTCGTAGCACTGTCATGGCGTTGCTTATTGTATCCCGACTCACGCCTTTAGGGCCTAGGCTACCGACTGTCGACACGAGCTGTCATTTTCATACAAATTTAGTTTTCGACTTTCTACATACACTACTGTTAAGCCATCTTGGCTAGACCCCTGAGCTGTAAAGGGCTAAGTGTACCTACTAGCATACTCATCATCCTTAAATGTATTAATAAAATATTTTTCTCGCAAAGATAACGACGATGTTAATCTATTAAAGTTAATTAGAAATGAAAATTAAAAGATATTGGTATTTTGTATTGTATTATGTATTTAAGAGCATCGAAACAGTTATTCGTCAATATATTAAACAAGATTTGACTCGGAAAAATATTAACAAAAAAAACTGTAATGAAAATTTTGTAGGATGGCTGAATTATCTTGCGGTATATTAGATATTGTGTACAGACCCCTACATCAATTAAGTAATTTAAATAGATTTAAACTCTAACTCTTTTTATTTTGTAATTTTTTTTTATAATTAGATTTTCTTCAAAGTACTTTTTTTAATATTTCTTTATCACCTCGTTGCACAGCACTTAAATAATTAGGAGGCATGGGCTATCGTCCAGTATTGTAAGGAAAAGTAAAACAATATATAAGCTTAAGAAGTGCGAAACTACAAATACTTAATATACAATAACTTTGATATATAAGAGAAAAAAAAACAAACAAATATAGACAATGTAGCAAAGAAAATATTTAAAGTTTTGGTGTTTAACAATCATTGACGACCTGATAGCACAGACCAAGGGTTGTATTACCAATTTAACACCTGTATATTTATAAAGCCTTATCGATTCATATCTCTCTTCGTTATTTACAATACGTGTCTCAATATCCAAGTACAATTTCAATTCTTAGAAGCTAACGAGTTTAAAGTGACACATCCGCTCTTAATAATAAGGTTGTTACTACGATTTCTCGTTATATTTATTCACACACAGCGTTTCAAAAGTCTTCACAACACTTTAATATAAATCTCCTTTATAAAGGGTTTAATAGTAATGCAGTGGCACTACAACCCTTTAGGGGTCTTGGCCTCAGAATGTGTCCAATAATTTTTTGTGCCTAACACATATTATTTTTTTAATGTAAGACACGCTGGTTTTTTTCACCGTACCACAATGTTCATTATAACTATTTTGCGTATACATAGGTAATTAACAATTTTTTTAAAGCATACGTATTTATATACAAGCGTACGTACCTTAACTTTACCTGAGTACATAATATTGATTTGACCAAGTCGCTTGTATGTGCTCATTAGTCGAGGTTCACCTCGAGGTTACTATGTATACTTATATGGCTATATTTAGTTAAACTCCATAGTAATAGCATCGACCAACTTCGTTTTAAAGGGCGAGTGAATATTGACCAATCTAATTCCAGAAACGTACTGCGTCATATCGTAGTAGCACAATAGCTTTCGTGAAACGAACAACATTGCACGCCGCTTGGATCGAAAGTCACAAAAATAACTTACAGTGTAAATAACTAGAAATACATTATTAAAATGACTAAAAAACTTCTCAAAATAACGTGTCTATTGTTATTGATTTTTGCTGTGACTATTGAAGGAAAGAAACTTTCTAGAAGCCGAGGATCGGGCAGGGGTTCTGGTAGGAAGACTAATTATAAGCCTCAACCAGCTCCAACTTCCTTGAGCTATCCACAAGCGTCAGCTCCCAAACCAAGTTTATTTGGTTGGCAAGAAAAACCTGCTCAAAAGACACAGATATCGCAATCACACCAATCTAAGCCAGGAAATCAAGCTCCTTCATATCCTGCAAGCAACACTGGGCTTTCTGGTGCAGGTTCAAAACAAACTCAGCAACAGGAACATGTTCAAAGAAGTAATGTCCCAAGCCAGCAAACTGCACCTCGTCCTGAATCACCGAGCCAAACGAATAGCCACGCATATCCTGCCTCCAATGGATTATCTGGAAATTCTGGAGCAGGTTCTAGCTATCCACAAGGGTCAGGATTATCCGGATCAAATGGGGTTCCGTCGTCGTATAATTCACCAAATAAGCCACAGTACCCACCTAATAACAATTTACAAAACAATCACCCGCCGAACAATGTTGGAAATAATTACCAAGCTGCTCCCCCACCCTACACACCGTATGGAAATAACAATCATCAAGGCCCTCCACCTCCTTATTCCAATTATGGACATGGTTACAGTGGTTATGGGGGTCATGGTGGACCAGGATACAGTCCACAAATGCCTGGTTACTTTGGCAGCTACACCAACAAAGGTTTTGGTGGTGTAAGCCGTTCTGGTAGTACACTAGCTGGTGTTGGTTTAGCCGGTGCCGGTATAGGAACCGTGCTGACTGGGTTGGCATTGTGGAATATGGCTAGATCTACAGGTCATCATCATCATACAGTTATCTATGATAATAGAGGACAGCCTATTGCAGTAGCTGCCGAAAACGGAACTGTTTCGGCTGAAGATCCCATACTACGTGATTTAGTAAACTGTACTCTTACAATCAGCAGTATAAATGCGACTGAAGTCATCGCAATACCTTGTTCAATTGCAACTTCCTTTACACCTGATGCTAATGTTAAGGATGATAAAGTTGAGAATGCTAATAATGATACGAAGTGCACGATCACTGTGGTAACAAAAGATAGTAAAGAATTTATGACGACTATACCATGTTCCATTTTACTGAACACTGCAGCACAAAATAACGTAACAGAACCACCGAACGTTCTTGCAGAAACTGCTCTAAATGACACCTTGGTAGAAACTGCTCTAAATGACACCTTGATAGAAACTAATATTACCGATTCAAATTCTCCAAAAGCCTTAAAACTTTCTAGTGAGGATGAGATTAAGGACTTCACTGTTGGGTTAAACTGTACGTCTTCCGAATCAGGAGAAATTCGTGATCCTATTAATCCATGCTTTAGTGTAAAAGATAATTTAACTGTAATACCTCTCATTTCCACTACTAAATCTGACTTGCTTCCAGAAAACAAGTAAATGTATCGTTTCACGACAAGTTTTTATGGTTATGCTTTGTATTTTAAATGTGTGTGGTACAAATAAAAAGGTTATATGTAATTAAATTGTTTTATTTATAAATATATTTATTATTTACCTATTGTTCGGTACTTTTGTACGAAAAGAAATCCTGTTACAACATTACTTTACATTTTGTAAATTGAAGTATTTAAGAACATTTTTGGTTTGGTAAATCAAGTTTTTCAATTCTCGAGGGGATTACGACATATCGCAACAATTGTTTCTGCATTTGTTGCACCTTCCCTCGCGAGGGGGGTGTTAAGGCTCTTTCGATGCGTATGCCCCCTTCGGGTGGTGTGTTTATTCGCGCCCTACTAATACAGGATGGTACGGGGGCACCCTATAGCACTATACTCGCTGCATGCAGCCGAAGTTGGGGTCATATCCGGGGTGTCAATAAAGCGGTAAGGAAAGGAGTAATCTCTCAGGCCGAAGTGTCGTGGTCATTGGTAGCGGCCAGACTCGCGGCTCGCGGGCAACGCTCCACCTGGTGAGACCCCCGGATACCCCGGAGGAGGGCCCAGCGGTTGAAGCCGCGATTGCTGCCCTGGTGTCTAGTCCGCTGTTGTTGGCACCTGCGGAGAGCTGTAGCTCTCGCGGGTACCGATGGCAATCTGGCGGCCCGGAGTGACACGGCGCGATGTTTTGGAGATGGGGATGCTGAGAGGCGTCCGCTCGATCCAACATCACCTTCGCGAGCCGTGCGACGAACTCGTCGATGGATATCGCTACAGGCGTTCTCTTAGTCTTTTATAGTGGGGACACAATTGCGAAAACTGTCTCAGTAAAAAACTATAAATTTTAAACAAACATTAACTTACAAGGTTGTATCTTCTTTGTGAATACATATTATTAATAAACTACCTGCGAGTACCTATTCATGCGAATGTTGCGCTTGTTTTTGTAAAATAAATAAATATTGTATGTGGTCAATAATGTGATTAATTAATGCGTAGTCTATATTTTTTTGTCTGTGGTGTGTTTGCTGCTTGTTTACGTTTGGCGCATACCGCATACGGTAATCGGTATACCGGCATACTACTATTAACTGTTAAGTAATAATTGATAAGTAATCTGTGTTCGGTGTTGTAAAGGTGAATTTTTTTGTTGACAAAATATCAGATTATTCTTATGTATTCGTTATTCGTCTCCTTACCGAGTACAAAATGTCTGATCCTACAATACAGACTTTTTGCTGCCATCACAATGATAATCAAGGAGGAGTAGTAACTATTCAAATAATGGATGAGTTTAATACTGAATCTTACAATACAGTTTGTTTGGTATCATCCACTATTGGAATTCTTGGTGCTATGTATCAGGTAAGTACTTGAGAAGATATTTTAAAATAGAGCAATATTCCCAAAATATCCTTTTTATCTTTTTTAAGAAATATTACAATGTTTATTATTTATTTATATTAACTCTTTAATGTGTTACAGTGGGGTTCTAAGTTATTTTTCTTTGTTAAGCTTCATAACCATTTATTAATTTAGCCTTTGCTTTTTAATAATAATAAAACACTTGGCCAAAAATTTATCTTTTGAGGAAGGAAAGATTGTACATTCTTTTTTTAGATATTTCAAAATGGTGTACGGAGGATACAAAGTCCAAGCAGGGGAAGAAAGATCATAATGTGGTTGGCAGTTGCAGATCTCTTAGCCTCTCTGGGTATGATTTAGCATGTTTTAAAGTATTATAGATGATAATATTTAATTATCTATATATTATTGAAGTTTCCCTAAAAGAAACCTGGACATTATTGTTTTTGTTTTCAGGAACACACAATCTACATAAAATTAAATAATAATATGTATATAATTGTTTCAGGTGTGTTGGTAAGATCATCTTTCTGGTTGAAGTACAAAAATATCTTACCACTTCCTGATGATGATATTAGTGTTCTGTTTTGTAGCATAACTTCGGTGCGTACCATTTTTTTATATTAATTTCAATAAGTCATGTTTTAAATTTCAACCGCCACATGTTCTAACAATAAATTAAATAGGTAATTATAGACGTGAAACCATATTCAGAAGGATAAATTAAAGTGAATGTCTGTAACATGATCTGTTTTGTGGTTAACAGTGCTGCACATAGTATTTCTAAATTCTATTAGGACATAAAATAAATGTTTGTTGAATCCAAAGCAATTATAGATTTGTTGGGAAACCGTGAGGTCCCGGAAATGGTGTTTAAATTAAAAATATTATGTATAAATTGCATTCAAGTTTATTAATGTATTAAAAATGTAGGCAAACAAACAATCTTGAACAGGTTCTCTTGAGAATTGTTTTTTTGTAACTAGGAATCAAGAATGATTGAAGGTCATTTTATATGCAATTAATTATGTAAATTCAATAAAATAATGTTTAATAAAAAATACGGTTTTTACCTAAGAAATTTGCCATTTATATAACTTTTATAATCTAAAAGATTTTAGAAGTTTCCATTTGTCTTGCGAAATACATTTAAAAAAAGCAGCCTTCATTCTTCGAAGCTACTATCTATACGATCTATAAATATATACAAAATACGTAATTAGATGATCAGTATAATCGTACTTTAAAGAAAAAACTTAAACGGTCACCGTGACCACGCACGCTGTAAAGCACGCGAAACGTCGGATAAATTTAAAATTATGTTAAATAATTGTAAATTTATAATAATACATAACTTTAATCCGGTTAAAAAGTTTTTTTTTAAATGTGTAAAGGTTATGTCAATCAAAGACAATACTAAGTATAATCGTTATGAAAACTGAGTTACGGATTAATAAAACATCAGATAGCGTAATTAAAATATATAAGGGTATAGGCGATGCGAAGAAATCGCCAAATCAAAATCGAATCGAATCGAAATTGTTTTCTGCTGAGGTAACATCTTACCTAATCTGCCAAATACATATAAGAAATTTAATAAAAGTCGGTCGAGGTGCTTCTGTGAATACGAGATTTTTATAATTATAGATACATTTATTTTATCTCTAATATCTAAAAGAGTAATATTTATTATATATAAATAAATTACCGAAAACTATAATTTCAGGCATGGACGCAATATTTTTACACAGCTACGTGGTTTTGGACATTATTCTACGCGGTAGACATATGGCAGTCGATACAGGGTAAAGATACACGACCTCTACTTTACCACTCCTTGGCTTGGGGAATACCTGCAGCGACGACTAGTATAGGTCTATCCATACTCTACATACCGAATGCAACGTGAGTATTATCGCGTAACATCTGCTTTATGTTAAAAAAATATTCTTTGTTTGATTGTGGTTTGAAGCTGGGTGTCAACTGGCTTTAATCGTTTAAACTTGAGCTTGTAACTAACCTAAAATGAGGGGTGTGTGGGGTTACGACGCAAGACTAACAAGAAACTAACTTGATTTATTGACACTTACCTATAACGAATATAAGTGTAGTAGACCTATTGGACATTATCGGATAACAATGCGTGCATGCATGGTGCGATGATAACATTTGGTTATATACAGAGCGTCCCAAAGTTATGGGACATGAAGGGAAAGTACCTAAAATATCGTAGATAGGGTATTTTACTCAAAGAAGACTTTATGTTATTTTTAAAAGTTAGTAATTCTGCATTCAAAGATTTTCTAAAAATTATTTGCCTCGTCTGGGAATCGAACCGACTTAAATGTAAAAAAATAACACCCCTACTTTTATGATGCCAATCGAAAGAATGGCCAAAAAGTAATAACTCTTCTTAAGTAACATAGTATTTTAAAAGAAAGGAACAGCGTGAAATTAATCATTTTAATCAAATTAAAAACCTTATCTATCGTATTTGGTCTAAAATCCCCTACGAGTCACTGAAACGAATAACCAAGTGCGTTTTTCACTTACTAACTTTAAAAAAATAACATAAAGTCTTCTTTCAGTAAAATACCCTATCTACGATATTTTAGGTACTTTCCCTTCATGTCCCATAACTTTGGGACGCCAAATATGTAATTTAACTAATGTTAGGTTACATAACTCGCGCTAGAACCACATTTTTGTAGGACCATATATCTGGGATGCGTTTGAGTTATTTGACGATTAACGCAGGCTAATACATATTTAAATAAGGTTGGTGGTACCTTTTGGTGAATATTCTATTGTGACTAGGTTTTATTTCCAATACATAAAAAGTGCTCGAACTAAGTATGACTTATATAGATAGTTTTGCGTTTTGTAAATGGTAAGTTTTTGTCTGAAGGTTCACAACTATAATAGGACTTTGTAATTACTTTTTTATTGCGTCGTAAAAACTGGATAACAACTTTTTATTAAACAGGAAATACTTTTTTATTAAAAAAAGTGTTTTGTGTATGTCAGTATAGAGGTAAACAATTCCAAATATAGAAAAAAAAATTTCAGGTGCCATAATTTAACATCTCTATCGAATGTGCTGTTAAGGATTCTACCAAACTATTGTGCAACTTATGTGCCCATAGCTTTAGTGATGGTCATTAATCCCATTATATACATTTTGGCGGGAAAGAAAATTGAAGTTACTGTAGCGCTGCCATTAGCACAGGTAATGTATTAAAATTATTTTGTTTTAACTATTTGTCTCAATAAATATAATTCCACTACGCCATTGTTTTAACCACTGAGCCTAATAGTTATTTTTTCCAGTTTACAAGCAAAGAAAGAAGAGTTGTGGATGCTTTACGACTAAAATTCTTTTTGATAAACGTCGTATTTTACGTCTGCTGGTTGCCGAATCTTATAAATGGAATTTTAATATGGACAATGTGGTCGACAATGCCCGTCAAAGCGATTATTTCAATTTGGTATATAATGGTAAGCATCACATTATACATCATATACTTTTATGGGGCATTGGGCCTTAAACGAATGGCAAAAAATAGTTTATGTAAGGACCGTGCGGTTGATGGCCTTAAGGTCAGTACTCACATACGGTATTGCTCGATCGAGCTAAACTGTCGAGTAAAACCCATGGCATGGGCTTTCGTCCACACATTGAGCATTGATCTATCGAGTGAGGCGCGCCGTTCAGTATTCACCGAACCGTTCGAGCCAAAGGATGTCTGAGCAACAAAGGAGACGGTGGCTGTATTTAGCAAGTCTCACAGTGCTTTATAAGAAAATCGAAGAAAATGAAAAGAAATTTATCATAACATTCATTTCTCTTATTTTTGTGGGAGTAATCTTTGGACTTGACATTCCATAAACACTCACATTGTCTTTATGTGTTAATAAAGTCTTCTATAGCGCAAATCTATTTCTCTTAAAAACATGCGTTTCAATCACGATAAACAATACCAGACTGACGCTCGCCTCGCGCCACTCGCAGTCACGTACACACGTTCGAGTCAAGATTGACGGCTCGCTTCGAGTAGGTTCGAAGGAAATTACTGTCATTTAATTCCATCGAGCCGGCTCGGTGCGAGTCTTCGAGCTGTGAGTTTTGCGGTCCACACGTTGATTTTTACTCGACTTCGAGTAAAACTATCGAGTAATACCGTATGTGAGTTCTGACCTTTAAAGTAATCTTCAGTTATTATAAACAGAAAGATTTGTTAATTTATCTTTAAATTGTGGTTTTAACATCGTGGGAAATCGGTATATTATTTTAATATTTACTCTTGAATGAATCAGTCCCATTCATTTAGAACAATTTTAAACTAATTTGTTGTTAAAATTAAAATTAAAAATACAATTTAATTACTACTATACCATATAATTAAGAAATTTTATTTTGTAAGGAATTTAATTTTCACTTTAGTTCTTCTAGTTTCCTTCCATTGTAATATTGTATTGCGAGGATCATACAAAAAAACAAATTTTCTCGATTTAATACCCTAGCGTTATTTGAATTTAAATATATTTCACGTGAAATAAATAATCTTGCGATAAGCCGCGTTTTAATGGATAGTTTGATAAACTATATGGTGTCCTTGGCATGCCCGTAAACTTCCGTGGTAAAAATTATTTATTTATACTTTATTACCTTAATCAAAAACATACACATAACAGAAATAAAAGAAACAGGTTACAAAAGTTATAAGGCAACGGGCGGCCTTATCGCTAACAAGCGATTTCTTTCAGGCAACCCTAAAGAAAATAAAATAAAATCTAAAGATAAAATAACAATAGTAATAAATAAAAATATGTAGAAACAAAAATTTAAAATACAATGAAAAGGTTAACAGAGTCACAATAATATATAATAATACGTATCAGCAGAGCTAATTTTACGAGGCAGATAGAAAATGATCAAAAAGGAGCTTCTTAAATAAATTTAAGGACTGAGCTCGTCTAATATCAATAGGTAGGGAATTCCATAGCAGGATACTTTGCACAGTAAAATCTGTACTGTAAAGGAATAAAGTACATTTTTATCGTATTGGCCTCTGTTTGCTCACAATTTAACACTTAAACAAGTGTTATCAAAGTAATAATATTTACAAATAATTTGATTGCTATGTAAACCAACTACACAACAACAATCAACAATCGTAGAAATATTAAACGTATTTTGTATGTAGGATAGGGTAGATATTGAATTTAAAAAAAACATTCACCAGCAACAACAGAAGCAATCTCATTGAGATGTATAAAACTCACTGGTCAATATGATTTACCACGAATTGAAACTCTTTATGTGAAAAATATTTTAGTCAAATTCCTTAGATAACCTGATTGTTTTACATGTTTTACACAACTAATTATTAAATTTGATTTAATTATTTTTAATATTTGATTGTTATGATTACTAATCAATGCTTCTTTCTAGTATTAAATTAAAAAAAATAAACACGGCATATATAAGTAACATTTTTTTTATATCAAATACGAAATTGGTATTTATCAAGAAAAAGCAAACTGGCTCGATAAGGCTTGAAACGCTATATATTTTTACATGTTTCAAGTTCAAACAGAGTTATAATTTTTAAGAACTAATTAATTTCAGGCATTGATGAATCCTATGCAAGCCCTGCTCAATGCATTAGTCTACAGAAAGTGGAATGTGACAGACAGATATCAGCCAATGTTCCACGATGATCATAAGGAGCTCAATTTCAGTGATGAGCAATCGCCACTTTTAGGATCGGAACCACCTCGATTACTTTTAGCTCCCATGCCCTCCACAATTAATAACAGCTATGCTACGTTATAGACACAAGTGTTGCCATTATACATAGTCATAATGAACATAAAGTTTTTTTTAAAGTTGCCATCTCTATTAATAGAAAGTGAACGAAATTTTAAGTTATGTTTGAATAGTAATATAAATATAATATAAATTCTGATTCCGTCTGCATATTTAAAAATGTATAATTAGAAGTTTTCGATTTAAAAATAGCTAGTAGCAGTATATGTGTTTGTGAGACAATGTTACCCTGAAATGCAAAAATGAAGTAGTTAATTACAAATCAAATGACTTATATCGTAACCATGTTCATAGAAATTTGATTAGCGATGTGTTAGATATATATAGCCTAATCACTTGCCTTAAAAGAAACAATATAACTATGGTAGTGAAACCATAACAACCAAACTTCTTTTTACCTCTTTTAAAGTTGAATGTATGGGTAACATCGCATTAATTGTTGAGCACAAAAAGAAGAATGGTTACTTCTGTGCAAGTAGATGCATGGGAAAATTGTATGTAATAATAAATATTGTGGGCTCTAAAAAATTTTGTACTTTTGTAAGTTTTAGGGTCTGTTTCACAATGTACGGATAAGATCTACTTAAGTTCCAAATTAGCTATTTATTACTTATTGGTAGGATAAACACTATTCTTGCGTTTCACTACTGTCAGATAGCGCTATTTGTCACATAAAGTCCATCATAAGCTATGAGTCCGATGAATGTCAAATAACACAATTTATCTTCCAAATAATTTATGTGTTGCATAGCTATTTGGTACTTTATCCATACATTGTGAAACAGACCCTTATACTTAAATATTTTTTATTCAAAATATGCCTTATGCTTATCCTAATGATGTATCTATTGTTCCAACTGTCTTTGGGTAGAAATATTTAAATTTACACGAAATTGATAGTTTCTGATTTGAGAACATTAAAAGTATTTTGGAATGATTATTTGGTAATTTTCTATACCAAAGATAGTAGTGATATTAATCTAGTAAGTTTTTCACTTGTATAGTTTAAAAAGGTTCAAATTGTGGTTGATTTAAAACTAAAATCTGTGATCAGGGATTATTGAATATTAGTTTACAAATACTAATAATTCTTATAATTTTTTTACCATCTATCAGCAGTGGCGTAAAAATTGTCCCTTCTCAGTTTAATTTTAATAAACTTCGAGATTTTCTGCGTACTCAATTACACATTGTATATGTCCCACTAACGGCCATAGGCCTTCTCTCTTAGGCGAGAGGGAATGGTCTGTAGTTCCCATGCTAGCCCAATGCGTATTGGAGACTTCACATTCATCCATAGAACATAATATCTATTAGACATGGGCCCTATTGGGTCGGGGGCCAGTGGCATTTTACCAGCCCTGCCACCCTATTGTTACGCCACTGCATCTATGACTACAGTAAAAACCTAAAATCACATTATCTTGTTATAGGTTTAACTTTTGACGCAGTTAAAACGACATTAAATGAAAACTATATTAATACCAATTTATGTGCCATTGGAAGTCATGTTGTAGTAATTGTTATCATCATGACATGTCTAATTTTGTAATCATTTATATTATACTCATGGTCGTAGGGAGACCTAGTAGTTGTAATAAGTGAGATTTTTGTATTTCCATTATTCCCCAGTGTGCTTATTTCATTTATACAAGTTTATGTAACTAATTAATTGGTGCTAAACTGTTTTATAAGACATCAATTGCATTATGAATATAAAGTATGTTACCCACATTTCTAGTGTTATTTTAGCATTTATGCACTTTGTTTTGTTTTTGTATATTAGCCACGTTTTATTGTGAAATGTGTAACACTTGTTTTATATACATATTAATAATTTAGGTATGCACATATTTCTAATCATTGAAATTTATCAAAGGCTGACTTAAAATTCTGACTGAGTTACAAATTGAACATTAGAAAATACATTTTACTTGTATATAAGAACATTTAAGAGTAAATTTCTAAGAACAAATATATTTTAGAAAGCAACAATAACTATAATATTGGGATTATATGATTTACAATTTATACAAAGTTTAAAATATTATGAAAACAAAATCAACTTTCATGGTAATAAAATCTGATTTTGGTTTGATTCATATTGGGCAGCTAAATAGGGTGAGGGTGAATTTATCAACTCAAAAATATATTGTTAGTTCTGAAATTCTTGTTTTATTTACATTTTACAACAACAATTTCACATCATTTAGAGGATTTTGTTACTAATGAAGTTTATTACATAAACATTTAATATAATCTTTACATACAACTATTATTTACATTATTAAGGATAACTTAAGTTACTATCACATCTTAATCCTCATTATCGTTTTCCTGTGGTGCCATCGTCAAGTCAGTTACATCTTTAACTATCATATGTGCTATTTGCCAAGCCATTTCCTCTTCTACTCTGGATGTGCTCATTGGAACAAACTTATTGACCATTTTCTTTAGTATTGATTTATCTTTCTTATCTGGATCTGGCTCTAATTTAGATTCAAATCTTCCTAAACTATTTATTCTACCTAGACTCAAACCATCATGTGTTTTTCTTTGCCATAGGGCATCAGCATTATAAAGTTGATTAGAGTCTATAGTCATGTCAGGTACAGAGAGGTTACGTTTCTTTTTATAGAGAGGATCACCCATGGCCAATAATGTATTATGAGTACTTATGCTAAATTCACTACTGCAATCCGATTGAGATTTGCAACTAGTTGGAGAAAGGAGGTCCACAGATTTTACCATTTCCGAAAGATATGTGTAGTAAAGTTCAGATTCTAAAAATGTTCTTACATAATTATTTAAGCTATTATAAACAACTATGTATGCTATGTCAAAACATGTTGCAATAGTGCCTTCTTCTCTGCAAATATTACTTTCAATTTTTAATCTTATATCTGTTGAGAAGCCAATGGGGCTAGTGGCTTGTAATGAAAAATACTTTTCATATAAAACAATAGCATCTGCTTGAGCCTGGTCAGAAGTTGTATTACCATTAATAAGGTTGTCTCTAAAGTGAGTGACAGCCATAAGAAATTCAAGAAGCATACTACGAGATTCTTGCTCTAAGTATTCAGTAAAGTAAAATAAAATATTTTCATTGTAAATAATATCCCTCAAATCAATAGTTCCAGTTGTTAAAACATCAATTTGTGACTTAGTGTATAAAGCATGATTTTTAAAGCCATTAAAATATTTTGTCTCCATCTGTTGAAACAAGTAATCTTGTATTGGTTTAAAACAGTTTTCTTTTATTTGCCCTTCTGGATGGCAAATATTTGATATAAGTACCTTTCTTAATTTATCTGGTACATCTAGCTTACATGGTGCCTCTAACGCTACATATTTTTTAAACAATTTTACTGCTTCATGAGTAAGGTCAATATATTGATTATTTTCACAAAAATCACATGACTCCACAAAGTTATCGTTTAAATTGCTACAAGAACTTCCACCATGTGACCGTTCCAACATTCTCAAATTACTGGTACTCCCTCTCCAATTAAGCAGTTTGTGATTATCACGAAGGGAATTAGGTTTAATGCAGGTACAGTGAATATCCAAACTTTTAGCATGAGATAACTTATTATGATTTCTCTCATTACTTTCATTGGAACATAACACATTTAATCGAAATTTTTCAAGTTCCAACCAACATTTTAATAATAAAGAATTTCCTTGAGATTCCATAAAGATTACGAAATTTTTAATAGCCTTTCGATCTTTTAGTATATCATTAAGTTTTAAACATAATTTAGACTTTTTTTCAAATAGTTCAGCAACATCTAAAATAATAATTATATTATGTATATATTTTAACAGAGCTTGTAAGGAAGCAAGAATCATTGGACACATACCATCGAGATTATTAGTGGAGTTAATATAAAAATTAGCCTCTAGAGCGTTTGATCTATTTTCTTCCGGTGGCCGCACGGGGCATCCACTCTTGCCTTTCGCTATACAACAATTAATCAATTCAAAAGTTTACAAAATAATTAATAGTAAAGAAGGACATAATCTTATATTGTTGGTAAAAATCATACCTGCACTTTTCCAAAACTTTATCATGATTACATTTGAGCGTTATACAAGAGGTTTTGTTTTTTACAAGCTACGATTAATGAGCTACGTTACACATTACATGATTGCTATTTGACATACACGTTCATATTGTGATCAGCAAAATTATTTTGTAAATAAGGCGTAATGAGAGTCGATGGCAAACCGAAAACAATAATAGAAACGATCAACGAAGGCAAGCATAAGTGACAGTTGCTGACAATAAGATTGCACAGATGTTCAGCAGACATTTACAGATAATTTTTTCTTAAATTATAACTACCTACATAATATGTACTTATAAAATCTTATAGTGTCAGTAGGCTTCTTATGAAAATACGCTTAAATTTGGTATTTAGTACCTCAATTACTCAATAATTGATATAAGTATAATACACTTATCTTTATTAATAATATATTATAATGTAATCCTTCTAGATTGTTTGATTGTCGTTATCACCGTACATTTGAATTCCAAAATTATTAAAAAACCCTAAGTGAGGGGTATAGATGCAAAAGTGCTTCTATCCACTTTCAAGCCCTTGTTGTTTTTTTTTTTATTCTGGCAAACCTTCTATTTCTCTTTGGTTTCATACAGTAAAATACGACCAAAGCCGCCTCTATCCTATACAAAATCACATAAGAAGTAAGCAGTTAGATGCAAAAACGCCTCTATCCGATCGTGAGTAACAAAAGCGCCTCTATCGCGGCTCGACCAATCACAGCACAGTATTGACACAGCACAGTACGTGATGCTTGTTTGGAAGCATAATGGCGACCATCTGTTGCTGTTCTTCATTGCGTTGTTTATTTTCCTGTTTTTAATTAGAAATTGAACACAAAATGGAAATTAATGTTACTCCTGTCCAAGGGAATAAGGCAAGGAAGAGGATTAGAAATGAAAATAAGTGGAAACGCAACATGGAAAAGTGTAAAAGGTAAGTTTCGTTTGCTTTGTGATTGGTCATGTTTATGCAATAAGACATACAAGATAACGAAGCTCTAGGTATTAAATTATTATGTTATTATTATATAACGTAACATTTTCATTCTTAATTTTTTGAAAAATTGGAAAGCCTTTGCAAATGAAACAATGACGCCCCCTGGGAAATTCCATTTTAAATTTGCAGAATGCAAGAGGTACTATGTCACTAGAGTCAAGAATAAGCCGGGACGGTTTCTTCTCAGAGGAGAGGTTCACTACAAAAGTGACACTGGAGTTGCTAAAAGTGTAATGAAACGAGGTATATCCTCAACCTCAGATTTTGGTATCAGAGATGTGGCACCATTTGAAACGGGCGTATCAGCTTTGAAACAAAATGATGTGGACAAACTTTTGTCGAAACATTTTGGTGAAAATTGGAAGACGGAATTAGGATCTGATAAGCTCTTGTATTACAAAAATGTTTTGGAAAACACAAACCATGATGAAACTGGGAATGTAGAGCAGTGCGAATACCTAGAAGAGATTGGCTTTTCTGTTTAATTTTGATTTAATTTGAGAGTCACATCTGTCATTTCATAAGTTCAAGGCCCTCTTGATGTTTGGTTTAGTTCTAGATTTATTACTAAGCTCACATCAAATCATTGTTCATCTTTATCAGTCATAATGTAATAGATAAGGATGAACAACGATTTAATGTGAGTATAGAGATAAATCTAGAACTAAGCGAAAGAAAAAGAAGGCCTATATATCTCATTAATTGTGCTTTTTGTATTATCATTACTATTTTGGTATGTAAGTTCCACAATAAAGCTATTGTCACGGATTTTTGCGTTATTAAGTTATTTATATCGTAGGTAGTCTTCTATAAAAATCAATTTTATTCATTTGCGTCAACATTGATAGTTTTACTTTTACAGAGAACTGGGTTCATTTAAATGAATCATCCTGAATCATCGAATGCATAAAACCATCCACGCGACCAATGAAAGAGCAAAACCGCTTCTATCCTATAGGATAAGATGCAAAATCGCTTCTATCCTTTGATTAGATGCAAAATGGCCTCTATCCAGATTTTATGTTTTTATTTGTACTTTACCTCTACTTATAAAAAGAAATTGAAGGTATTATTGAAAATCGGTATCAATTTGATGCTTAAAACTATTTATTTGATAGATAATAAAGTGTGTTCAAGAGAAGAAACGGTTTCTTGCAAATTTTGAAGAACTTGAAAAAGTGGATAGAAGCGCATTTGCATCTATACCCCTAAGTACACTTTTCCTTCAGATTAGCTATTTAAATTTGAATTATATCATTCATTGTAGCATATATAGATTAGGTTTACTCTTTTAGTAATTCTATAAGTATATTAACTCAAACTAGAGTTTTAGGTTTAAAGTTCGAAGCTTAAATTAATAGAAAAGGTTCTTGGTCTGAGGAACCAGCAATTATTATCTAATATTTTTTTACTTATTTAGCTACAATATTAGCTCTTTCTTCTAAGAAGATTTATAGCATAAAACTCTTTATATTAATTACCTAGACATATTTATTAGTTATTACATCAAATTTCCCAATTTTACGTATTGCCTAATTAACAAAATATTTAAATAAAACTTCTTTGACGGCATTGAACGCAAATTTATTACAATCTATATGTCGATCACACAGTAGAGACTCCCTAACCATGGCTACTGAAGAACACCCGAAACATCGAGTTATGTAAGCGATGTAATAATTCACGTTTATATCCCGTAAAGAAGTTTTATTTAAATGTGAATTAATAGAAGGCCAAAGGCAGTATTCATAACAAAATATTTAAGTTTGTTTGACAATAATCTTACAGTTTTTCGCCAGCTTATTGAATGATTGCCGGAACCAATACATACTTATGTTATTTGTTCATGAGAAATGTGCGGTCTCTACGCGATCGAAGTGAGGACGCATCTTACAAGCAAAGGCTATCGACCTTCCTACGGTTACTTGAAGTAACTGTTCTGTTGATGGAAATAACTTAGCAGCTCTCAGAACTGCGCAGGTACAGCAACGGAGACATTTACGCGCGGGTTCCTTGCCTTATAGTACTTATTATAATTTAAAATATTTCTAGAATGAAGTGTGAATTAATTTTTTTAATAGTCTCAGCAGTGATGAGATGCGTCATATGTACGCATTACGATCAAAGTCAATCGGGTGATTTTAATGTTCAAGTTGGACTAAAGGACTTACAAATCATAGCACTTTTGAACGGCGGGAAAGAAGAATATGTGGTAGGTACTTGCATTTTTGAGTCTTATTAATTATTTAATTGCATATTTATGTACTTGAGTGTTTGGATCTTGTATTCGATTAATTTAAAATCATAATAGCGTAAACCGTTTTCATTAAATAATTTAAAAATTGTGTTTAATAGACTATTAGGTTGGTAACCTTGTGTTGGATGTTTTGTATGTATCAGTAAAGGTATTATATTGTTTTAATGTGTATTTAAATTAGACCTAGGTCTAATCCGTCCGTCCGTCAGTACCTAGCTATTGCTACTTAGATATTGGATGGACGAAAATATTCTTCGTCCGACGGTTTGTTAAAAAAATAACTTTAAATATTTTACAGGATTATGACTATGCGTATGATTACAATGAAATGACAATCAAACCGCAGAACCGGACGACCCCGAGACCATTAAACGCTTCAACCAGTACTGAGCCTGACTCTGTGAGGAATAATAAAACTACAGTACCGGCATTGCATGATCAAACAGAACCACCGACCAGAGCTCCTATCACAGGATTGTATGAACCATCGACAGACGTGACCGTTATCGACAATAATACAACTACAAAAAACGCCATTGAGGCTTCATCAGAAACATCTTTAAATACAATCGCTTCTCCAAACTCAACGTCGAATGGTAAAAAATGCAAAAAAGGTTTCGTTTTAAATTATAAAGGCGACTGTGAATTAAAGTTGCAGAGCACGGGCAACGCGTAAGTATTTTTATTTATTTATTTTAGTTATTTACACTTCGTTGCATTGCAATATAAAAAATTAACATAATTAAATATAAAGGGCAACTGGTGGCCTTATCGCTTTCGAGCGATCTCTTCCAGGCAACCACTGTGAAAAAAGAAAAATATAACATTTTTACTATACCTAAGGTATAGATTTTTATTTGTTCTGTTTTTTCTGCACAGAAAAGAGCTCACTATAGGCTTACCTATGTGGCAAAGTAGGAAGAATATAAGAAGTAACTATTATAAATATAGATTGAAATTAAATTACTTACATAGAAAAATTTAAAAATATTATCATTACTTTAAATGGCGGCACAAACAGTTAACATACTTACATAATCATCGGGAATAGGTCACAATATATATTCGGCTTAAGGGCATTCATTGATATGTATACAGTATACCTAATTACTTATCCTAGATAATGTTCCTGCTTTTCGTTAATCTTTGACTCAATAGAATAATTTATTACCAATATTTTTAAGCTGTCCATGAATACAGCTGCCTCAGAGAAATACCTGAAATATAGCAGGAAATAAAATTACAAAATGGCGTTTTTAGGTCACGCGTGACTATATTATGTTGTTCAACGAGTTCATAAAATTTCTTTACGATAATGTCTAAAACAACGAATGTAAAAACTTTTAAGTAGTTATTTAAATCGGTTTCACGAGTTCATCTAGAATTTTACCTAGAGGATTTTATTAGCTTTATTTTATTAGAATTTTTTGTATACTTAGAGAAAAATTATTATTGAACATACAATAAATACTTAATGTAGTTTTGGCTTACGGCGAGTAATATTAAAATAAAACTTCTATAACGAATTTATTACATATTATAATTATTATTTTCGCAAGTATTTATATTAATAATAAATACATGCGAATTTATTAAACACCTCTCTCTCGCTGACTACTCGAAATGTCGGGCTACGCGAAGAATGCATTCAATTCTCATCGACAATCGACATCCGTTAAAATTAAATTTATGGTGAATGTTATGGGATTTACCTTAAAAATTAATGAGTTTGCTTTTTGCAACCCGCGCTCACCCATCGGATAAGGAAATTATTTCTAAGAACTTTTAATACTGTATTTAGTTGTTGCATAGAGACAACAATTCTAACAGGACAATTGTGTTTGAATATTTTATTTTTTCTACTAATTAATAATATAAAACTTATTTGTTTCAGCTTGTTAAAATTAGTAAAATTATCACAAAAACTTAAATTAAGAAGAGAAAATAAAGAGGACTAAAATTTATTAAAGGAATTTCAAGGGCTATTCAGATTGGAAGAGGTGCTTGGTGCTTGGAGGAATACAGGTTTATTTGTATAGCTTTAAGTACTTGCTAAATTTTAATTGCAACAACATGTATTAAATAATAAATGATTTACAATGTGTTTTAATAAACATAATACTTCATGTTGGTAAATTTAAGATCTAAGAGTAAAATACTTATATTTAATTATATATTTCTAAAGTCAGTCTATTTTAATATAGAATATTTTCATGAGAGTAAGGATATAACATTAAAACAAGTAATTTTTTCAATAATTTATTTACACTTAATGTGCAACTGCAGCGATGAGTGCATAAATGTCATGTAAATATAGTAGGACGGGTCCTAGTGAATTCATTTGTACCATTTGGCTTAATAGTCACAAATAATAAAATAGAATTTTGTTAACTACTAATTTGTAAAGGATTTAAAAAAAATTTAGAAGCTGGAGATGATAGAAATTTAATGAAATGATTTTACCAAAAGACTAAGACATTTAAAGTTTGCATAGACAAAATAATAGTGGTAGAAAAGCACCAATTGTAATGAATAGAGGCACCATTACTGAACTATCATCTATTGAATATGGGTCTGGTTGTTTAGGGCCACTTGCTCTTTTTGACTTAGTGACCTTCTCCTCTTGCGCTTCCCGTGGTTCTTCAGCCTCGGTTTCAGGCCACACTATTGGTGGTAACTTGGGAACTTCCTCTATGCTTCCCCTCATAACATATAAGGCATTAATTTTAGGATTATCCCTGTATCCTTTAATAAATTCAACTTTGATTTTACCTCCTCTTATGTCAGATTCTTCATCATTGTAATAAAGTTTACCATTATTTATTGAGTATGGAATATACTCATCATGTGCAACACCTCGGCCAACTTTATCAAAAATATCTAAGTCAGCTACGATGGTATGGTCCCCATTTAACACAACATCAAAGACTTTCATATTTGGAGCATTGAAGTAGACTTCACTGAATTTAAGCACTAAGACATAGTCACCATCTTTATTTGCTGGAATATCGTACCCGAACGTGCTATGATGATAACGTTCCGTTTGATATAATATTTCATCTTTAGAATTCACTCTGCCGATCATGACAAACTGCTTGCCATAGTCCGAAGCAGTACCAATTCTTCCTTGTAATGGATCCTTCTCATAGTGAATACCATAAATATCGGTATGTGCCGGTCCTCCAGCATTAACGGCATATATTATTTCGCCCAACCCAGTCACATAGTTGATTATAAATAAGAATATCGTGCAGGCTTCTATCCCATACATATTTTTTACTATAATTGTATTCTGATCAGAATATTTTCTTATAAAAATAAATCCACTAGTAGAAGTCACTTCATTCAACACATTTTATTTCATACATTACTGTTATAACCATGAATAGAATAAATTAAATACTAATTTTATTCAAGTTACTGCAATAGCCGGCAAGAAGCATTCAGCAAGCAGCGGCCACCGGGCAATCAAATTGTGACGGTGTCAACTGTCAAGTGTCAGTTGATAACTGACTGACATTTCACCACACCACCGTTCACACAGAGATACATACATCTTTTGAAATAGCTTAAATTAACACTCAGAAATTACTCGGTCATAATATTTGATTAATTATATCGCAGTGGAACTAATTTTAGTGTTACAGAAAAATAAAAAAATCGTAAACCAATGGACTCTTTATTATAGTTAAATTTTTGCAACGTACTTTAAACGTATGTTATGATGATTGTTATGGTAAATAGAAATACTTTTAGGAAACTAAAACTAAACTTTTAGGTAACTTTTATTAGTTATAATAGTTGGTATTGTTTTATTTATACCTCATTTACTGACATCGAATTTTAAGCTGAATTGGAGCAGCCTTAAAATGTAGTTATGAACTACCAAATAAAATTAAATACATAAATACAAATATAATTATTCACGTCACATTCGTTACCCAATAAAGACTCATACTATAAACTTTATACCTATTTCTAAATAAGATCTAGAAAGAAGGAAGAAAACAATTGTATGTAGCTTAAATTGTGGGCTGGGCCATGTCTACATACAATTCGTATCACGGCATCGTAGAACGCCCTGATGCGTAGAGCGTAGATTAAGTTAATGATACTAATTTCACAGGTCGTGTAATTCGATGTTACACATGAAACGCAACTAGCTTTGAAAAGACGTTATTTTGATTTCTTGATTAGCCTATTCCCGAATTCTAATTTACATAATACGTGAGATCACAGAGATGTTTAAAAGGGGAATTGAATGGCAAATAATTATAGTCACTTGTGATTTTCAAACAAGTAACAATTATAATTATTTACACATATATTCGTATTTTAAGCCTTTTATACAAATTTTATAAAATTCTTACTTTAATGAAACATATATTTATTATAAAATTTAATAATTCTTTGCAAACAACAGAGTTCTAGGAATTACGATTATAAATTAATTTGATGGAAAATGTATGTTAAACAGCCGTGGCTTGAAAATAAGAAGACTTAGGGTATTATGAGCAGTTAAACTCCATTTGTAGGTACATATTATAATTTCTTCTTTTTTTAATTTGTCTCTGCACTGTTCTATTTTATTAGTTTGTTAAAGTGCTCAACTTAATATTTAAAACCTTTAATTCCATACAATAATTACTATAATTTTATATGTATTTACTAATATAATATTTTAGCGTCCTGCCAATTTACCTCCTGTTAAATAAAACTATGATGTTTGATTTATTTAGGATTTATGATATAGTATACTGAATAATATTATGTTCACATTATTTTTAAGTAAATTAAAGGATATCCTATGTTCGGCTTCGAATTTATAGATCATCGCGCACTAAATAAAATATAGGATGGACCTTTAGTGGTACTTTGTTCTAGAACCAGTGTTGACACTTTGACTTTGACACCAGCTTTTCGTTTCAAACACTTGCAAACTCTAAGTGGAAAAAAAAGAATGATACAGAACCACACTGCGCTGTTACGGTGCTTAAATTACACAACCTCCAAATTTATCTTTTCTGACTTTTAATGTCATATTTTCTTAAGATTTGAATGCAAGAATGGGCAAATCACGCGGAAAAACTTTACTATGAACTTTGCTAACTCACATAAAACACTTAAATTATTCCTATTCTTCCAGGTTTATTTTTTAATGTATTTAAAAAGCTCGACATTAATACATATTTTATTAAATTATTTTTAACAAAATAAATGTACCAGGATGAAAAATTACTCTGGTAAAATAATTGACTAAATATTCCTTTTGTAAAAATCAGGTAAAAGCCTTTCGCTTGATAAAAGAAAATATCTACGAGTTTTCCACTCGGAAATTAAGATTTAACGCATGGACAATCGTGAAATGGTTTGGTTTTAAGTTAGGTCACGTTCTTGTACTGCAAAAATATATTTTATTATAATTTTACGAATGAAATAATTAATTCTTACAAGGTTGAATATTTTACCAATGAAAACGATTTACTCGTGAACTTTTTGTTTTTATTTAACTTAGAGTATAATTGGGAATTAAAAAATATATATAGACATCATTAACAAATTATTGGAAAACTCTGAATCAAAAGAAATAATTCAAAGTTTCCGAGTACTTAAATGTTTCTTAATATTCTTTTAAAAACTAAATTATTAACAGAATAAATTGATTTAATAATAAAACCTTCATTGCTATAGGTTTATTATGGTTATTAATTCGATCAATTGAATTTACGAGAAAGCTAAAACCTCTTTTATAAGTATTCTATTCTTAGCCACGCCTGGAAATAAACTCATTAAACCTTACAGGACACAGAGTGATTCACAGCTCCAATTTAGCTTTAAATCTCTAAAACGTATAGTAGCCATAAATTTTTCAGTACCCGTGAGCTGGATTTCCTTTGTCAATGTAAAAAATACGCCAGAGGTAAGCATTTGCAATGTAAATGAGAACATATCACTAAAAGAGATGTGACCGTGTTCAGCTTTTAAAAGTGTGTCATGTGAATTTGATTATGTTGTTATCAGACAAATGTTTTATGTAAAATTATTACACATGTATGTAATATAAAGGAAGGTTTAACGGATATGTCAAGCCTTGGAACATCCTAATCATGGTTTTCGTGATCCGTCAACGTCCGTCAAGTTTCAGTCAGTGTTCCCGACGCCGACGTCCAGCAGTTACAATGAGAGCGTCTCCGTCGTAGCACGCCAGACGCATACAGTCGATCGACGTTCGCGGCGCTACGTAAATAATTCTAGGCACGATGTTTTTGCCCCAAAGAGCATCTTGACAAATTGTTAGCTTCTAACTTTTATCCCATAATCTTTGGCTACGTCGCGTTTAGGACAAATGACTGTTGGTCCAACGATGTTTGAAGTGTTAACTTGTGGTAAGCAACTTAAGATAGAACAAAATCTTAAAGTGGATAGAATGGGCGGTAAGAAATATTGTTTTGTTGTTCTAGTTGAACTTTTTTTTTAAATGTTTTTCGTGTGACATATAGCTAGATATCGATCGACCCTTGTCGTATTGAAAATATTGGTATATAAGAAGCAAATATTTTTGAGTTATTCAACGTTAATATTAAAATATAAGTAAAGCTTGAAGTAAATAAATTTTTGTATTTATCACTCTTAGCGTAATCCTTTAAACTATGAAGTATTTATTATACTGTTGCATAATTGTTTCCTATTGTTAAATAACACGTAATTCGCAATTCCTTGAAATAACACGTAATCAGTTAATAACTTTCACACACGACAATCATTCTTAGGGTATTAACTAAACAATAGATTATTGTACAATTATAAACTAAAGTGACATAATCCAATCATAGATAATATCGAATGAATTACAAGAAGTATTTCTATAATTAGTTGTTCATACCATTTTCGATAAACTTCAGAAATTGAGCTGAAGATAATATTTGATTGTGATATACCAGCAATATTCAGACGGCTTATAAAAGGTGTTTAGAGTCTATAATATAAGTTATGTATAATCACTACAAATTAATAAGTCATAAGATGATAGATGAAGATTAAATTCACCTAAAGGCAATTTACATTCTCAAATCATGTTTTAAATAAGTTTCACACTGTAATACATATACCAATGCTGATTTATAATAACAATCCATTGCCGCTGCAATTTAAGAATCTTTGCGTCAGATTTTAGTATCTGTTTCACTGTTAAATCCTCGTTATAACCAAGTTGGTGGCTAGCTCGCTAGAATTTATTAGATAGCTTCTGTGCCTTATACAAGATCTAGTCGGTTGGGTCTACGATTCGAGTCGAGACTTACCGCAAATCATGATTCCAGTATGTCGAATTCCAACACGTTTTTGACTTACGGGAGTCACTTATCGTTAAGTCTCGATTCTGGATCTTAACATAAGAGATGCCGAATTAACCTCTCGAATTTGCTGACATTTATTCCACTGAATTGTAATGCGTCAAAAAGTGAGAAAATATAAACGTTAAGAAAACATGCAACGAGATAACTTTGGTTAAACCAGTAATTAACTTCCTAATTGATATTGGATTCTCTGAGACTTTGCCGTTGTTAATGGATTTCAAAATAATTGAAGGAAAATATTGTTAAAAATGTTAACACTGAGATCTTTCGAAATCAATAAAGCTATGCTTTTATTTGTAAGTATTTAGAAGGTACAAAAATTAATCTTTTATTGTTTGATGTCTCATAATTTACCATTGAGTCATGGATAATAGAACACACATTTCTGCGCCTGATACGCTTTTTTTTAAAATACATAACTGGACAGACGTTTGTTTGGCCACAATCCCACCTGATGTTAAGTGAGATGTGGCCTATTGGAGGGTACGCCTGTCCAGGAGAAGCCTGTTTAACCGCAGCTTAAATGAGCCTATATTATACTGTTTAGGGAAGATGGAAGGGGCAAGGAGTTTCACTCCTTTGCTGTTTTTATAAGAAACGCCGAAACAAATCGTGCAGTGCGGCACCTGGGGATGTCTATAACGAAGGGGCGAAACTCCAGCGTTCTTCTAGATGAGCGTTTGAAAGGGGATTATGGAATTGCTGATCATAGGCGTTTAATGCTTTCTTACATAATTATTATATATGATATTTATAATAAGTAATTACTGATAATATGCAGATTAATCAAAAGAAATAGGTATCAGTCTGTGTGGATAGAATAAGAAGGATATTAACTGCGAACTACTTTTGGAGCAATCAAAAACTGTTATGAACGTGTTACACCACTCAATATCCGATCCCAATCCAATCACGATAGTGTTGGAGGATAGTTCGCTGTACATTGGGATATTTACGACCACCGATATTAGGGTTGGTACACATACTAGGCTTTTGCTCGTCGGATTATAACAATACTAAAAACCTTATACTGTGGCTACACATACCTGTCAAAAACTTTATTTGCTCGGGTTTGACACACAGAAGTAGAGAAGACTTATCACCTACGTGTATTAAATGACCAATCACGCAATGTGTCTACCTCAATGGAAGATGTTTTGAAAAAGTTATAGAATGTTTTGCATCCCGATGTTCTGCATCTGCAACATTGGTCAAGGGTTAGCCATACTAACAAAAAACAGAAAATAGATTAGAATAGATAGAAGAAGCCGAGAGATATTTAACTGCGTTCATAGGTTAAAGTGCGAATTTTAAATGTTATACTCGCGCGAAATAAATAGAGTGTTATGTAGTAATAAAAATCATTTCACCCACTGCCATGAATAAATGTACACATAAGTTGGACATCCCTACGCTTTCATCGTGATTGGAATATATTAAAACTCCGCCTTACAGAGATTTTCTCTTTGCTTTCTGGAAATGCAATTGCCTCACCAAAGTGAACAAAGTTCAGTGTATAGTCACTTCAAGCATTCTCATTTAATTATCAAATAGCAACGGAGTGAATGCGGTGTATTTCAATGGTATACAACCATTATTGCCTCCGTTTGAGACCGTACAATTCAAGATATAGTTATAGTTTTCGCGCTGTACTTCACGTAGAACCTGTTCAGGATCAGCAAAGACAATAATTAAATAGCGCGGAATAACAAAATAAGGAAGCGTGCATGCCGCGTGATTTATCAATCATGCTTCATAAGGCTATATTACACCGGGGCAACACGGTGCGGCATTGCGGCATGCCACAAGGCCGCATGCTACAAACTTAAAAATGTCGCACATTGTGGCAAGAACAGTTCGGCATGGCAACACCTTGCGTCAGACTGTCGCAGCTTGTGTCCGAGCACAATGGATTCCATGCGACATTTTTCGTGCGTCAAAACAGTTTGTAGGTTGTTTTTGTTTGTATTTGGAAACTGAGAATAATCGGTCATGAAGTGTTGTAACGAAAAACATTTATATACCACAAGCCCATGAACAAAAAATACCTGTGAAATGACCCAACGTGAATTATGTTTAGAAGGCTGTTACTATATCTGAAAATAACTCTGAGCACTATGCCGTCATTTCTGAGCGGTACATGTGAGTACGTGAGTGAATGGAATTTCTCAGGTACAAGTGAGGAATTTAGACTAATTATTAATACGGCTTTGTTATAAGTGTATAGATGATTAAAAATAAATGTCGAAAACCTAGTGCCGTACTAAAGTGATGGTACCGGAAGTCGGTGCAAATTTTTAATTCGACGATAGTTGCAGAAGCAATATAGGTCATTTATTACTGTACGGCATTGGTGTAATTCCTTTTGGACACATATAGAGATACTTTACCCGTAAACGCCGTACTTATTTCCAGCGGAGCGGTCGAAAGCCAAGGGTCGCAACATATCTCTGATTAGCATATAGGTGATGATGATATGGAACAACATAAAATTAAATGATCTTGAGAGTTCTTCACAAATAGGTAACATTTTCCAGCATGCCGTACATTTTTTGTGGAACACATAGGTGTATGGGGTACATTACTTCCCTCCGAAAAGAGTCATTTTCCGGTGACTTTTATCTGTACGGCAATAACACAGGTTATTAATACTTTAGACAATCTTCAATAAAAGATAAATGCCGTACACTTTCGATAGTCCGCTAGTCTGTGAAATGGCAGATTATACCACCGCCTACCAATACAGGGCGTCCCAAAGTTATGGGATATGAAGGGAAAGTACCTTAAATATCGTAGATAGGGTATTTTACTAAAAGAAGACTTTATGTTATTTTTAAAAGTTAGTAATTCTGCATTCAAAGGTTTTCTAAAAATTACTTGCCTCGTCTGGGAATCGAACCGACTTAAATGTAAAAAAAACACCCCTACTTTTATGATGCCAATCGAAAGAATGGCCAAAAACTAATAACTCTTCTTAAGTAACATAGTATTTTAAAAGAAAGGAACTGCGTGAATATATCTTTTTAATCAAATTAAAAACATTATCTACGTATTCGGCCTAAAAAAATCCCCTACGAGTCTGTTACTTTAGAAAAGTTATTAGGTTTTGGCCATTCTTTCGATTGGCATCATAAAAGTAGCGGTGTTTTTTTTACATTTAAGCCGGTTCGATTTCCAGACGAGGCAAGTATTTTTTTCAAAATCTTTGAATGCAGAATTACTAACTTTTAAAAATAACAAAGTCTTCTTTCAGTAAAATACCCTATCTACGATATTAATGGTACTTTCCCTTCATGTCCCATAACTTTGGGACGCCCTGTATTATATTTTTATTTTTGTTAAAAATACTTTTCCTTTACCTCTCTCTGCTGGTACGATAAGGCTGTAAATATACTTTACAGCCTTAATGTAGTATACTCAGATACGTACAGTTATTAATGACCTTAAGGGACACCTCAAACGTCGTCGAAGTTTTTATCAGCTGTAAAGAATAATCTGGAGTAAAATGTACGGCATCTGGTTTTTTTTGTTTATTTATATTTGTTACATATAAAATAACAATAATCTTTGAAAATATTACTCCTCATATTACTCTAGGAATATTTGAAAAATCATCAAAATTTCGGAAATTTCATATATTTTATATCGTAATATTTTTATTTGTTACCATTTATAATGAACGGCTATAAGATACAACGGTCATATTTAGTAAAATTATGTAAAAAAACAAGTTGCCGTACATTATTCTCTGATCTTACAGCAGTAAGAACTCGGTAAATCCTGAAATTTCGATAAATATTTATTTACACAAATATTAACTATAATTTTTGGACGGCATAATTATAAAACATTATTGGCCGTGTTAAATAATATTTTGAACATGTTGCCGTACATTTTACAATGACCTTAGGGTATATGGGTGTAGGGGTAGGGTTGCGACCCTTGGCTTTCGACCGCTCCGTTTACGGGTAAAGTATCTGTATATGTGTCCAAAAGGAATTACACAAATGCCGTACAGTAATAAATGAGCTATATTGCTTCTACAACTATCGTCGAATTAAAAATTTGCACTGACTTCCGGTACCATCACTATAGTACGGCACTAGGTTTTTCGACATTTATTTTTAATCATCTATACACTTATAACAAAGCCGTACATTAATAATTAGTCGAAATTCCTCACTTGTACATGAGAAATTCCATTCACTCACGCACATGTACCGCTCAGAAATGACGGCATAGTGCTCAGAGATATTTTCAGATATAGTAACAGCCTTCTAAACATAATTCACGTTGGGTCATTTCACAGGTATTTTTTGTTCATGGGCTTGTGGTCTATTAGACTTAAAGAAATAAAAATAATAAAATAGAAGTCCTCAAAGTCGTCAGTTGACAATGTGGTAAGTTTTTAAATAAGGCACCATCGTCTGCCTTAATTTTTGTTAGTAAACGAATTTGTGGGCCATTTTGAAGTATTCTTTTCCACCAACGTTTCTTCTTCCGTTGTTTAGCTGCATGGCTTAGTAGTACTAAATAAGCTGATGCTAAAGTTACTTGATCATATATTCTATGGTGTTTCCCCTCGATCAAACAAGTAGATAGACCAGGAACACTCCATAAACAGCACAACGCTTTGGAAATTATCCACGCACGATGTTGCTTTACCGTAAAATAGGCTGCCGTATGTCACATATGCCGCAAATGCTTTCGATTTGCCACAAGGTGCTGCATGCCGCAATGTGTAGCATGCGGCACTGTCACATGTTGTTGCCTCGGCGTAAACCTGCCTTTAGATATTACATGTGTTGCAAGTCTGGTAACACGACACTTTTCCTAGAGAAGAGCGTTCTAAATCTAAAAACGTACAACGCACGCCGCTCATGGACACAAAGTGTCGGTATCACTTAACATAAAGTGAGCCTGAAGCCTGTTTCGCCCCTGTTTATAAAAAAACTCGGGTTTTAGCATATAATAACCTTCCCACTTTGTTTAATCAATGGTAAATACTTATATAAGCTTATACAATTTAAATCTTTTTAAATTAAGTCCCTAATAACTGAAAACGTAGTCGGTAGAGGTTCTTGGACTAATAAATGGGTAACGATTTTCCTAATCTATTCAAAATTTATGCAAAAATGAAGCTTAGGCCCGAAGGCCTTATAGAGAAGATTTTTCTTTAATACTTTTTTAAAGATATTCTTAAATACCGTCTCTTCAATTGATTTATTTCTTTATTTGCTCAACAGTATTCCTACAGCTACTCTCTAAACAATATCTAAACAATTACATTATACACAAAAGCCAAAAACGGAATACACATTCAAACATAAACAGAAAGCACAGTTTCACCTATTTATACAAAAAATATAACAATGTATATATTAATAATGAATTCTAAATTCTAAGTTCTAAGATTTATTGATAATTATAAGTTAATACATATTTTCTTTAAGCTATCATAAACATATAAAGATGTGAATATAATTTATTTAAATGTTGAAATGCAAACATTTTATTAAAAAACTATTTATTATTAATATTAATACTGTCTCTTTCACACAATTAGTATTCACGATTTTATAATAAAAACAAATGTGTCTTAAATCTGTATTTATGCCCAAATAAAAATAAAATCGCAATTAAAGAAAATCCTAATTAATTTATATTAATTCAATTATTTTGAATAACAACATTAAAATATTTGTCACTGTCATGAGTTATACTGAATAACGAAATCTAATAGTGAATTTGAAGTAATAAACGGGAACTTGTTTACAAAACAGGTCAAAGTCTGGAGATTTGAACTGAGCTTGAAATTTATGACGATATTTTGTTTTAGAAGGTTAACTTGAAATATGAAACACGAATGTGGCTATAAACTTGGGAACTTGAGATGATGAACGTTAGGAAATAAAGCATTTTTGTGTCTCACGTTAATAATATTAAACCTGTTCTCTTGTTGTTTACGCGGAGGCAAAACTTTTATCTGCATTCTAAGAGTAACTTTTAAATTGTACCGTTTAGGTAACAGTTTATTCACCCCCTGTTTTAAGTATGTACCAAGTAAAATTTCTAGAGGATAAAAATATGTTTACCTATCACAAATTTGATATTATTAAACGGTTTTAATTTTTGAAGTTATACTTCTTTAGGCGCGTTATGAAAAATTTATGAGAGTGAAATTTTACGATGCGCGCGCACCGTGACACAAAATTATCAGTATGGGCGCCGAGCGTGGGGAATAAGACAATCTACAAGTAAAAAGAAATAGAATATGCGTGACGTTAGCAGCTATGCCAAGAATTTTGAATGACCATAATGACATTTGTAGTACCTTTTAAACAAATAAAGGAGTTTTAATTATTTTTTTAAAGAAATTTAGCAATGCTTTTTCACAAAGACCTATTGTTACTTAGTTAAAAGGTTATGAAACATACTTAGTTATTAAATTGAATTAATAATATAATAAATAATAATTATTATTAATATTAATTAATAATTGAATAATATACTAAATATTAAATATTGTTAAATTACTAAGCCCAATTATTAATTATTAATTATTTAATATTTAAAAAAATAAAGAAAGCCAAAGAAGTATAACTTCTTACGCGCGTACATAAGTACACGCACCATTTTTTTCGTTGTTATGGGATAACTAAGATAAATAAGAGGTTTTATTTCTATATTAAAAGTTTAGAATCTTCTTTCTAAAAGTCTTAAAATATTTGACCTACTTCCGTAATTAGAATATTGTAACTACAATATTGGTGTAAAAAACAAACTAGTAAAAGCGTAGTTATTAAATAAATTGCGGGTTGTTTCTTTTGAGTGCACGTAGAAATATTGCGGAACATTTTTCATTGGAATATTGAGTACGTCTCTTGTCAAGAGATAGTGAAACCCGAGGGGATTCATCAATTGTGTTGGTATTTGAGACAAATAATAATAAAAGATACTCGAATACTTTATGGCCTCATCATAAAAAACAGTAAATAAAATTTATAAATCTTGTATAGTATTTTCTAGTTGTACATTCTTGGACATTTTCTCATAATTACCAGCTATAATGAAGCCGCGTTTAACGATTAGAAATTTCACTTTAAATATAAAGGTTGAACTTCATTAGTTAATCAATCTAAAAAAGATTGACGTGTGCTAATACATTTATTAAAGCAGCAAATTATTCTGAAATCTTTATTTAAGTACCTAATGGATATATTATAAATAGCGTCAATGATGAAAATACAATTTATATAATAAAGACCGTACTGAGTATACTCGTAGTCAGTTAATACATTTGAGTATATATTCGAAAATATTTTTTAAAACTTGAGATTTTTGTTCCATATGTAAAACGTCAAATGGATATTGAAATCTTTTAATACGAGCGCATGATATTTGCAGTTTATTCCCGTTTTATAAACAACATTTTTAGCCTCTGATCTGTTCGTCTGAGACGTTTCTTCAGTTATAAAACCTAAATAATTGGCTTCGTAGACAGACATACTCGAAATAATTTCATTGCCAGTCTGTTATTGACGTCGCTGGGTATGATCGTATAATTATGAATTTTATTATTAAACACGCCTCAACTTCACCTGATCTAAGTAAATAGATATTAACGTAGGTTTAAAATGAATACAATATTAACATAACTTATGTTATAATAAGAAATCCTTTTAGTACTTATGTAGGAAACGGAAATGTTAAACTTCTTTTGGTAAAACGTAAAATGACGTGATGTAAATGCCTCGTAAAGGAAAATGAGAGAGGAAGATAGAGTGTGTGTGAAGTCAATTAGTAAACTTGGGTCATATATATACATCGATTTTGTGTAATATTTTTAAAACAAAACGAGACTAAGTCGATGTGATCTAGGAGAGGGCAACTTACACTCTATTAATAACTACCCATAAGAGACCTTTATTTTCTGTTGTACACCTTTATATGGGTGATTCTCTTATAAGAGGTAACTATGATGGCAATCTATTTAAAAGTGTTTTTTTAATCTATATGTTGCTATTTTGTGCAATAAATCACATCACTTTAATGTCCTTTATTAAATAACATTACAATTAAATGTCTAATTAAAGCACATTTTTGTAAAACTCGTTATATAGTCTAAAAAAGTCTCTACCCTGGCCTGTCCCCTTACCGGTTTCAGCTTAACTAGCATACAATACATACAATATTTGTATTATTTGCTAAAACAAACTATGTTTACCACAAATTTAAGTAAATATACTTTAATATTATTAAAGATAAATTGAAAAATATTTGCTTATTTTCAATAATTTTTAAACTGAATTGTTGTCCCGCTTTTTTTGTGTATCTACCCTGGCAATATTCGCACCGCTGCTACAATATAAAATATAAGATGGCCACATTCCCGAACTCGCTAATTGACATTTAACAACGTGAAGTTAGCGATACTAAGCACAGAAGCGGTTAGATCGACGCCATTTGCCAGTTTCGCAAGGTCATTGTGTCTCTCCACTGGTAAGTAATAAAAGTTATAATAATCATTTTATTTATTTGCGATTCCTGTCCTAATTTAGTAATACTGTAATAGTCAAAGCTTGCTTTATTATTAATTGAAAACTTTCTTGTATAAACCAAAATAATGTATTATGTTATGAAAACGTCTTTCCCCTGGCGTCTTTCCCCTGGTAAGATTACTACCAGGGGGCGAGACTTACTGACCAGGGGAGATATGTATCATAGTAATTGTGCAACCTATTTATTGTCTGTGTGTTACACATGCCAATGTGGATCTGATTCTTACGGCACTATTCCAAGCCAAAGTTACACCGATTTCAAACCATGAAAATCTTCTTCGTATAATTTGTTGCAATAGGTATAACGAACAGTGTCTTTCGCGAGAATGCATCAATTGTAAAAATAAAGGACTTCTATACAAAGAATTCGATATTAGTAATCAAATTTTTTGTAAAGTCAAAGTCAAAGACTACCAATATAACTGATCCTAAAACGCATAAGACCAGAAAAATGACTAAATATTTGAAAAAGGTGATTCAGATTTATCTACGTGATTTGATTATGCAGTTAGAAGACAACTTGGAGTATTTTCTTCACCATGAACTGAATATAGTCCACCAACATTCTGCTTTTAAAATTAATAAGACAAATTTGACAGTAAGAGAAGCTGTGATTCACGTGGACCTTAGTGACTTTAAACAAAATACGCAGGAGAAATTCAAGCATTCCATTTTGGAGGTGCACGTCAACAGATAAGTCTGCACACAGTTGTAACTTACACGAAAGAAGAGGCATCGGGTGAAGTAAAGACATCATGCTATTGTTCGATGTCACAAAATTTGTAACATTCGCCTCCAGCTATATGGGCATACTTACAGCCAATTTTGAACAGCTTGCCACTAGAAGTAGAGATCCTTCATTTTTGGAGCGATGGACCCGTAACACAATATCGCAACAAATACATGTTTTATTTTCTTGTCACTCATTTAATAGAATTTTACCCAGCTCTTAGAGACTTTACCTGGAATTACCATGAAGCTGGACACGGTAAGGGAGTTCCAGATGGTGTCGGTGCTGTTTGCAAAAGATCAGCCGACCTATTGGTAGCTAGATAAGATGGCAAAGATATAGCATTCTGAGCGATTGTCAGATGCTATTCAGAAAAACTGTCCTAGCATTAATGTTTTTGTTATAAATGACAAAGATATTTTAGACAAAGACGCTTTGCTTGCTAGTGGTAAAACACAATCTTTGATAAAAGTTGATTATTTCAATTGTATTCTTTGTTTTATTGCTTTTAATTATCTCCCCTGGTCAAATACGTATCTACACTGATCTTCATGTCTCTACCCTGCCTGATGTATTTACTCCTGGCCCTCTAAAAGTTGTGACAAAATATGTTTTAAGTATCTTGCCCTTATGTGAGTAGATACATAAACTGGCCAAAAGTAATAATATTTACAAATACATAATGGAAAAACTCCAACTTTTCTTCTTGGCCGTCTCCTCCATAGACGAAAAACCTTTTATATAAGAACTACCCATATAACGAATTCCCTAAAATTCATTGAATGGAAAAACGGAAGACATTGACTCACAGGCATTTTCGTAGGTAGTTTCGCCTTTTAAATTTGGAACTAATTAGATTACACTCGGCATAATTTCGGTTATTCATTCAACAACTTACCCTCTTGAACAAAGTTAACAATTAACAACTCTTTTTGGTTTAATTTCTAAAACTTTTATAAATATTGTACCTTCTGAATAAATTTATGATTTTCTTTTGAGCTGGGGTGAACACAGCGGGCGGTGAAGTGGTTTATGGTTAGCAATAATTTTTGGTAATATAATTTTTCTATAGAGACTAATCATTGTCTATCATAGTCATAAAACTATACAAATGTTGCGAGAAAATATTATCAATCAATATTTAAACTATCATTGGGTTGCTAATTACCGACTTATTTAATGTTTATGAAGGCTCAGGGTTGAGGTCATTAGCAGAATCACGAGAGTCACTTAGGTTAAAAGGTTCACATCGTTCAAATACTCACTTCACGATTTGTGAGTATAATTATTCAATAGCATCGAAACTTTAAGGAAACCCAAGGTCTACAAAAGGGTAATCCTATACCAATAAGTGTTGTTATCCGACCAAGTTATTATTTAATTGTGCCCAAGGGTGCTTTAAAGATAAATTCACAACCACACTTTTATTGTCCTATTTTGTGTACTTGATATGATGGAAATAAAAGTACATTTCTCTCTTGCAATTTATATCTCATTGTGGCTTTATACCTGTCAATGTCATGTTGACATTGATATACGATTTTGTTTTCAAAGCTGCAAAGTAAACTAAAATTGAATTATTAATAAAATAAAACATCTATAAAATGAGGATATACATTCCCAAACAAGAAGACAAGTAAAACTTTCTTGAATGAATTGTAAACAGTGTTTTGAAATAACATAAATAATTCAGAGACTTTTGCTAATCGATTTGAATATTTTTTAGTAAAATATTTTTATATATAACGAGACAGTTATATTCAGAAAAGTTACTGACTTCATGGGAATAGACACTCACCGTCCTGGATTACATTTTTGGGTATTCAGTATTTGATCTGATCACCATAACTGGTTGGCTTGTTTAAAAAAAAATATGAACTCGACGCATAAATGTGTCTGCCCTATATCTTATACCTTCAGACACCAGGAATTAATTAACATAGATGCTTATAGATCTTAAATTTATCTCAAGAAATATTGATTTAAGTAAATCTTCGATATCGCTAAGTAATTCTTGGATGAAACCTACGCAAACTCATAAATAAATATCTATCTGTCTACAGCAGTCATGTAAAGAGCTCTGAGCACGTCACTCAAAAACTTTTGAGTGGTAATAGCTTCCTATAACTGGAGAACATAGTTTGTAGTTTTGCATATCGTGTCGGAGGGCATAACAGATTTAACTCAAGCATAGATATTAATCCCCCTTTACGCTTCAAGTGTACTTAAAACGATTATAATGCTTTATCTATGGGTCTACCTGTACTGTTTAAAGTTATTATTAGTAATTGAATTTATTATACTGTAATTTTAATTGAACTTCCAACATCATGAAAACAAATAGGTTGTTGCAACCTAATTTTAATGAACAAAATTCAGTTACTTTATCATCATTAATATGTGTCAGCAACATTGTTAATGACGTTATATTATGTTTAAAACACCGCCACAAAAGAGCTTTATTAAATGAGACGTTTATTGTTTTCAGAAAATGACAACGTTTGAAAACTTCTAATCGCCAAGACGCCTAACACCCGAGAGGTATGTCGAGTTTGGAGAGTGATGGGGATGTTGTGGCTTACTGTTTGCCTGGTGGACTTGAATTTCAACGTGTCTACGTAAAGATTCATGGCTATATTGCCCTACTAATTTGCCTTCTCGGATCTATCGCAAACTCCGTCAACATCGCTGTGCTAAGCCGGAAGGAAATGATTTCATCGACGAATTCCATTCTAACAGCGCTCGCGGTTGCAGATCTATTAGTAATGCTAGACTACGTCCCCTTTGCGCTGCACATTTACATCAAAATTGGTGCAAATCTTAATCGAAATTCTTACGCTTGGGCGGTGTTCGTGTATTTTCACTCGATATTCAGTCAGACGTTTCACACTATTTCCATATGGCTGACCATAACGCTTGCAGTCTGGAGATACATAGCTATAAAGTTTCCCCAGAAGAATAGAACTCTATGCAACAAGCGGAATACAAATATTGCAATTGGATTTGCATATGTAGTGTGTCCGATCGTGTGCCTTCCAATTTATTTTGCTATGCACATACAAGAGGTACCAGGCACAAATAGAGAGTCGAATGAAACGATAAATGCAACCCACCTAAACGAATCTTCAATAAGAGAACCAGTCTATGCGTTAACGATGACGAATAACAAAGAATTGTTGACAGCTATATTTTGGATATACAGTGTATTTCTGAAACTCATACCCTGTATAGTGTTGTCAATTTTTAGTTTTTGTTTAATATTGAAAATGAAATCTAGCGACAAGAGAAGACAAAAGCTGTTGAATAAATCTGCAATCACAGCAACAGAGGTAAGTAAATCATTAAATAAATAAGTAATATTCATTTATGATAAGGATGATCAGGAAATTTCTAGACATGATTACATTTAAAAGCGCAAGATAAGTAGAAATCAAGTCGTGACTGAATTGTAGGTTACTGGGAATCTGAGAATAAATATTTAGAATTTTTTCATAATTCGCCGCGTCATACAGAAGACATTCCTTATACTACAAGTACAATTAATATCTAGAAAAATACCTGTTTGAATAATATTTTTTCTCAAACGTTTAGGGAATCTTGGGAATATATCAGACCTTATAGCTGAGATTTACGGCCTCTACTTTAGAATTGTACTATGAATATCCCTCAAGCGAGCGTTTACATTTAATATGCAATCAAAGTTAGACAGAAGTACAGGTAGAGACAATTAAATTAAATGTAATTATATCGGTATGATAAAATATTCATATTCTAAAAAAATATGTTGTTATTTAACTAAAAACGAATAACCATTAGTAGTCTATTTCTATGCAAAGCCTTTATAAGAAACAGCCGTTCCGTTTTAGGTATTAAATTGGTAATATTCAAGCACTTTACTAAATGGGTAGTTGATACATAAAGGTGTATCGACTATTGTATATTATTTTTCGCTCAAACGTGTCACCGCTTACGGGCTAAGTGAGAACGGGTGTAATGTACCGTGTCGGGTACATTTTCAAATAATATTCATTCCTTTCATCTGGTGTTCGTAGGATGCGATACTTTGAATTTTTTCAACCGTGTAGGATTAAAGTTACCTTCATTATACGAATATATAATGGTTTCAATGCTTTTGAGCTCGATATCTCAATAGGAGATATAAAATATTTTTACTTGGATAAAATATTTAGATTTAAATGATTCGTCTTATTTTCACGTGGTAGATTTTTCTTGAAAACTCGAGAATTTGACCTATTTCGCTATGTGGTTTTCGTATCTAAAACAAGAATTTTCGAGGGATGTTGATGAATCACACAACCTTTTGATAAATGAAGAGCAGTTTAAAAGAAAGACGGGCTTAGATTAGTCTTAATATGAAACGCTCG
Source organism: Pieris macdunnoughi (assembly GCA_905332375.1). Classification (NCBI taxonomy): domain Eukaryota; kingdom Metazoa; phylum Arthropoda; class Insecta; order Lepidoptera; family Pieridae; genus Pieris; species Pieris macdunnoughi. The sequence goes on along the minus strand of CAJOBZ010000003.1, from coordinate 7,693,133 downwards.
TGTGCAGAGTTGAGTTATTAAAACTAAATTGAATCTGAGTTATTTAAATTGCGATGCAACGAAACTTTATATTTAAAAGTAGTTTCTCGATCAAAGCTTAGAGTATAAAGCTCATTTCGTTTCCTTTGTTCATTGCTCCTAAAACTTTAACAATTCCAGCCATTTCTATTTACAAACCAAATAATTTATCGAACAATTATTATCTGCTTATTAGTTTTAAAAGGATCAAAATCCTTCGAAATCAAATAGTAAATTATTATAACAAAAATGTCATGTCATTAACGAAAGTACATCATATTTAAAACGTATATAAACTATTTATTACATTATTTAACGCCGAATAATCTTAATAATTTATAAAATTCCAATTTCCCTACAGGGTGAAAAAGGTCGGCTACACGATGATGGTAAGCGTGGCGGAAGTCGCACGGACCGCACTACCCGGATGCTGGTCGCTCTATTGGGCCTTTTCCTCGCTACGGAATTGCCACAAGCTCTGTTCGGGCTACTGACAGCTATCGCTCCACAGCTGTTTGAAATATGCTATTATTCTTTTGGTAAGTATCGCGTAAAAATTTATACGATTTTATCGAATTTAACCCAAGACTTTTAAAAATAATACATAGGGCGTGAAGTCAATGTAGCAATTTGATAGACATATCTGTGTTTTTGTGATGTTTATTAACAATAAGAAGATCATCCAGAGCTTTACCCCACTATCATATATTACTGGTATGATTATTTAAAAAGTTATCCCACGAATTAACAATAATCGTATGTTTCTTAAGCACGTACTTTAAGTAAATTATGATATATATTAACAATACTTATAAAGGTTTATATGTATATACTAAATACTTATGCTTCTATTTACAAAAGGTTGGTGTGCTCAGCAAGGCGAGACGGTACTTCATTCCGGCCCACCGCTTGCAACTATATAAAGCGCAAATTCGGCCCCACATGGAGTACTGTTCTCACCTCTGGGCGGGGGCTCCCCAGTACCAGCTCCTTCCACTTGACCGTATTCAATGAAGAGCGGTTCGAATCGTCGACGACCAATCCCTCTTCGAGCGGCTTGATCCTTTGGCGTTGCGTAGAGATGTGAGGTCACTCTGCATCTTCAACGGCTTTTACCATGGAGAGTGTTCAGAGGAGTTGTTCGGATACAAATAATTTATAATACCTGCAGCTGAGTTTCATCATCGGACATCGAGGCAGAATACGAAATTCCACCCGTATCACCTCGACGTCCGCCGTTCCACAACTGAGCGTTTTTCAAGGCAGTTTTTGCCGCACCACCACTTTGTGGAACCAGCTGCCCACTGAAGTATTTCAGAACCAATTCGACTTAGGGTCCTTCAAGAAAAGAGCGTACCAATTCTTAAAAGGCCACGCATTCGCGAGCCCTCTGGCATTGAGAGTGTCCATGAGCGGCGGTATCACTTAACATCAGGGGAGCCTCCTGCCCGTTTGCCCCCTGTTCTATAAAAAAAAAAAAAAAAAAAACATACGAAACATATATATTTTAGAAGTTCTGTATTTAGTATATATATATATAAAAAAAAACAAAAAAAAATATATACTAAATACAGAACTTCGATTTTTAAAGCCCGTTAAATGGATGTTTGAAGCAGATGTTTCGTATTCGTTGAATATGTTGTTAAGTTCAAATAACATAGCAATAGAAGCCTTAATAGAATGAGCGATGATGGGATCTCTATTATGTGCCTAACATGTGAAACATCTCGCGCTGAATGAACCTGAAAATAGGCCTTCAATGTGAACGATGACGTATTATAATTGCTTAATTTTAATACATAGAGTGTGTACTGTGTAGACTAACTTCTATACATATAGTGTTTCTGTGACAGTAACTTGTTTAAATATATAATAAAACTAATATTTTCCCACCTAGCATTTAATCATTACTTGGTCGTTGCGACTATAAGTTGATAGTTAGAGCTTATTGACGTGTTAGGCGCTTTCCCAGCGAGCCTTGTATCCTTATCTTTAACTCAGTCTGTTGCGTTGTCCTGTTTTAAATGTCTCCGAAGTCCTTTTTTAGATACGTCGACTAGTTTCATGGTAGAGTTACGCTGTCCTGCTAGCAAGATCGGGGTGCTGAAGTCTTAGTTTGTAGTTTACCTGTGTGATTATTTCCTCTTTTACCATGGGAATAAAAAATTCATGGACTTCTGTAGTTTTCAGAAACCATGGGGTGTTTGATATTTGCTTGACTATGTGTGTTGAGCTCCTTTGTATTATTATTATATTTGAGGCACTAGCAGATCCCCAAAGCTGTATTCCGATGTCCATATGGGTTTGAGAATGGTTTTGTACAAAAGCAACTTATGTCAGTGGAAAGTTTTGAATTTCGTCCCATTACCGTACCCTTGTATTTGGCATTAATTTCGGTCTCCTGCTTTGTCTGGATATGTTTTTCCAGGTGAGTCTGCAGTCTAAATGCATACCTAAATATTTTGCATGCATTCTTAATTATTTTGATGTGGTCAATTGGGTGCCATATAGAGTGACGGGGGGCAGTCTTCCTTTGGAGCGTGAAGTGACTGCACCGATTTGGACACACTAACTGCAATTCTCCATTTGGCCAACCAGCCTTCTACTTTATTTAAGCCATTTTGTAAGATTTTAGAGGCCAGAATGGGACTTCTCTTGCAGGTATAACGTGTCATCAGCGAAGGTGGCGATAGTAATCTCTGGGCCCTGTGGTAGGTCCGTGTATAGCAGTGTGTACAGGACGGGTCTGAGGACTGAGCCCTGTGGCACACCTTCAGCATTAATTTGGCAAACCGGTGTGCTGGCACCTTCTTTAACTGAAATATTCTGTTAGACAAGTATGAGTGTAGGCCAGCTGTGTGGCAATAAGGATTTAATTTTAACCAAAAGACCCTTATGCCACACTTTGTCAAAGAGCCTGTTGTACGTCAAGCAATACAGATGAGCAGTATTCTCTTCCTCCTTGCTTTTGTTGATGTCAATCCTTCCAGGTGTTTACTCAAGGCTGCTTCCTTAGCTTCGGATACTAGGGATTTTATCACGTATCGCTTTATTAAGCGCCGTTTTGTCATTGTCAGTCTACTACTGTGCCATATTCGACGTAGCCTTCAAAAAGTTTTTCTAATATCATTTTTGTCCTATGGTGTCCGAGTAGGTCTTACTCTGTGGCGGACGAGCAGTGAGTTCGGGCGTGGACATCCAGCAGCTTTCTTGGATCACTTCGGTTAGTAACCGAGTTGCGTGATCAATGTCTGCTTCACTTTTTAGGCAACTTTTAGGTCTAGTCTGTCATGGACCATATGTTCTTGATATGAGTTCCAATTCGTCGTTTATTGTACAATTTAAGGTTGTGTTCTTTGCTCAAAGCAGTAATTCCAATAGTCAATATAACTGGAACATGGTTTGTACTCGAGTCTAAACAAGTTGTATTGGTAAGAAAGTCTAGACAGGCCTTTCATGACGAAGAAGTCTATGACGTCCGGAAGCCTGTTTGAGTCCGTGCCAGTTGGTCGGTCCGTCGTTGAAATCACTGTGAGATTGTGGTTATCTATACTTTTCTTAAGCTCTTGTTGTCGTTAGCCTAGAGGCCCAATGAACATGCTTGGCATTCCAATCACCTCCTGCTATGAATCGCTGCCCCAGTGATATAAAAAAGCTCTTCAAAACGTTCTTCTTTATAGGACCTGGGGGCAATAGATAGCGGATACATTAATAAGTACCGTTTCTATCTATAACTGCAATCGTTGTAGCTTGTATGTAGGGTTTCCGAAACTGTGGTTGTTCATAATGTTTGATATTTGATTATAATTAAGCTGCTCCCGCATGTGCAGTTCCGTTGGGATGGTTTGTAGCATAAATATTAAAATTACGTAATGTGACTCTGTTATTTTCTGTAAGGTGAGATTCAGACACTAAGTAATATGTTATGTTGCATAACTGAAGTAGTAATTCCACTTCTTCTAGAATTAGGTCCAACTAGCCCATCTGGGTTCCAGGTAGCTATCTTAAGTTTTTGTCACCAATAGGTTTATTATTTTCTAACTGTGGTAGTGTATTCATCTCAGGTGCCATCTGATTAGACCTTCATTGTCTTTCTTCGGATTATTAATAAGATTTGCATTGGATAATAGCTGATTGTATCCTAGATGCACGGGTATACTGCCTTTTAGATTTTCTCGAAAAACTTCTAAATATAATTACAGCCTTTAAAGTTGGCTGGATGGGCACCGAGGCTCAAGGCGCATGCTGGAGTGCTTCGATCAGGCTTTGCCAGTCTGCTGTTCTATGTGCATGCATTTTACGCAGGATAGGGGTTTAAATATATAATAAAACTAATATTGACGGAAAATATCCAAAAACTTGTTTGTAAAAATATACTTATAAAAAACGTATACTTTAGCAGAATACTATATGACTATTATTTAATAGACATTTAAAAAAAATAGAAGTGTTTCAACTTATTCTAACTACTACTAAATCTATTCTTGTAGGATATGCATTATTGCATTATCTGTGTAAACTGTTAAATTCATAGTGAATGCCTACAATTCATGAGTCGTATCAAATAAAAGAAACACAATAGTCTATAGACAAACATTGTTTTGTCAAAAAGGTATATATCCCTGTAACTTTAATGTCGTTACCATGGTACGTGTAACTAAATCGTAAAAGGCATCAAAGACCCGAAAGACTTAATTGAATCCGTAAACTTTATTACTACTTACCTGAACACATCGTATTACAAAACACTTAAATATGGTCCGTAAAGCCAATACAAAATGTATAAAATCATAATAATAAAACTGCCTTGGAAGTTGCATGATAATGCTTTTTTTATTCATTTACTCTATTTCAGTATATTTATAAATATTTCATAAAGTACCTACCTAACACTTCGTCGCAAGCCGTTTTTGTTACTATTAAGTAATTATAGATTTGTAGTCAAAAAAATTTGAATTTCTTACTAACTTTCTTTTTCGGTTATAATTAGATGTCTTCATCTGTTTCCTTGTTTATTTTACTATGTAGACAAGGTGGTTAGCTTATGCCTGACACATTTCGCCGTTTTTCTTACGAGCTAGACAACAAAGCCATTCTTCCCTTATAGGGTCGAATATCAAAACATCATAAATCGCTTCACCTGCGAAAATCACGAGTTGTTTTATTTATTTTTATTGTAACAGGAAGCAAACGGGCAGGAGGCTCACCTGATGTTAAGTGATACCATCGCCCATGGACACTCACATGGCTCGCAAGTGCGTTGCCGACCTTTTAAGAATATTGAATACGCTCAGTTGTGGAACGACGGACGTCGAGGTGATACGGTAATAGTTTGTATTCTGCCTTGACGTCCGATGATGAAACTCAAAAACAAGATGCAGACTCCACATGTCTACGTAACGCGAAGAGATCAAGCCGCTCGGAAAGTGACTGGTCGTCAACGATTCGAATCGCTCTTTGTTGAATACGGTCAAGCGGAAGGTGGTCCCGCCGAGCAGGTTTTGCCTTGTACTTAATCGTGCCATACTCAACATTAAGATCATACATTCAAACCCCGGCTAAACACCAATAAACGTTCTTTTTATGTGCCCCATTACGCTTGTTGGACAATGAGGATGGGGAAGCTGCTATGTTTTAAGGGCAAGATCGGGTGATGTACGTCAGACACCAAAGGCTCAATAAACATACGTGCCTGCAAACAAAATATTAATTAAACTGATGCTAAAATGTGATGCTAAAATAATGAAATTTAGCGCCATTAGATGAAAATATATAAAGTAATGTTTGAAAACAATCTATCCTCACGTAGGCTATGCTAACGCGTAAGTATGAAGCTAGTATTAAGCTGCTATTAACAGCTGGCTATTAACAGCTAGTATTTAAGAGTAGTAGGCACTATCGAAGGAGTTTAAAGACAATTTATTTTTTTAATATTTTCTTTTGTATTACTTTAGATTAAGGTTCTATATATATATATATATATATTTTTTTAATATAACATTTGGTTCTGCACTTCTCGCACGCATCATGTTTCTTTTTTTTTTTAGTTTTTCTCTTTAACTAGGGTTGCCTGGAAGAGATGCCTGCCTTATTAGCGATAAGGCCGCCCGTTGCATCCCTTATAATTTTTATGTATTGTGTTTCTTTTATTTGCAACGAAGTGTAAATAAATAAATAAAAATAAAATAATAACTAAAATTTCCAGTTTATTCATTTTGTGATAGCCTTGTCTGAGGAAATATGACTTAAAAAAAGTGTTTATACAAATGAATTCAAAAAAGCATAAGCTGGCTAGTTTCTAATAAAGGATTATAATATTTTAAAACTAAAGCAAACTTTAAAAAAAATCCGTCTCGTATGAAACTGCTAAATAAACAATTTATATTTTCAGAAATCAACTGACATAAATGAAAATATAATACATAAAATAACGTTCTTATTACGTATATCTTTATGAGTCTAAAAATTTACTCCTGTGTTAGAATTTACCCAATGCTGGCAGAATTTCCAGCATTTTTATCTAAAATTATTTATTTATTATCCGCATATACAATTAAAATTATATAATCTAACATTTTGATCTTGACATTCATCACGTGTGGACGGGAAATGCCAATTTACGCCTATGCATAATAGATTTGGGCTTGCATATACATTATATTGTACTAGATTGATTGGAATTTGGTCGCGTAACAATTTATTGCTCATCACATTTCAATATTAGATATTTTATCATATTGCAACAATGATCGATGTATCTAATATACATAATATTAAGATTTCGATTTATTTATTGTCATTTAACATAGGAATAACCTTGACAATGAGACGACCTTGGAGTTAAATATTTGAAATTAATGGTTATTGCTACTACTCGCCTAATTACTAACAAGCTCGCGTATATTTTACGGTATTTGTAATATTTGGCATGTAACTTTTTTTTTTTCAAAAAAAAAAACACTAGTTTTTCGGGAAATTTTCTTTAGTTTTAATGTTAACGGTCGTTTACCTGTCAACCTTTCTGTTATTTTTAGATTAGGACTGAATATGTTCGACGACTAGTAGATAGTATATGACTACGAGCGCTTGAGTTTCGCTCAACTCTGTAACTAACATTAAAGTCCCATGTTTTTCTCTATATTAGTGTATATTTCAAAAGTCTAACGTCAAAAAAAGGATGAGTCACCATCACTAATCGTAAATCTTTTTTAGCCTTAGAAATTGATAGAATTGAAAAAAAAAATTAAATTAAACTTAGGTATGAGATAAAAGATCGATCAAACAGAAGATTGAGTAATATTGAATTGTTGATATTTCATTATAATTGGTAAATAAGCCAATGTAAACAAGGCGGTATGAGCTCTAGGAAATTGTTGAATATACGTTAAGATTTAATGGATTATCGCTTTGAGTCTTCACTTTGCTTCTTTGAACTCACGTTTATTTTTCTTTGCCACATCAACTGAATTTTAATATATTTTGAAAGGAATGAGCTCTGAATATTGAAACAACATATATTTTTAAAACGTCTTTCACTAAAATTAATGTACAATTAATCTTTTAGAATTGTTAAAATACTTTTTGATATTGTATATTCCTTTTTATTGTTGTATATTATATATATTCGTATATGATTTTTAAACATAGTTCTTAGTATTGAAATTGAGTCAATGATACTCATAACAAAAAACTAATTACATAAGGGCGTGACCAAATGGGCGCTCTGTTTGTACAAGTGCCGCGCGCTTTATTGTGTACAGGTGCATTCGCATTAAGGCTGATCGATATTAGAAAAACAACGATATTGACATCGATGTCATAATCGAAAGCCCAACATCGATAATTTTTGCATTAATAATGGACAAAGAGATAATATACAGTGAAATGGTTCGAAATTTATTAAGAAACAGAAAAAAAATATTTCTTATTTCGATATTTTTTATCAACTGACTGAATGTAAAGTAATTTTGATAAAGAAGAATCTTTTAATCTATTTCTTTGTTGATAAAGAGTAGTGAGGAAGTGTGAGAGAGAAAGAGCGAGTGAGACTACGAAGGACAAACGAAGTGAACGACCGGCGCGCAGTGAATGAATACGCGTTTATAATTTTAATAAACCTGATTTGTGAATGCGTTCATAGAAGACTTAAGTTTCTTCGTAAGTTGCATTGGTTGTGCCGAGGCCGTGAGGTAACATTGATGTTCGATTCCGTTAACATCGATGTTACGATATTTTCGTATAGTAACATCGATGTAAAAAGCATCGCTGTTTTTGCTTTCAACCTCGATGATCATCGAGCATCCCTAATTCGCATTGAGGTTTCGTTGTTGTATCCTACGAATGCCGCATGGTGCTGCCGCGCACCTTGCACGCCCTGTTTGGTCACGCCATAAGACTTTATAACAATGGCTTAACTATTTATAATTATTACATACAATGTTTCTCATTACAAGAATTTTTACTCGTTACTATCAGTTTTAAACTTCAATACAATAATAACATTCTTCTAGTTTTATATTTTTATCTTCCAAGATACTAAACATTAATGAATAAATTTTTTTTTGTTAATAGGTGAAGTAATGGATTTAATGGCGTTGGTGGGATCAGCTGTTAACTTTGTGCTGTATTGCAGCATGAGCCGGCAGTTCAGGTGCACGTTTACCCGTCTGGCTCGGAAACTACTTCCGCTACCTGCACGAGCTGAGAGCGAGCCTCTGACTACAACATCTACGGTGAAAGCGTAGCGAGTGCGTAGTGCAGCTACGACAGCTGCTCACCTTTGATAACAATTTAGTGCTACTGTTGCAGTCAATTATAGTGAACGACAGCTTTTGATTAGCTAATTACTTTTGATAGTTCAGTACGGATGATTTAGTTATATATTAAGCATGACTAATATTTTATAATTCATAAGGAACTATTGTTTCCGCTAATCACATTAAATGTTAGTTAAGGTTAGACGTGCATATTAAAAGCATGAACCGAGAAAGATAAACAGCAAAATTATTGCTATACTTTCTCTCATAAAATCCTTTCCTCCGGGACGTGTCCTTCAAAATGTTTTATACCAAGTAAACTCTTGCCATGAGTCCATTAAAAAAGGGCTCTTTTGTTTTTTGTGAATATAACTGAAATGAAATTCCTCGTTTCCATGTCAAATGGATGACGTATTATTATATTTTCAATGTAAATGCCATATTTATCTGTGTGCTACAAATATGTCGTATAATATTCAGTAATTGAAAGCTATGTATTTGCATAAAGTTGTTCGTCTACATACATTCATTTACATGAAAATGAGATTGACTACTAAAAATAGAAAGGGTTACAGTCTTGAATTGGTATCTAAGAGACATCTTTTGCAGTTAAATTATAAAGGAAATCTTTTTGGTTTACAATTCTATTTTTAATGTTGTCAGTAAGCTCTCTGACAAAATATGTGATGAATGTATATGTGTTGCCATATATAATAAAACTAAATGTTATTACGGCGAATACTTATCGAAATATTTCTAAAGTTCTGTACGTCGTTTTAGGTTTAAGTATTAAAAAATAAAGGTGTTAATTATCGTATTGATGTATAGGTAATGTAATGTTCAATGTAATTGATGTTAAAATAAAACATACAACTCATATTAATGTAGGCATTAGGTCATATTTATAACTAATTGGTGTTATTAGGACCACTGTAGAATTTATTTTAAATAGGTGTTATATATTTAATAACTACGACGCCGAAAATTAAGTTCTTATTAATTAAAAAGGAAGGAAGGACACAAAAGTAGTTTACTAAACTTTGCCGTCGGTAGCTGTCACTGACTGACGAGATATTGGTTGGCTATTCCGTTGAGACACAATGAGTCCTATCGCAAGAGTAAACACAAGGTTAGGTTCGTTGATAGAAAATTAGTGACGGATGAGTGAGTTACGAACACAAACACTTCGTTGTGAAGACGTGTTTGTATAAGCATGCCAGGATATACTTATTCCAAGATCAAGATACAGATATGTTACAATATTATTACGAGGTATCGCAATATATAATAGGTTAAAAGGTTATACAATATACTAATTATTTAGGTTATGAGTGGATTTTATTTAATATTTTTCCCTAAACAGTAAGACAAAAGTAAGCTGTCATGAAAATAAAACAAACATATGAAAAGTTTGTAAGCTTGAACGCGTAATCATAGAAACTGGTTTGAATTTGACTATATTTTTGTAGATATGTATCCAGAAGAAGACTTCTGTATTTGAGACCTCGCCGTACATCTAGTTATTAATATTGAGTAAAGTTGTCTTTTGTTTCTTTAGTTGACGTTTCTTTAAATCTTTAAAAAGTTTTACTCGTTAATGTCATCAATTATGAAACTTCGCTATTAACAGGGTGTGTAATTTAGGCCATTCTCAAAGACAGATGTTGTTATAATAACCCAAATCACTTTGTCTGCGTGTCGACGATGACGTTGTCATTTGAGAAAAGGTAGGGTTCATATAGCTCACTAAACTTCTCATATTTCCTGGTGGCAATAGAGTATATATTGAATTATCGTGAAAATGATGTTAGCATGTGGTTATCTAGTGAAACAAAACATATATTAATTTCGTATAGTACATTTAACATTGAGTCGTTTGTCAAAAGAATAAACTTGATTAAAAATACTACGCACAATTACTCCGTATTAGACCACGTAGCGAAATGCGATAAAGCTACGAGATAAACATCGTAGTTGTATGTCTACGCTATAGGATATCGTCCAAACATATTTCTATCAGCCGCTTAAGGAATTATATAAAGTGTTTAGCGTAGCCGATCACGTAAATATCTAATATTCTACGGCTGTACTTCCTTCAATAACACTATTAATGTCCGACGTGAAACAATACTCGCGAGTTTTGGTAAAACAAAAGATGTCTTGATATATATGAGAATTCAGATCGTTAATCCGCTTACGTATTGTTCGACTGAGGGTTGCTCTAAAACTATTGTCGAATTCGTGTTTCACTCTTTGTTATATTATTGATAGAGAAAGCAAAAATGCGTCATTCATTTTCATAATTAAAATTACTACATAAGTTCCCTTTGTAGAGATGAAAGCAAACAAAATTTGATTAAATTCGCTTTGTTCAAGATTTCATTTCCGTTTTTCCGGAATCATTTACCTTACCGTTTGATTTCATATAAAAGGATTTCGCATTAAATAGATATGACATGCGTATTTAATCAGGACTGTTGGCACAACAATTTATTCTCTTAACTATTTCCTGTCTAAACATTTTAGACTGGAATTCTTTAATAACGTTCCTCTAACTTTCATTACAAAAGGAATTAATATAACTACATCAATGTTTTAAACAAATTATGCCAACAAAAAAGGGTTCTGAAAGGTAAAAATTATACCTTGTTTTGTCGTGGTGTATATATTTTTTGCTATTACACAAACCAAACAAATTTTTCAAAAGTATTACATTATCTAATATCCAATTAAAACATTTGCTTAGTAACTTATATATAACTGAAATTATTATCAGAGTTATATAAGATATCTATCCAATTATCCTGCCCATACGTTTCTCCATACAGATCTTATTATTTTTGACATCTTACCTTGACGACCTCATTTATCCTGTCGATAAGTATCTGCGTCTAATCACCTCCGAGGACTCGACCCACCCAGTCGTGCCCAAACTGTCAAGACGAGGTGTTTATTTATTTTTAACTTTTACGTTTTTTGTTAACAAATTTCAAGTTTGTTGTTGTTTTCAAGTTTTCACTAACAAAGTCGTTCAATAAATTATCTCAGTGGTTGATAAATATTTATTTTTATACAGCTTAAAAAAGGTACAACTCAGTTATTAAATTATGTCACAGATTATAGCGATAATAAGGAACAGTAAAATCATTTTGGCATCCGATTAGGTTTGTGGTGAAGTTATATAAATCCAATTAAATAGCTTATGTTGTTAATGAATGCTATTGAGACGACAAACAAAACGAAAATTGATTTTAGTTTACACGCCCACGAGGCTCCAAGTATACGCCCTACCAGAGAATTTCTCCGATCTTCTTATGTCTTCGAAACATCTTTGATCGTGCCTTGTCTACGCCTAACAATAGCTAAAGAAATTGAAATTGATTTCAGAGCATTGACCCCTCACAAGCCACTAGAGGCGGAGAAAATGTTCCAAATTTAATTATAAAGAGCCCTTCGACCGGGAATCGAATCGATGCCCTTGGCTTTACGGTCCCTTCACGAACCCGCTTATACACGAGGCTCTCGATCCTATTCAGCCTGGGATTATATTGTCGATAAGGAATGTAAATATAACTGATAAAATTTTTGGCAAACATTAAAGTGTTATGAAGATCTCGTTTGTGTACTTAATTATTTAAATAAGATTTGTCTTCACAACGATAGAACATTCTAAAAATTAATTTTACCAACTATACAGTATATTTATTTAAATGTGAACTATTCTTATCAATATTTTACGAATTATATAATGTTGTTTTGTATTAGATTAAGGAACAATGAAAATGTACTTATATCTTATTCCGTGTTAAAAATATGAATTATTTATAATATTTTACAAATTTATAATCATATTCACCAACACACTATAAGCATTAGGAAGCTTAATAATATTTTGCCACATTTAAGTATTTATTGGGTATATATGAGAAAGATAAAACATTCAATAGCTAATTGATGATTATAGTACGTTTATAGTAATTTATAACTGTAACAAGTAATACCTGTAAACTATGAATATAATTAACAAAAACTGTGTATTTTATCAATTTCTGTGTACATTTATTTACGTTTGAATAATAATATTAAATTATTCATGTACAGTGTCATCTTTTGAATTTTAAATATTAACTGCTTACAATATATTAATAGTTAGGATAACCCTCAGTTATACAAAGCACTACAACTATTTCTGTATACATTATTTTGGATTTTTTAAAATGTATTTTTAATGAATACTTTAAAACCGATGTATGCACTACACGTATATTAAATTTACACGATAATAAGTATACAGACTACGCCATACAATTAAATTTCATTAATTAACTGAAATCAACCTTAGAACATAAAATTCCTTAGGTGCCCGTTTTTTTGCAAAACAGTTTAGTATATGTATCTATTAGGGTGGTCCTTATATGGAATAAATATATATGTTATTTGTTTTTGTTTTTGTTAAGATTTAGAAAAAAAAAAAAAAAAAAAAAAAAAAAAAAAAAAAAAAAAAAAAAAAAAAAAAAAAAAAAAAAAAAAAAAAAGGAGGGGGGGGGGGGGGGGGGGGGGGGGGGGGGGGGGGGGGGGGGGGGGGGGGGGGGGGGGGGGGGGGGGGGGGGGGGGGGGGGGGGGGGGGGGGGGGGGGGGGGGGGGGGGGGGGGGGGGGGGGGGGGGGGGGGGGGGGGGGGGGGGGGGGGGGGAGGAGGGGGGGGGAAAAGAGGGGGGGGGGGGAAGGGGGGGGGGGGGGGGGGGGGGGGGGGAAGGGAGGGGGGGGGGGGGGGGGGGGGGGGGGGGGGGGGGGGGGGGGGGGGGGGGGGGGGGGGGGGGGGGGGGGGGGGGGGGGGGGGGGGGGGGGGGGGGGGGGGGGGGGGGGGGGGGGGGGGGGGGGGGGGGGGGGGGGGGGGGGGGGGGGGGGGGGGGGGGGGGGGGGGGGGGGGGGGGGGGGGGGGGGGGGGGGGGGGGGGGGGGGGGGGGGGGGGGGGGGGGGGGGGGGGGGGGGGGGGGGGGGGGGGGGGGGGGGGGGGGGGGGGGGGGGGGGGGGGGGGGGGGGGGGGGGGGGGGGGGGGGGGGGGGGGGGCCCCCGGGGGGGGGGGGGGGGGAAAAAAAAAAAAAAAAAAAAAAAAAAAAAAAAAAACGAGAAAGAGGGGGGGGGGGGGGGGGGGGGGGGGGGGGGGGGGGGGGGGGGGGGGGGGGGGGGGGGGGGGGGGGGGGGGGGGGGGGGGGGGGGGGGGGGGGGGGGGGGGGGGGGGGGGGGGGGGGGGGGGGGGGGGGGGGGGGGGGGGGGGGGGGGGGGGGGGGGGGGGGGGGGGGGGGGGGGGGGGGGGGGGGGGGGGGGGGGGGGGGGGGGGGGGGGGGGGGGGGGGGGGGGGGGGGGGGGGGGGGGGGGGGGGGGGAGGGGGGGGGGGGGGGGGGGGGGGGGGGGGGGGGGGGGGGGGGGGGGGGGGGGGGGGGGGGGGGGGGGGGGGGGGGGGGGGGGGGGGGGGGGGGGGGGGGGGGGGGGGGGGGGGGGGGGGGGGGGGGGGGGGGGGGGGGGGGGGGGGGGGGGGGGGGGGGGGGGGGGGGGGGGGGGGGGGGGGGGGGGGGGGGGGGGGGGGGGGGGGGGGGGGGGGGGGGGGGGGGGGGGGGGGGGGGGGGGGGGGGGGGGGGGGGGGGGGGGGGGGGGGGGGGGGGGGGGGGGGGGGGGGGGGGGGGGGGGGGGGGGGGGGGGGGGGGGGGGGGGGGGGGGGGGGGGGGGGGGGGGGGGGGGGGGGGGGGGGGGGGGGGGGGGGGGGGGGGGGGGGGGGGGGGGGGGGGGGGGGGGGGGGGGGGGGGGGGGGGGGGGGGGGGGGGGGGGGGGGGGGGGGGGGGGGGGGGGGGGGGGGGGGGGGGGGGGGGGGGGGGGGGGGGGGGAAAAAAAAAAAAAAAAGGGGGGGGGGGGGGGGGGGGGGGGGGGGGGGGGGGGGGGGGGGGGGGGGGGGGGAAAAAAAAAAAAAAAAAAAAAAAAAAAAAAAAAAAAAAAAAAAAAAAAAAAGAAGGAAAAAAAAAAAAAAAAAAAAAAAAAAAAAAAATAGGGGGGGGGGGGGGGGGGGGGGGGGGGGGGAAAAAAAAAAAAAAAAAAAAAAGGGGGGGTTTAAAATTAAAAAAAAAAAAAAGGGGGGGGGGCGCCCCCAAAAAAAAAAAAAAAAAAAAAAAAAAAAAAAGGAACCCTTTTTTGGGGGAAAAAAAAAAATGGGGGGGGGGCCCCGAAAAAAAAAAAAAAAAATTTTTTTGGAAAGAAGGACGAGGTCCTTTTTATTTTTAAAAAATTTTTTAAGGTTAGGTTTAGGTACATCCGTAATCATATCATTAGGGCAAGGTTTCACGACAAAGACGGTGAGACAAGCCTTCCAAAGCTGGTTTATTTCTCTGATATTAAAATACCATTTCATAAATAAATAAAAATAATAAATGCAGCTAAGTAAGCACATTTATACATAAGATTAATTGAAATACAAAAAAACTATATGTATGTTGTTGTGATATTGAATAAATATTTCTTGGAGTTACGCAAATATTGTACGTAACGTTTTTGTATTAACTTCATTCCGAGTTAGCTACGATCCAACTTTCATGTTCATTCCAAGTTTTATTGAAAACAATGTGTCTTAATGTTAAAACAGCATTATGAAATATTTTTATACCGAGAATTCAATTCAGCTCCAGATATGCGATAAGAAAATTTATTAGATTTTTATTATATAGTTTTTAACAGGCTAGGCCTATATAACAAAGCTTAGGTATTCCATTAGATTTGATTGTGGGTGCTTGTAATTTCCATAATAAATGTGCCTTTTTCGTCAGTAGGTACTAATCCTTCGAGCGTATAAAAAGGCTAAGGCGAATTCAATATATCTTTGATGTGAAAAAAATATAAGTGATCTTGTTTCATTCCATTTCATTTAACTCACCGCAAAGTGTATGCCAAATAAATTAAGCTTTTCTATTTGATCAGGCGTCAAGTGCTCCAAAAACACTGTCTAATCTAACTCTGTAGGCCCTTTTATGTTTTTTTTTGTACGAGTACTATGAAAATGAACTAAGGAAAAAGATATAATTTATTCCTTCGAGACCACGCTCAGAGTACTTAATGGTTTGTTCGACAGGATCGTAAGTATAATTCTGAAATAGCTGCGTATTGTGACAAAGATTGGATTCCGCTGGGATCTGGCTCATGGTTTAAAATATTTCTTGTTTACTGTTATGAAGAGATTCTGCAATTAGTTATAAAGTTGCAACTTTGACTTAAATTCAAATTCAAATTCAAATTCAAATTCAAAAAATCGAATTTATTCACGTAGTGTTAATAATCACAATGTACACTTGTGATTCGTCATTAAAGAAATAAGTATTAATGCTTCTAATTTTACATTTACTGCCAGTTCTCAAATCAAGGGCGTAGAACGGAAGAGAAGAACTGGCAATAAACTCTCCGCCACTCTTTTTAATCGCCATGTTTTTTTTTTTTTTTACACAACGTATGTAAGGAGCTGCAACCTATTTACACCATGTTTCCACATGACATTTTTAATTAATTAATAATAATAACATAAATAAAAAAAAAGACTTGTCCCCTATCAGCAGGAGGCATGTGAAATAGACACCACTAATTCTCGTGGAACAACACGCAAACGAACATATCGAAATAATTAACATCTATCATTAAATCGCATAAATGGTGACACTTGACAGGAGAGCTCTTGACGTTATAAATCGGGTATTCATTTAGTGCCAGCACAAATATATTTTCTACGCTCTGATAAATGTTTTTAATACAGTAGCTCTAAAAGTGGCGTATTGCACGACGTATGGCGTTCGGGATGTGGGCCAGCCACTCGTGCTTTCCTTTTCCGACTAGTGCGTTTTCTTTCCCAACTGAAAATAATTTAGTAAAAAGAAAAACCCAACCCGAGTTACTGAAAAAATTCATAGACGCCTCCTATGATTCATAATTTCAAAATAAGCTACTGCTTTGTTTCAATATAAGATTTAATGATTTGCATACAATGAGTGCGACAGTCAGGTCTTCATTTCAGTATCAATAAATTGTACTGAAGACTTGGCTGTATTGGCATAGTGCCCTTTGCCTACCCAGAAATTTGTCGAAACTCTTTGCAATGACAGGCTTTCCGCACTTGTAATGAAATATACTATTACATTATTTACTTGATGCAAAATCGATGACGATTGAACGACGTATGGTAAGATTTAATCCAACGAATTATTGATAAAGCAAAACATAAAGTACTTAGTGTTGTACGTAGCATTACTTACACGAAACATTATGGTAATTACATGAAGAGAATCTCGTAAGTACTAACTAGTTTATCGGAACGCAGTCTGTTTTGTAACATTTCTACCGTCACAATTTCCTCACAAGCAATTTAAACTTGTTACTTCATTTCAATATGAAAAGAAAACTTTTACGAGTTACGTTATAGGTAGTAAATACAGATTATATGATGTTTAGTATGTTATCTAAAAAACAAAATTTGGTAAAATAATTTTATTTAAATGCGTTGCGTAAAGCAAATACAATATTAACTTCAACCTCACAAATAGTTCGCCGACTAACGCTGCCTATTCAAGTAAATATACCTTAGGTATTAGGATACGTGCCTAAAGCTTAAGGTATGCAAATATAAATACAAGTACGTTTGGCAAGTAACGGTCGAATATTGATGAGACGCCAGGATGACTTTTCCAGACGATGAATTTGCGAGTTTGTAAAACGGAGAGGTTTTTATTTCATATTCAAGTGAGCGCAAGAGAGCAGTTTACACTTCATTGAGCTGTCAACGAGAGTTAAGATGCCGAACAATTAAAAAAACATTTTTTTATTAACACTTATAGCGAAGCTCACAAAGATTAATTTTTTGTTTTATGTGAAGCAAATATTTAATTTAAACTAAACTGTTTTACTTCATGAACTTTTTTGTCAAGATAGCCCTCACGAACATTTATATTATATATGTTAATAATTTAAGAAGATATAGTAATAAATTATACTAATATAGACGGAACACTGTCTATATACTGGTAGTATGTGTATGTTTAAAAGAACATTTTTTTATATATATAGCTTTATAACGTTAAACAACTACGATATAGCATTCGATATAACGTCTTAAGGTCAGTACTCATATGGTATTACTCGATAGTTTTACTCGAAGTCGAGTAAAAATCAACGTGTGGACCGCAAAACTCACAGCTCGAAGGCTCGCATGCTGGCTCCATGGAATTAAATGAAAGTAATTTCCTTCGAACCTACTCGAAGCGAGCCGTCAATCTTGACTCGAACGTATGTATACGTACGTGACTGCGAGTGGCGCGAGGCGAGCGTCAGTCTGGTATTGTTTATCGTGATTGAAACACGTGTTTTTAAGAGAAATGGATTTGCGAGTTTATTCCAAAAGCGCTATAGAAGACTTTATACATAACACATATAGACAGTGTGAGTGTTTATGGAATGTCAAGTCCAAAGATTACTCCCACAAAAATAAGAGTAATGAATGTTATGATAAATTACTAGCTGTGCTTAACGTTTTTTCTTTTCATTTTCTTTGATTTTCTTATAAAGCACTGTGAGACTTGATAAATACAGCCACCGTCTCCTTTATTGCACAGACATCCTTTGGCTCGAACGGTTCGGTGAATACTGAACGGCGCGCCTCACTCGATAGATTAATGCTCAATGTGTGGACGAAAGCCCATGCCATGGGTTTTACTCGACAGTTTAGCTCGATCGAGTAATACCGTATGTGAGTACTGACCTTTAATTATAATTATCGTGAATAATTCAATATTTTAAAACAATAATTTCTCGTTGATGACATTTCTATTTTATAAATAGGTATTTAATATCCAAACCTTTACGACCTTGTTAATGGTGGTTAAAGAAAATTACATTTAACAAGCTTATGCCACGAAAATTGATGGTTAGCGGCAATAAACCTTTATATTCCGGTCACTTAGCATAACATTTGTTTCATGTTTAGAATTTTAATTAAACTGTGTAGGTGAAACCTTTTCTAATTAACATAAAATCAATTTAAGTCAACATTTATTAGCAAAATTTTTAACGAACATTTTCCTACAAAACATAAATATTTTAATTATAAGTTTTAAATTGTCTTCTTCTTCATCTCAGTCGCATTCTTCATTGCTGAAGGTCACGGCACTGAAGGTGCCTCTAGTCATGCTGTAGTGATATCTGTCCACTTTATTTGGTCCAAAGCTTCCCTCAGCGCCGGATCTAGAGGTCTGGAGGCCTCGGGGCAACAAAGGAGTGGAGGCCCCAAATTATTTTCCAAATAAATAAAAAAAAAATTCAGTCGAGTTTTTAAATCAATTATTATTTATTGTGAAATCAAGTGATTTCTTTTAGTATTTAACAAACATTAAAATATATCAAAAGAAAAGTTGTTTACTAGTGTTAACTTTCGAAGTCTCTTTTGTGTAGAGGCTGTAGCCCTTAAACAAGGCCCTGGCTTCCCTTAGCGCAGCTAAGTTTAAACTTCTTTTTGTAAAATTATATCGTTACTGGACTGTCTTCATATTTATTTCACTGTTGTAGTCGTCAATAGTTTCAAGGCCATTACATATTGACAAACGACACAACATCATTTTATTTCCAAGAATCAGTTCCACACTGATTTTCCCTTGACATAAATCAGATAAATTGCATATAAATAAAGAAATATTCATTGGTGCACAGCCGGAGTGTGAACACAACCTCAGATTTGAAAATCGACCACACTACCACTAAGTTTATAATTTACATATACATACATACATAGTTACTAGTTTCGCTGGTAGTAACATAGTAGTTGTATTTATAGCAAAGAACAATAAAATAAAAATGGAGGATTTGAGCTAATCAGATTATCCACAAAAACCATAAATTTTCGGAATCGCTAAAACATGACGACTTTGCATTTTAAATGCCATGATAGATAGCGCAATAAATTCATTCAAAAATGGCTTTATAAAGCAGTAAGGTACTCGTATATGTATGATTTGTACCCTTTAATACTGACCTGAATTATAAATTTTATCTGACACATGTGATCCTATCTAGCATAAATTGTGGGGTTCTATATTAAACATATTTCCAATTCTTTGGGGATTTTTTAAATTCAATTTCTGTTGAATATAAATTAGAATATAGGCTAGAGGCTCTAAATTAGTCCATTTTTAACTTTACGTTGGTACTACTCATTTATCTACTTCTATTAATTGTTATTGTTTTAAAACAAAAATATTATACTTGTTTCAACAACCTCACAATATTTATACTATGAATTCATAGAGTAACCCCAGAAAACTGTATGGAACATATTTACCCAAAAATGTTATAACAAAAATCTTGTTATTTGTGTACAAAGTCTTCAAACTTGTTTCTTGTTATTTTCGAGTACCAGGGTATAATAGTCCCTACTAAAGTAGTTGAGAAAAGGGATATGACCAGTCCTTACAAAGTTTGCTCAAGTACACTTGTTCAATTTATACTATTAACTTCAAACAAAACACACTCGAACAAAAGAAAGTTAGTATGACAGTATTTTTATTTCCTTATTTGCAAATACATCTTCTATTAGTACATTTGAACATTAACCAACCTACCTTTCTTTTATTACGTAAGTCGCAAAAACTCCGGGACAATACGAAGTGTTTTGTTTCACTTTCATTGAATTTGGGATTAACAAAGTTTGCTTCGAGCAACTTACCAATAAGGTTAGAAACACATTCAAATTAATTAACAAGAAAACTTACGACCATGTAACAACAAAAGAGGTTCGATGTGAGAATATCTTAAAATATCAAGTATATCAGAATTATCTAATGATTTAATATTTCAATAGAACTTTTTCAAATATTCCAAAACATGATTTAGTCACAAAACAAGGGTATCGGAAATTACACAATTTACCACTTGAACTAGATTATTCTACAGATAAAATTAATCGAAGTTCCTATCTATATATTAACTTTTCGAACGTGGGGTATCAATTTCAGACTATGCAGGGTAACGCCAATTAAAAAAAACTAAATAACTACAACCAACTACTTAATTTAGGAATATCCCAAGTTTCCTAAAAGATTTTAGGATAACTGTTACATAGACCAGGGATTTACGTAGCACGTACAACTTTTCTTTTACCAATAAGATGAATAAAAACTTCTTTTAAGTCAATAATGTATTCTTTACTTGAAATTAACACGTGTATACAACATCAGAACAATACTATGTTTGTCCGTTTGATAGTATTCAGGTAAACTCTCAATTTTCTTAATTTGAAACCATTTCAAATTGTTTTTTATTTTCAACCACAAACTGTTAATATCCGATGTCTCATTTGATTGCATTCTACTATCTGACCAATTCTCGAGAATGTTAAATACTTGGCGATGTTCCGAACAGACTTTGTGTTTCATAGGATCAGTTTTTGCGTTTCTTGGAAATTTGTAGATATCACAAGAAGTACCGCAGTCAATTGTAGATATGTGTTCGGTATTCGTGGCTTTGCTTTGAAAGTCGTTTAATGGGTCACACTGGCTCGACATGTTTTGTCGAAGTTTTGTACGTGATCTAACTTGTATAAGTTTCGATTGCACTTCGATTGGCTTTTTATCCGACAATTCGGGATTAAACGTACAAACTTGGACACTTTTGTTCTTTTTAAGTATTACTTCTTCGGCTGAATTATTGGAGTCTGGAATATTTTCTTGGGTGTGGCTTGCTATGCGGCTTTTAATTATATTTAACAACTCCGCTGACGGATCGTTCACAATTTGTGCAATGCCCCAAAGATAGCGAGACATGATTTATAGGATTCAAATGATTTATTGAAATAATAAATTGTAGTACTGATTGCCAATATTCGTCGGTAGTGACGTATGTCATGTCTAGGAGCAATGAAGAATATTTTGAATGACTTGGTCTCGTCATAAACAAGAAAGAATTGGATTAAATGTCTATTATCATTTTAAGTTTTGTTTCATTAAGTATATTTTATTAGTACTGAGAATTCCATACGATTAGTTCGTAAAGCTGAAAGTTATACTGCAAACTGGAAGTTATACATCTTCGCTAGAAATTCTCAACTAAATTGCTTGTAAATTGAGCCGAAGTTACCTTATTTGCTTTAAAACTTAACATATACCGAGTAAAGTCAATCTGTAATCGTATTAATCAGGTCGTACTCAACACGAAAAGAGTAGCGTTTGATAAGTTCGGTAGTAGATGTGAACGACCAAAAGAGGGACAAACGAAAACAAGATATTTTATAGAATTTATAGTTAGGCAAAAGCGGTTTGCTTATTGTTCAGAGCAAATAAGCCATCATTGATATGATCTGTTTTAGCTATCTTACCAAAAACACAACTCAAAGCAATACAACAGACTTGTATTTATAGATATAAGTACTAGATCAACGCTTATATCGCTACAATAGTTAGTAATTGAGTGGTGAGAAAGTCAGAGGTCCTAGTTTGTATTAAAAGTGAAACCCACACAATGGGCTAGTCATTGCTTTAAAAGTTGTCAATGGTAAGCACTCCCCCGCATCATACCTCGTAACCACTGTTACGAATTCTAACGTTCTTTTTTTGCGTCTGAGTCGCAAACTAGTTGCTGTGGTCTCTGGCAGGCTGACCAGCGCTGTGGAACATTCTGCTCCTCAGCATAATGCTGAGCCAGGGCCAATTACAGCAACAGCACACACGCTTTATATACTTGAAACGAACCGAATGGGAAAAGGGATTTTTTTTTATATCTCCCATTATATTTTTTTCTTTGATTATTGTTATTTTGTGTGTTTTTGTTACTCATAAATGTAGTCTATGTCTATGTTACGAGCCTTAAAACTTTCAAATCAGTAAATCAGACTCTAAAAAGGAATTAGCATAAAGTGTTGACCGAAACGTAAACAACAGGTTGCCAGTGCGTTGGAAATGATACACTTTATATTGCTCGGCGTTTGATAGTCGACGATCGATTATGGACGAGAATATACGACACAATATACTTTTATATCACAAAGTTACTGTGAAGCACTTAAAAAGACCAAAGATATAAACAATTTTAATCTCAATAAAACAAGTGCAAAGTTTTAGTAAGCCTTAAAAGAATCTAGTCTATAAAATGTGGTATTATTGTAACAAAACTACGGACGTATTAAAGAATTATATTTCGTCATAACATGATATTATCTCGTAATAACGTTATTATTTTTATTTATTGAGTCTAGATCTAATAGCATGGCTAACTAAGCAAAGGGAATATAGCTAATTAATTCTTAAAACGCCATTAATTATACAAATAATTAATATGAATTAAGATAATAACTGTTCCGATTTTGTGATTGCTGAATACGTGTTCGCAGGGTGACTTAGTTAAAGTATATTTCCTTTTAAAACCCTTTTTAAAAATGATGAAGGTAATGGATAAACCGTATGGTACCGTAATGGTACCGCATAAACATAGCTACATACTTCATAGATTTGTCTTTTATGAATAAGCTCAAAGCGGCGATACTTGATCTACTACAAAGTTTGTCTGAAAGCCTTTCGAACCCTATTTATCTGTTCCAGTAATATAAATTACTGTATTAGAAAAAGTGATTTATATATTGGTTCAAAGCATTTCTTATGAAGCCTTTACGCGTTTACTCAATATTTGGGTTGGCAAAAAGGGATGTTTGTTTCAGACGCCACCTGTATTCAAGAATATTGGAATATATTTTCTTGTTGAATATAAATGACCAGCGTTGTAAAAAATGTTTCTTCATTTCTGTATAAAGATATATTTACTAAGATAAATAAAAAAACTTAAAAAACTGTCAGTGAATTTGTACATCGCTGTTTTTATTAAAATTAATAGAAAAAAAAAGTTTGACTGAATAATAAATTATTTTACAGGCAAGATATAGTATTTTAATGTATATTTGTTGCATCCTATAAAATAATCCTTATTATTTACTTAATACTTTTCGAGTGCTTAAGAACAAGATTCTACTAACTTTGTTAAAAACCTTTTAATGCAATATTTCCTACCTTGAATTCCTGTCTTCCAAACTTAATAAATCCACAGATATTGAAAAAAATATAAAACATATAAATATTATACTAGTATTTCAGTAGTGTATTTGAAGTTGTTTTTCAGAGTTTTTTTCAGATTTTTTCAAGTATGTATATAAATATATATATGTATACACACACTATAAGTTAGCTATAAGTAAGAATTGTGGAGCTTTCCTCTTCGTAAATTAAATAAAAACAGTCAAACCGAAATCATTTTTTATTGGGACTGCGGGCAAACGGTGAGTCACATAACCGCCGCCCATGGATGCCTGAACATCAGGAGGTTTGCAATCGCGTTGCCGGCCTTTAAGGTTGGAAATACCTGGAATGACAGCTGGTTATTCAAAAGCTTTCGATATACTCGTAATATAATGAAACATCAAGAATGTTTATATCTAGATAAGAGCACTATTCGAGACGGAAAGTCCCCCGTGGCATGAAAAATGCAACGTAAAACATTCAGGATCAAAAAACGCTTACGGTGAGAAAACAAAAAGCCAATAAATTGGCATCATTAATTCTTAGTGACATCATAATATGGCAGGAAGTCGTAACGTACTCGATTATCTTTAATGACATACACATAATATGTATATTGACACACACAGTACAGAATGTATAAAATTTCCAATACAAATAAGTTAATAATTTCCTATTGAATTTTTATTTAGAAGTGTTAGCAACTAACGTGTTTGTAATGTCAACCAGAAAAAATCTTGTCTTGCCAGCATGCGATGAAAAGAAGCATCTTGAAGGTTGAGTAGAATTAACAAAATAAGAAATGTTGATATTAAAAAAAAATTTTTTTTTTTGACATACGCAAAAATACAAATCTTACAGATGCAACTAGTACACGCTATAACGCTCAAATGGAAATGGGCAGGTCATATTGCTAGAGCGCACGATAGAAGATGGACGCTGAAAATAACAGAATTGGCTGGACCTACTGGAAAGAGATGTATAGGACGATAAAAGAAAGGATGGACAGACGACATTATAGAATTAGGGGAAAAACTAGATGAATGTTGCTCAAGACAAAGAGACATGGAAAAATATGAAGGAGGCTTTTAGCCTTAAAGGGGCCATACAAGAACTACACTACTGAAAAAGAAAAAAAGAAATCTAACATATTTTTTTTTAAACTCATACCAACACAACTAATACTAATATTAAGGAATGTAAACTAACCAACTGTTGTATGGATTAATAAAGCTTCAATAATAATAATAACGTCTTTTTGTACTCTGAAATACTACTGATTTACATTAGTTTTTTGTAAATCGAAGTTCGACTGAACGCCAAAAACAGACTGTTTTTCTTAAATTCACAATAAAATTTCGCGTGGAAAATTTCCCAACTTTCTTGATGAATCAGTAATGCTTTGACGAAATATTGTATACATATTTCATAAAAAGGCACTTCCTGCTCTTATTTAAATTAGGGGTTTCTTTAATATTGGAATAGATTAAATAATTATTATATTAATGACAATACAACCCTATTCTTTTGTTCATAGAGTTATAAGGAAATACATTTATTTCATACGAAATTAAAGCTTGTTTAAATCTCTGTGTGTTTTACTGATTGCTGTTGAACATTCGGAATACTCAAACATTATCTGGAGCTTACTACCTTAATTTTAGTTACTCATTTTTAACTAAATAATAAATTTTTATATATAGAAATAACTTAGCACAAAAGCTTTAGTTGAACAAAAAAATATATTAAATTTTTAAGTGTTTAATTTTACCTTCCATTACAACTTATTCCTTTTTGCCTTATGCGATACCTTTAACATATTTTTACTTGAAAGTAGCCACTTTACAAAGAAATATGTACGACTTCGATTTCTCATTGAAACCTGAGCACAATACAGCGGAAAGCTTTGTATAATAAATGCAAATTTTTGTTTTTTTAGTCCTCGCCCATGTTTATAGAAAAGACCCTTTGTCTACTCTTTCATTACTTAATCTCGAGGAATTTAATTAGTTCATTTTAATTAGGTCTTCTCACGCCTGAGTGAAATTAAAATGAAGTAATTGCAATCGAAGTTTACAATAGATACTGGACGTTTTTGTAAGTAAAAAAATTAACACAGTTTTAACACGAGTACCTACATAATATTTAATATGTGTTTTTTAAAAGCTAAGTACCGTTTCATCCACTTTAATTAGGGTCAGTAGGTAAACATGCACAGAAAATAGAATAAAAAAAAATATTGAGTTTTATATTTTTACAGTCAATACCTTTAGTTGTATACGCTGTTAATACTGATATATTATATGTATAGCCAAGAATATATAAAATAGCGTTTGACTAGTTATTTCCATATAAAAATATTTCTAAATTTATCCGGCTTTTATTCTGAAAAATAATTTAGCCTTAAAAGTTCGCTTCATTACCAATTCATGAATGACGTGTTTAAAATAACTTTGATATTGAAAACGGCAAAACCATTTCAGAACTACCTCATTCGCTTGGAAATAAATTCATGATTCAGGAAAGCATACTTATAGCTTTTGAAATAACATTAGTCCTGATTTAATGGTGGAGTTAACGAAATAACTTAAGTGCTTATTCGTTATGTCGGCAATCATATCACGCACAAAAGTTCCCGTATAATACGAGTACATCGTTTGTATCGGCCCCACGTCTCCCTTTGTAATTAATTGGAGCTATCGATCTTAATTACGCTCACGTCCTTATTTCGAATTTAAATTTCTCTCTTTAATCAGTTACTTTATTTTACCAGCAGTATAACTTACATTTGTCACGACGAGTTCGTAAAGGGACACACAACTGTTTAAGTCATGCCTAATAAATGTGGATTAGCTATTTTCTGTGGATGAAAAAATCGGATGCTAACTTGTACTCTATTTGTTACGTAAATTAATGTAATTAAATGTTTTCCTTGAAACAACAATGGTAAATGCATGCCGCGTTTACTATTACCAGATTACCTGACCAATTGCACCCTCTTTAGTCCGCGTTTTATAATTGACACAATTTCGACATGGCTAGGTTGGCGAAGTTGTCACGTGAGCTGCGAAACAGCGCACTTTTTACCTATGGTCTATGGCGACTATGGTCTCTCACGATATATCTTTGGTGCAATTTAGAGGACTCCCAGGGATGAAGATTTTGATGGTATCGGTCTCTTCATCATCAGCGCGACCCCTATAGCCCTCAAAAGTGGTGACATTTACTCGTAGATAGGTGGTGTTCGACCACATGTAATTCAGGGGAGTCAGCAGTTGATGTTATGATCTTTTTTACCCCAATATTAAATAAATTCTACCCCTCCAAACTAACTTTGGAATGCGTTGTATGAAACAATTTCAAATGCACCTGATTTATGTTACGATTGTGTTTATGATGATAAATTACGTTGGAACAAGGACAACTGCCAACGGCCTGCGATATTGGTGGGGTAGTTGGGAGGTCTTGAAACAAGTTTTGACATAGACCCAGGAATATTATAGTAGATAGTATGAAAGAAAAATCAAAATGACCTAAAAATAGAAGGTCGCTATGCAAAGTCATAATGGCTGCTTATAAATTTGCATAACCTTTTAATTTTTTGAGTAAATCTGCATAATCAAAAATTTAGTTTTAGCCTTGATTTCCAACTTTAATAGTTTTAATAGAACACGTATGCTAACGGCTTGCAAAGACAGTAGGAGTTAGAATTTTAGCGCCATAGACAAAATTATATCTTGATCTTTTTGTATTAAAGTAGATTCAACGCGAAGCGGTCGTTTCAATGCATTAAAATAGTATTTACAGTGAAAAGCTACCTTACCGCCCCACATTTTCATTCATTCATTCATCGACTCAACATTACATTTTTAGCCGACAGCGAAAAGTTTTAGACTAAATATTTGAAAGCATTTGGATAATATAGTTAGTATAGTTATAAGTTAGCATACTAATTCTAGTACTTAGTATTAGCGTTATGATTTCAATTTGTATTAGGATTAGGATTGCCATTAGGATTAGCGTTAGGATTACGACTAGCATTAGGACTAAAATAGATTCTTATTAAAAATCGGTTCTTTACTTGGTCCGGTATTGAATTGCGGACTATACATTTTCATAGGTGTTTGATTGTCTGTTTTGATGTGGACCCTAACCCCCTACACCACCAACTTGCCGAGCAACCTCGACGTAAGACATGCTGAGAGAGGAAAGCAGTATTTTATTTCAATAAGAAACATGTATTTTTGTTGCACAAATTCCTCCTTTCTTGGGGACCTTTTCCCTTAATTCAAACCCCCTATACCAAATCACGGGCCGCCTGTGGAGCAGCGCACAGTGCGACAGATAGTTTAATTTAAATCTCTCTGATTTTATTCTAAAACAGTGTAAACACAAATTGACTGAATAAAACAAAGGCAATTGTAAAAATTTGTTGTGCAATGAGCCTAATTTTTGTTATGTTATAGACAACAGCGAATATAACCTACACTTCTATACAAATATTATAAATAGGTAATGTTTGTGAGGTTGAAAGTGGTTAATCTCTGGATCTACTGAACCGATTTTGACAATTATTTTACAATAGCCGTGAGTGACATAGACTATTATGTAACCCAACAATTAAATTTTCGAGAATGAAATCAGTTTCTTACTAACGCTGCGCGATAGAAAAGTTGTAGAGTTTGATAATGCCGACAAAAAGTAACCGACAGTTTTACATTATATAAAAACAAGTACTTAGGTGCGTCTATTTGCTCGCGATAAAATATAATTTTTCAAGGTTTACCGGTCACCGTTGCTCGTGCGAAGCCGCTGGTATAAAATTAGATTCATAAACCCCTGGTATTTTTTTGGTACGGCCGTTAAAATCTACCTGCTTTAAGGTTAAAATTTCGCTGTCACACATTTACAAATTAATGTTTCAGCAAATTGCGAATCATCACTTTTATATTGACAGTGTTACGAATACAAAACACACGTAGCACTCAGGCAAATTAGGTAACAAGGTCACTTGTTTATAACAAAGTTTTCACAGTAAAAAGAATTTGGCTTCTAGTGTATCGAATTTCACACTTCATATTGACTAGTTGGTCCTTCCGACTTTGTGAATTTAAAGTCTCTTCTTTTCTTATATAGAAATCAAAATCAGTTCTGGTTGCGTGTGTGTGTATGTATTTCGGTGGATTCGGGACATACACATCTATGCATATGACTTGCAGGTAATTTTTTATATATAAGTTTAGTTTTTTAGTTAAGATTCAGTCGTACTATCGTCCGCGGCAAAACCACCGTTAGTCAAAACAAACGAAAAAAAAACATTGCCTCAATGGCCGTCTAAAGAACCTAGCTTGATAGTTAAATCAAGCCAATGATTTGCTATGATCACTGTAAGAAATATTTTTTTTTTTTTGAAAGTCTTACGTTTAGGGTTATTTTACAAATGCATAATTAAAAAAATATATTTTGTCAGATTTTCTTTGATCGTCCATTAAATATAATCAGTGGAACACGAAAAATTTGCCTGCTCCATGTATACGAGATAATTTTTACATCTTTAAATGTCAAATGTAAAACATTATATATATATATATATATAACAAGAAAACATTAACTATAACGCAAATTTCTTTCTGATCCAAGTCGTTACAGCTATTCCGAAACTTCATACATACGAGAGTTAGTAAACATTAAGTTCTTCTTCTAGACATTGAGAAAGGACCGATTATTATTTACCAAGTACCTATCACGAACGAATCCCTTTTATGTTCCTGTTAGTAATATATCAGATAGGTTTGCAAAGGGGTACGTCTTACCCTTGTATCGACAAATGTAATCAACTCTAAAGACGTTAGCTAACTTTAAATGCTATGGACATTCCAAATAAAAAAGTCTGAATTGTTATTATGTGTTTGAAAATATTAAATTTATGATTAATTTGCAACTCTTTAAATATTTTATTGAAAATTTAAATAATATCTAGTTAATTTTTATTCTTAATGTTGGCTACGCAATTTGTATATAGTGGAATCTCTATAACTCGAACCTCGTTAATTCGAAATCCTCAGTAAGTCGATCATACTTGGAATTCCCCGAAAGAATTGCAATAAGATCCTAAGTTAATGTTTGGGTTCGAGGCTTCTAATCTATTGTATTTGATTTGCACATGTGCAATGAACAAATACATTCATTAATTTTTTTAGAGTACAGTTTAATTAATAAATATGTAAAAAATATAAGTATACTACAAAACTTAAGTTAAATTGTTATTCAAATTATAATGTACAAATCGAAAAATATACATATAAATCGTGCATCTGTAAGCCGAAATTTCAACAGTCTAATAATATGTATCTCGAAGTTCTTGTGAAGTCGAAAAGTCGTTAAGTCGATTTTTTTTTGCATGTCCCTTGACATTCGAGTTATCGAGATTCCACTGTATATAGTTTTCTTAAGACCAGTGATATAGAACGGATAGGTATAGATAGAACAGATGTACTATAGAACAACACATCACTGCGTGTCGAAAAACGGCATGGAGTAAAATTTAATATCTTAACGCATAAGTGGATCCAACTGAAGATAATGACGACCTTAACATCAGAGAAAAGTAAACTTTAAATCTAAAATAATTGTAATACAATAAAATTTTACAGCAAAGCCAGCTGGCATTTATTGACCATAAAAATATATCGTTTATAATCCGACAGAGTGTACTGTGTCTGATAATCACGTATTTTATTACGCCGTAATATTTAATAGTTGCAATTTGTATGTTATACGGGATTTTAAAACCTATCTATCATTTACGTTCGATGATATAAGCCTCAATGTTCAAATGTCAAAATGAAAGAATGTTTATCTCGATTCATTATTTGTAAATAAATTTAAGTGATAATGTTAAAATATCTGATTATGATTTATAGTGTTTGATCAAAAAAAATAATTAAATTTGATTATCTTTTCCTTGACAAAAAGATCTACTTTTACGTGTTAATTATGATGACCTAATAAGATTTAAATAAATTCTTGTATTTAGCGATACTTAATAATATTAAAGAAGGAGCTTCAGTTGTTCTTCGTCTCAACGTCACGTATTATTTATCTACCATAAAGGTAAGATTTACAGCTGAACTATTAAAGCGTTTTAGTTTATTATACTGACACATAGATGGCGTATTTTATCATTCCGTTTATTTGGTGGTCGCGGCATTAAGATGACATTACACAGACCTACCAGATTAATCAGATTGTATAATTGCATTTCTAATATTTTTTTCTGAAAATATACCTAAATATTTACGTTAGGAATACTTACATTTTGATTGCTCAATTTGAAAGTCATGAATCGATCGATACTCGGTTATAAGTAAGCACGCTTTGCATATTATGCGCCATCTAGAGTGCCGGCTTGGAACTACAAATAAGTTTTGTAACAAATTAAACGTATAAAAATGCCATCTACAATTTTTATATGGAATTAGGACCTTAGTTAGCCTTAGTTTAAATTAATACACGGTAAAGACATAAGTTTATTACATAGATCACAGAGATCACAAAAATAAAATGAAACGAGTGAAAAAATATTATTTTATCCACCATTGAGTGTACTGAAGTATATATATACATTTATTTCTACTCTATTGCATATAGATATTAATAATTAATTTGGCTTAAAGGTCTCGTTACCAGGCCATAAAATTATTTAAAAAAAAAAATAATAATTAATTAAATGTCATTCAAGATATAATATTTAAATACCGTTGAATAACAATTTGCGCATTTTTGATTATGTAAGGACTTTCTTTTTATTTCTCCTCCTTGGAGATAAGATGCATTTTAAAGCCACGGCTGTAAATTAAAATTAAAAATTCATTTTTGATACGGTCTCTTAAAAATATAGTTAGTGTTAACGTAGACGCGCGCCATCTATACAGGTTTTTTGTTTGCGAAAGTATTCTATACTAATCTTGACGTAGTGTAAATGGACCGTATACTGCTTTTTTCTTTTTTTATATATAATAGGGGGGCAAAGGAGGGGCAAGGCGTCCCTTGCAGACAAACACAACATACAAACACAAACAAATAGGGCAGACATCGCAAGCCATGGACACCCATTTTTAGTGGGTGCGTTGCCGGCCTTTAATTGTTTTGTTCGTTTTTCGAATTAAATAGCACATCTATATGTACTTACGTATACTTAATTCTTACAGAAAATAGAACTCTATTATTAATAACCCTATGATTCGACGGAAACGCTCCATTATATATATTATCTAGTATCTACTTAGTATTTACCATTGGTACTTACGGATGTAAGGATACGTTTTATTGAATTCTTTCCCTAACACTATAGAATATATTATATGTAGATATGTAGTCAACATTTGGCATTGTAGCGCACTAGCGGCGCTGCCGGGAGGTAGTTATGCTAACTAATGTTATCTGGCAAAAATAATGTAAAAAATACCTTGATTTAATACAAATAATAAAATATAAGAAAAATAAACTTGAATAAAATTAGGCAAGAATGAAGTGTTAATAAACTGCCCTAAAACACCACAGACTAGGAAGACTATGCATAAGTTGTATTTTATCTGTTTTCGCGCATGCGGTATGAAGTGCTGGTTTTGGCGCTATTTCTAGGTTTAGTTGTATTGAATTTCATCCAAAAAGTTTTATTCTTGCATAAACGTTACATATCTTAAGTAAAACGATAAATACAGATATAGAATATGTGATTTTAAAGTGTTTTTTACTACAGAGGCTCTTAAAGTTTTTTCATTAGGCCTCTTTAATGGAAAATAAATTTGTTTACTACAAAAAAACATGCGGGATAAAAGGAATGTACCTATCTACCGAGTGGAAAACTATCAAAAGAATACAATCTAACTTTCAGAAGAACAATAAAATTAAAGAAAAGATAAAATATAGTCTAAAGCCATCAGTGTTTAAATTAAGTATGATTTTTTTAGTTCTGCTTCAGACTGCCCCGCGATGATTAAACGTCGTTGCGTAGGTACCTACTAAAAATCCTTTTTAACGCTTCATTGAATTTCTCATCCCAAACTTGAGTCGACGCGACCCATTGTATTATATATAATTGTAGCACGCTTTCAGTGTCTATATTATCTACTTTCTTTTCTCATACCATACGTCTTAATACTCTGTAATGTAAAATAACAGTATTGGCGACACATTATCGCATTATAAACTCCGTCGGTACACCATTGTTTGTCGCGTCTTTTCGTGAGTGGTTTCGCATTACCACACAAACACATATTGAACAGATGTATATCGTAACCGTATAATGGAGCGGAATCGGTTCTAATTGTTTTTAAACGTTCGGTAATCGTTTCGCTCAATTGTATGCAATATTGAAATGCTTTTAACTCACAGTAGGTACCTAAGCGTCGATATCAAGTTTGTCACAAAGTGTTTAGTGGGTAGAGCGAGGTTAACAATGCTTAAGACATGCTTCGAATCTGAATTACACAATTTAGTTCTTAGAATTCAATTGAACTGTAATTTAAAATATATCGTTTCTTCGTGATTTTGGATTTCCGTGATATCATTTAATCCGTAATCCACAGCTAGAAATCTTTCAATCAATCAATCAATCAAAATACGTTTATTCAATTTAGATGCTTCTTAGAGCATGCTTATGAATGTCAACAACGTTTACAAAATTCACGAAAGAGCAAGACTACGCCATCCGTTCGCAAAACTACCAGGAGGCCTTGTTCTGAGAAGAACGGGCAAGAAACTCAGCAAGTTTGCCCTCCCTTTACATTACAATTATTCAAAGGAAAATGTCATAAACCACAACGTCATTAAAATTACATAAGTAAAAAAAAATAAAAAATCTGTTCTGTGATTTACCACATTCACCATTACACACATATTCATAACACTTCAAAGATAACAAATCAAATTATAAGAATATAATTAGAACTATTGCCAAGCGTTTTTATCTTCCAGGTAGTCATTGACTGTGTAGTAACCTTTACACATTAAGGTTTTTTTGATGTGTGTTTTGAATCTGTTTAAAGGCAGTTCCAATATTTCACTAGGAATCTTGTTATAGCAGCGTATACTTAGGCCCATAAATGAAGTATTTATTTTCTGCAACCTGTAAGACGGCTGGAAAAGTTTTCCCTTATTTCTTGTATTCCTATTGTGAATGTCGCTGTTCTTTAAAAGAGAACTAATATTACTACGCACAAAAACGATACAGTTGTAAATATATTGGGAAGGTACCGTCAAAATATCGATTATATTATATATACTCGTTGGAAAGCTTCAACACTATGGCGTTGATGGCAAAGCTTCCAGCCTGATGAATTCATATTTAAAGGGAAGGATCCAAAGAGTTCATGTCAATGGAGTCACCTCTCCGGGTTCGCAGGTATCAATGGGCGTCCCTCAAGGATCGATTCTCGGGCCTTTCTTATTTCTGATTTACATAAATGACCTCCCATTCTTTGTCAACGAAGTTCATGAGATGGTATTGTTTGCTGATGACACTTCACTTCTATTTAAAGTGAATAGGAATAACGTATTATTGGACGATGTAAACAATTCTATCTCTCGTATAGTTAACTGGTTTAATGTAAATAACTTATTGCTTAATGAGAATAAAACAAAATGTATTAGATTTACAACTACTAGCGTAAAGCGAGATATTGGTAACCTGAAAATTAAGGACAGTGAACTAAACTTTGTTGACAAAACTGTTTTTCTAGGCATAACAATAGATAGTAAACTCCAATGGGGCCCACACATTGAGACTCTTTCGAATAGGCTGAGCTCTGCAGCATATGCAGTAAAGAAAATCCGACAGTTTACTGATGAGGACACGGCTAAAATTGTGTACCATAGCTACTTTCATAGCGTTATGTCGTACGGCATTTTACTGTGGGGTGCTGCTGCAGAGGTTCAATCCATATTTGTGCTGCAGAAGCGGGCTGTTCGGGGTATTTGTTGTGTTTCTCCGAGGGAGTCGGTACGGAATAAGTTTAAGGAATTAAATATTATGACACTATCTGGTCAATATATTCTTGAAGCCTTGTTGTATGTCCAAAAAAATATAAACGATTTTAAAACAAATGGTGACTTTCACCAGTATAATACGCGAAATAGAACTAATTTGAGTGTACGACCAACCAGGCTCCAAAAGATAAACCACTCCTTATATGGAAATTGTATTCGTTTTTACAACAAGCTCCCAAGCGAAATTAGAGAATTATCACTAAATAAATTCAAAGCCCTCGTTAAACGAAAATTAATCAACAAAGCTTTTTATAAATTTGAGGACTACTTAAATGATCCTAATCCTTGGGATTGAATTGCTCCAGTTCAAACAATTTGTATGACAATACTTGGCGATTAAAAAGAGTGGCGGAAAGTTTCTTGCCAGTTCTTCTTACCCGCTCTACGCCCTTGACTTGCGAACTGGTAGTAAATGTAAATTTACGATTAATTTAACTTGACGATTCAAAAGTGTACTTGGTTACCTACTTGAATAAAGATATTTTGAGTTTGAGTTTGAGTTTGAGTTTGAGTTTGATTTCCTTGAACAAATTTCTAAGTGAAGTGCCTGGTTTCAAGCAATAAATTGACCTAATAGCACGTTTTTGCAAGATAAAAATAGATTGTATATCTGCTGCTTTGCCCCATAAAAGAATTCCATACGACATAACGCTGTGAAAGTAACTAAAATATACTATTCTGGCAGTTTCCTCGTCTGTGAGTTGCCTAATTTTCCTAATAGCGTATGCCGCAGAACTAAGCTTGTCAGAAAGTTTAGTGATATGCTGACTCCATTGAAGTTTTTGGTCTATTGTAATGCCCAGAAATACCGTAGAATCAACTAAATTTAGTTTTTCATTGTTCAGTTTAAGCTCTATAGTTGTAGTTTTAACATTAGGTAAAGTAAATCTTATACATTTTGTTTTTGTGGCATTTAACTGTAAATTATTTGCAGAAAACCAGCACACTATTTTAGAAAGTGCATTGTTCACATCGTCAAAATTTGTCTTATATCTATTTACTTTAAAAATCAAGGACGTGTCATCAGCAAACAATACAATATCACATAATGGCTTTAAATAAGAAGGCAAATCGTTAATATATATAAGAAATAAAAATGGTCCTAATATTGATCCTTGAGGGACTCCCATTTTAATATGTGATCCCGAAGATTTAGTTCCATTTATATCAACTTTATGAGTTCCACAACTTAGGTAAGAGGTTATTAAGTTAAGAGCTACATTTTTTATACCATAGTGGTCAAGTTTGCAAAGCAGAGTCTCATGATCAACACAATCAAACGCCTTGGACAAATCGCAGAAAACTCCCAGTACATTTTGAGTTTTCTCCCATGCATCAAATATATGTCGTAACAGAGCTATTCCAGCATCGGTAGTGGAGCGACCTTTAGTAAAACCGTATTGTGCGTTGTGTAGAAGACTGTTTGTATTAAAGAATGTAATTAATTGTTCTAGTATAATTTTTTCAAAAACTTTACTTAAAGTTGGCAATATTGAGATGGGTCTAAAATTAGTAGGATCTGTCCTGCATCCAGATTTAAATAAAGGTATTATTTTACTATGCTTCATTAAATCTGGAAAACTTCCTTCATCAATACAATTGTTAAAAATATACGCAAGATCTGGGGCAATAATATCTATAATGTCCTTAATAATACGTACAGAAACATCCCACAAGTCTCCAGAATGTTTTAATTTTAAAGATTTAAAAGTTTTAACTACATCACCAGCGCTAACGTGCTTAAACTGAAAATTTATTTTGCATTCCGGTACGTGACTTTTAAGAAAACTAATAGCCTCTTTGGAAGAGGAATTAAGAGAAGATGTAGTAATTACAGGTATGTTTGTAAAGAAATCTTCAAAAATATCAGCAATCTCTGAGCTTTCAACAATAATCTTATCATCTACCTTTAAAAAGAATGAATTATTACGGGATTTAAGGTTTCCTGTTTCTCGATTTATAACATTCCAAGTAGTTTTGATTTTATTACTTGAATTCTTAATTTTCTCACGTATATGCAATGCCTTTGTATATTTGCAAACTTTTCTAAAAGTTTTGGAATAATTTCTGACATATTCCATAAACACTGCGTTGTGATTATATTTTCTTAATGCATATAATTCATAAAGCCTATTCCTACTTTTGAAAATACCTCTCGTGGCCCAGTCATCAAACTTGATTTTTTTTTTTTGCACTTTACAGTCTTTAATGGGTAAATACTATCAAACTCATTTTGAATAACATTAAACAATCTTTTGTATTGACTCTCCGAATTATTTAGAACAGAGTAATCTATTGCACAAACCTTAGAATTAATATTTTGCCTAAAACTTTCGATGCGACTTTTTGTGATGGGGCGATACTTAACGTGCTTGGCTTCATCAAAAATTTTGTCAGAGAAGCCAACTATCAGACCACAATGGTCAGAAGTAAGGTTTGTAATTACTGATTTAGAAATAGGTTTGTCACTCGAAAATATGTTATCTAAACAAGTTGCTGAATGGGAGGTGATTCTTGTTGGTTCAGAGAATTGGTTTACTAAATTGAAACATTTAAACATTGAAATAAATCTAGTGCTTACTGAATTACTTTCAAGTATGTTTATGTTAAAATCTCCGCAAATAATGACCGACTTTCGTTTTCTAGTCAGTCTTTTAAGTACATCTTCCATTACTGACTCGAATTTATAATAATCTCCGGAAGGGGGCCGGTACACGCATACTATAACATAGTTCTCCAGTTCTACACAAGATAATTCAATAACACATTCAATTGATAGACTTACAATATCCTTACGATCTTTCGATTTGACAGTACTATTTATTAATATTAATGATCCGCCACGAATAGAACTACTTCTCATGAATACACTACACAATTGGAAGTTGTCAATAACAATCGTTTCATAACTTCTTAGCCAATGTTCTGTAATACAAATAACTTCAATTTCGCGACTTTTTGTAAACAGTTCTAATTCTAATTCCTTGCCAGCCAAACCTTGTAGATTTTGATAAACAATATTTAATAGTGCTGGCTTGGCTTTTGTCTTAGGTGCTAGTTTAAATTTGTAAAATGTAAATTTTTCGTGACAATTTTACTACATGTCACCGTAGTAGTTTCTTTAAAATTATATGCTAATAACTTAGCAATTTCTTTTTTTATTTTATATGAAAGATACAATGTATCTTTGGTCAGAGTAAATTTAGTAACAAACCTGTTACAATCAAAATATAAAAATACGTCACTATGACGACATGTCAAATGGTGAATAAATTGATTTAAAACATAAATCTGTTGATTAAATTTATAATCCATATTGCTTGCATATGGAAAAGAACAAAGTGTTATTTTACATTTATTTTTTTTACCAAACTCTAAAAGATTAGTAATTGTTTTAGTAATGTGGGTTTTTTTTATCCCCATACTGTCACCACACAATAATATTAATTTAGAGCTACTATCTACAGACTGATAATTTAATATTTTATCTACAATACCTTGGTAAGATATTCCAGGTAAACAAATATTAAGTACATTTTGAGATAACTCATCTCCTAGTAACTGCCCCAGCCCTTGCCCCAACCTATCTGAAAAGATGTAGGTATTAGTTCTTTGAGTGTTTGCAAGAGAAACACTCAAAGAACTAATACCTACATCTCTGCTTGTAAGAGAAAACTCTGGCATGGGGGACTTTGGTGATGAATTATCTTCATTCAGCTGTGAAGGAACTTGGTCATGGTAAATCAACTTATTACTTTGCTCAATAGCACATGCACATTGCTTACTAGTGAGAGATGCATACCTCTCAGTACTATAATTACAAAGATCAATCATGTCATGCCTAGCAGATACTTGGTATTCTAAAATTTTTTTAAACATGTCATGATGATTATTACACATATTATTTATGCACTGCTCCAGTTGACTAATTTTAATATTTAATTGTTTGTTTATACTATCATATGAACCTTGCCTTTTAAATACATTTTCTTTACAAGATTTCCATTTCTTTTTTAATAATGCATGTTGTTGCCTTAGTAACAAGTGATCTTTAAAATGATTTTTCCTTTTAATTAATTTGTTAGTTTTTTTAATAAATTTATTAAGCCGGACATATTTTTTAAATCTTTTGCAACTTATAAATAGGGAACCAATTGGGTTTGACTTACTGCACCCCATATCAATATTGTTACATTGTTCATTTACTATACCTGGATCATAGCTGTTTAACTCACTGAACAAGCTCTGAGAGGCATCAGCTTCTATGGCAACCTTATTTTCAAGTATTTGCATAGTTTTATGTGCCTCTGACAAACTTAATTCCAAGTCACTGATGCGATTCAAAGCCTGCTCATGAGTATCATAGCACTGTTTATAAGAGTCAACAATATCCTGTAATTGCACACACTGATCCACAATATCTGAATATTTAATATGTATTTCAGAAAGTTCACATTTAAGTTCAGTGTTTTTCTTAACAATATTCTGAATTTCCAGTTCACTGTCCTCACGTTCTTGCAGTAATCTATTATTGAGATCCTGCAATTTCTTCTGCTCCAGCAAAGCCTGCTTCAGTCTGATTTCAATCTTTAGTTGTAGCTTTACGAGTCATCATTTTGTGGTGTTATTGTTATTTAAAATATCCCGTGTTTTAAAGTTTTTATGCACTAATTCTATTTTTAATTTAAATAACTGTTCCGCGGTACCCGCAAAAAAAAAAAAAAAAATATATTGCAAATGATTTAAAACATATGATATTTGTTCATTTTCATGTTTGTTATACTATTCTTGTACTTACTTAAGGGATTTAAAATGTATATTAATAAGGTACTAAATGAGAAGTGTTGACTTAGTGGCTTCAGCGCGCGACCTTCATACCAGAGGTCGTAGGTTCGATCCCCGGCTGTGCACCAATGGACTTTCTTTCTATGTGCGCATTTAACATTTGCTCGAACGGTGAAGGAAAACATCGTGAGGAAACCGACATGTCTTAGAACCAAAAAGTCGACAGCGTGTGTCAGGTACCTACTGGAGGCTGATCACCTACTTGCCTATTAGATTTAAAAGTGATCATGAAACAGATTCAGAAATCTGAGGCTAAGACCTAAAGAGGTTGTAGCGCCACTGATTTATTTATTTTTTAACTGAATAAGAGAGATATATTGATGATATTGTGCTTTTACAGTACCAGTATTAAGTTGCATTGTAAAACTTGACTATAACATATTTTGCTTTATTTTAAAAAGTGGATAATAATATTAGTAAACACTTATAACAATACTGTGTTAGAATAGTCTAGAATCTAGATCTAAAATATGAGGAATGACTATGGATACAGTAAACTCTCGGTAGTGTGAAATATGATTGATGGGCTTTGGAGTGTGGATGTGAGGGCCGCGAGATGATTAGCTAGTTCCTTGTTGCGGGAATTCGAGCAAGAAACACGATAATTGTTCGGGGGTGAGTTTGCAGGGCTGTCAATGAGAAAAAATCGCATATTTTATAGGTAATGTTTAATGAATTCAAAACCTTCTTCTTCTTCTTTCTTTACCGACAAGGTTTCCTCGCCACCAGTGCCAAGAACCTAGTAGACGTAAACTAGGAAATATTTGACTAAAAAGATAAAACAAAAGTTTCTTTGTGGAATTTCGCTTTGGAGTTTAAATATGATATATATCATAGTAAAGTATTATGTGATGAAATTAATATTACAAGTTGGCAATGCTATTTACTGTTTTGACATTTTCTATCGTAAAACTGAAGATCACCAAAAAAAACAATCTGACTTTTTACACTTTATTTTAGCAGAATCAATTACAAAAAATATAAAAAACAACCCTAAGTGTGATGCAGTTCAAAGAGTAGTGCAATTACCTCAGCGACTCCAACCGGACTTACGGTATTCTTATGTCTCATTCCCGCGCGTCTTTACTGGCTTTTAAACCGTTTGACTCGGATGAATATTAAATTTCATTAATATTATTTACGCAGTTATTTTATATCCGGAAATTATACATAGTTATATTCTCAAAGGAATACCACATTACCAGGTCTCTTATCAAAAAGAACGATTCAAATAAATAACTCTTCTAAGTCAATTGATGATCGATACAGACCTTGGTCAAGTTATAAGAAAACCGAAATAGTTAAAATAATAATAAAAGAACAACAACAACAAAATCCTGCCAAACCAGCTTTGCAAAGGTGCGTGTAATGTCTCAAGGAAATATTGATTTTATTGGTTGTTTAAAATAAAGTTCGCGGTCTTTTGCCTTTGAATAACTAAGTAAGAATGAACGAGATTTGAGGACACTTAATGATATATTTGATGCGTGCTCGGAGCGGAGACGTTAAATGAGTCGGAATGAAACTCCTCTTCACTCAAAGAGACTCACTCCGCGCTCATTTCCGCAGATTAGCTGAGGGAAGTGGGGGGAGGCCTAGGGGGGAGGGAAGAGAGAACACAACAGATCGCTAATGGGCCGGCTATTATTTTATTTTCCGGCTTTGAGAAAATTGCCTTAATTCGCGGCAAAGAGACAGCGGGCGGAACCTCTTTGTCGC
Organism: Pieris macdunnoughi; assembly: GCA_905332375.1. Taxonomy (NCBI): domain Eukaryota; kingdom Metazoa; phylum Arthropoda; class Insecta; order Lepidoptera; family Pieridae; genus Pieris; species Pieris macdunnoughi. Next base: position 7,651,677 of record CAJOBZ010000003.1, on the reverse strand, counting down.
TTATTGTCATCCCGTCTACACAGGCTACTAGCGAGGTACACGCATTTGTGGGTCAAAAAGGGACTGCTTATATTAATAATTTCAGCTTAACATGTATATTATTAATTTAATGATTTAAAATTATTCGTAAGCGTTCGAAGATAAGAAATCAAGTTAATTTTATCAAAATACATATAAAATTAATTAAAAAAAAACTTGGAATATAGCAGTATTTAAACAAAGAGCCCATCCACTATCAGTGTTAACAACCACTTGTTTTTCACAAATGAATGAATAAAAAAATTGTAAAGTGACTGACGTGTGAAGGTAAAATATATGTATACTTTTCCAAATATTTCCTTATTTAAATAAAATTTAGTTTATTAAACAGAGACACGTTATAATTCTGTCTCATAACTAGAAATTATTGTTTGTCGTACTTTGCCAACGGCTTCATATGGTTCCGTTATAAGTAACGTATTAAAATTAAGACGCACTTAAGAGCATTACGCAGATTCCAAATCTCGGAAGTAAAGAGATTACGAGTGTGTAGTGAATGTGTCTTAGTGATTATAACTAATCAGCTCTTTATAATCCGACCTAAACTGATTCGTGGATCCGTTATCTATTTTAAATCTCAATTGCAATTACTTTTCGATGACTAACATCAGAGATTATCTTAAACAATACTTGATGCACGAGTAAAATACTTTCACGGCAGTATTTTTGAATTTTTATTAAAGTAAATGACTTTCTGTGCTTGGTATTAAACATAACATGTATACATTTGGGTGTAAAACATTAACATACCTGTTTTATGAAGATTTTCTTTTGTTTTCCTTTGCCGTATGAGTGAGACAAATGCACTGTTGCAATGACAGGGCTCAAACGCCCTAGACCTTAAGAGATAGAGCTCGGCAAATAATATTATTAATAAACAATTATCGTAATAATTAAATTGCCTAGGATAGGTGTCTAATTTGGATTGGATCTTATAGGGTCTTTAAAATAAAACTAAAATAGTATTACCGCAGTAAAATGTCTTTATTTATTATTAATAATATAATTTTATTTTAAATCGCGTTTCAATCTAATAAAGTTTTTTTAATGGTAGTAGATACAAAAATTCTACTTATATACGGTCTATAGACAATCTAGTAGTTGATATATATATATATATATACAATATATTTACGAAAAAGAGGAAGACAACGCAAGAGATAGGCAAATGATATAAAGAGAATAGGAGGCACGGCACAACTTGGAGAAAAAGAGCTAACAATAAAAAAAAAATGGAAGTAGCTGGAAGATGCATACATGTCACAGGGCACGCTGATCATCAAAACCGGCACATCTGATGTACCTATTAGACTAAGTAAAAGACTAACCTATTATGTAACTAAAACAAATGTTTATATATATTATACTGGGTGCCAATAAAGGCTTAATAAATAAATATATTTAGCATTATAAGGTTGGTGAAAATATAGTATAAAAACGGGAACCACTAAATATAATTGTTTTTCTATACGTAATTTTAATTTTGGTCAAAAAATACAAGCAAAGTCAATGGTTCTGAAATAGAACAATATATGTAGTTGGAAAGAAAGTAGAAGGATTCCAGCGAAAGGAGTAAAAAAATATGCTTATTGATGATTATAATAAGAATAAAATATCACAGCCAGTTAATATCCTTTCCTTTTGGGAAATTCAAAATAAAAATCATAATTAACTCTTATAAAACTACATTTCGAATAGGACAGTGTTTTTCCGAGGTGTTATAAGAGAAGGTGCACTGGCAATATTTATTTATCCAAAAGTGTAATAGTTGATTTAAAACAAATATACATATTAAATACGCATCAGAAAAGTCCATCATTGTTTAGCAATCGTATCTAGGTAAATATTTCGTAAATCTGAATTCCTATTTCCAGACAATTTATATACATTTTAATTAAAATTTCAATTAATATTATTTAAGGTAACCGGTAACTAATTAAAACCATATTTTAGTTCTGCATTAACAATCAACTGCTGAGTTAAGTGAGACTGCATCTTACTAACAACCACTGCAACCTTCGCGTTAATCGACACCCACAGAGCTTGGCCAATCAAAACGACGAAAGGCGGGGCCTGCGACAGGGATATATATACACTAGTCATAGTAGGTGCGAAAGGGATGCAAAATGATCCCATAAGGCGGGACCCTTAGCGCATTTACGGACCTCTGTCAAAGTTTGATAATAGTTTGACGGGAACACACGTCATGATATATCAGCAACAGCGGCTTACGATACTCGTTGCTGTTATAACTTTAACATCAGGAAGATATACGAGAAACAATTAAATAACATTAGACTACTTTGTGTTAACATGTACAAAATATAAATTAAGTGTAGTGAAGTGACTGAGACTGAAAAGTGAAGTGTAGTGTCCGGGATGTCGAGCGCGCGACGCGGTGTGGCCTACACCATTGACAGTATCCTCGGCCATCGAGTCCCTAACAACGGTAATGGTAAATACTTATAAAGAACTAGAACATTCTTGTTTAAAACTTATATGTCCTATCTTCTCTTTACATTAATTTTTATCGGATAAATATTTCTTTAATTAGGAACAATCAGGAAATAAATTAATCCCCACTGATATAGGCATTTCGAATACGCGTAATGTCTGAACAATACTTAAGAGTTTTGAAACGAAAAAAAAGCTATTAAAATGATACAATTAATTTGTATGAGGGTTATTTTAATTGTAAATTTAATTAATAATTTTATCGTTTATTTAGTATTTACGTTACTTAATTTTCCTAAATATATCCTTCTCATATGTTTATTACATGTAGTAATATATTTTGTTGCTATTACTTAAAATGAATCGAAGTTGTTGTAAAACGTAAGATGTTTTTCAATAAACTTTAACTAAAAAAATTATAAATTTTCCACAATATTACATGAAAGCTTTTAAACAGATTTGACACTTCTTAAATTCTACATTCAAAACCTCTACTTTCAGCAATTAAATTAAAAAAAAAAACCTTTTACCAATTACCACAAATAAACAATATTTGTCTAAAACAACTATTATATATATGGTTTTATTCTATTCGATTAATAATGAGTTGAATAACTTTTGCAACATAGTGAAAAGATATTTAAAATAGTTTTTGCATTTTCGGTATAGGATTATCATTAAAAGGTTGCCTGGACGCGGATTTAGGTATAGTAAGATGGTCGCGCGTTGCGTTTTGTGCCTCATTGCAACGAAAATTATAAATAAATACCTTAAAGTCGAGCAAAAAGTAAATTTTATTATACCTATATGTAAAGTATAAATATATATGTTTTCTATTATGCTCGTTAACCTAATAATGCTTAGTATCGGTCTTTCTTTCCTTCTTACTTCTTTCACCGACATTCTGGCTTGCTATATTGACAGCACGAAGTACATCGTTTGTAGAAACTTATTGCTAGAATAGTAAAACAATATTTCAATAATAGGTGCCCATTCCTATTAAGGAATAACTTTCCCATAGCATTTGGTCACGCTTTTATGATTTTGATTTGATACATAATTATAAAATATAAAGTTTTTTCTCCAACCTCATGTGGTTACAATGCTTCGAATCATAACTATGGCTTAATAACTTGCAATTTTTGATATTTCTTTTTAAGCCCACTCGACCCCCCGCGGGTTCATTATATGGGATTTCTAAACATCTATACAGAACAATAATCTTTAGTACTGCAAGATAAGACTCAAAATCGATTGACTTGCAGACAAAAGATTATTGAAATATGTAATAGTGCACGGTAGGACGGCTGCCGATGGGCCCAATAATGGCCAGTATTAGTAATATTGTGTTGACACATTGTGTTAACTAAATATTGTGCTCGCTTCACGCTCCCGTGCATCACTGAAGGTTTATGATGTTATTATGAGCTACTTGAAATGTTATTATTTCGTAGCGTCTGGGTTTTAACCTAGCGTAGCACCGCATTGTAGTACAACGTAGTACTGCTACGAACCATAAAAATAATCCGAATTCTATTCTCTCTAGTTGCCATACGACTTCTAGAGAGAATAGAATTCGGATTCTTGGCGACTAAATTATGAGTTTTTTATTTTTAAAAGCACTTGAATGCGGAATCTTCCTCCATCTAATCTGGCTTAGTAACCTGTCTGTGATTTTAAAATCATATAATAAATTAGATTTTGGCAATGATGAAAGTTGCTCTTAGAAGTATAAAACTCTTGCCAACTTACATGCTGTTGAATATTGAATAATTAACAAAAAATAATACAAGTAGGTACCTACATTGTAAATCGAATAAAAACTTTACTCATTTCCTGTATATGAAAGCAAGATAAATTCATACTGGCTTTTATGTTATCCCTGGTCCGATATAAATCAATTGCAGCAATTAATGAGTGGAGAGCCAGTCCCGTCAACCGCGTGACATCGATCTTTTAATCCCTGCACTCGCTGCATACATAGCCACCCTTTTATTCCCATACCAAATGAATATGACCTCTCCGACGATTGTCATACATAGCAATATCGCTTGAAAGGAATAGGCAATATCAACTCGTACTAGCATCAAATACAAACAAAATACTCTTTTTATAAAGCACTTAGCGTCACTCGACATTAGTCGCGCTATTTATTTATAATAGTGTTTTTGTAGTTTTGTAATTGTTGCAAGGAATTAGTATTATACAAAGAGATTACAACTGATTACAACGGACGAGAGGGGAATATGCTAACATTATTATGTTACAATTAAACTTTTGATCGTGTGACCTTCTTGCTTGATACAGTTTGAATGACATTATAATGCAAATGTTGAGTAAATATTATCAAAGATTATTTTGTCGTTTAGTGAATTTTTTATAGCGTTTAAAATGTTATATAATTAGACTTATACAATTGTAAACGGGTAGTTCTCTATTAAAAGGCACTGAAGAAATTTAATTGTAGCGATTGATCGTAAACGTTTTTAAACAATTTATATTAATTGCTATTTTATTTCTTCTTCTATTAAGAATAATGTGAATAAAATTCATTTATAAATGAGTTCTTTATCACAGTTTTATGATCAAAACTATAATTATCATAAAGAGGAAAGGTATGCATTTTGTAACGAAAGCTCCTAAAACCTGGGCCGACTTCGAACAGTCTCTCACCATTAAAATACATTTCTGCATTATGCCTTAGTAAGAAGTCTATATTTAATTCCACAGAATTTTAAAAATAGTTCAGCCGTACGAAGTCAGGACAAACTGTTATTCTTTTTTTAAAATTTCTATATTCACCAAGTTAAACTTTAATATTTTATTGAAATCAAAAATACAAGCTCTAACAGGATTATCATTTATAATAATAGGATTAATTACAAGGTTTTGCTTGTAAGATAAGAAACAAATTCCTATAAAAAAGATACATTCGTAATGGGACATATCGCAGCGTCTAGTTACTCAGTATTTTTTAATTTTAAATTAATTTAATTAATAAATTAAGTATATAGGTTACCCTTTTCCTTCATACTCGGGAATTGAACTAGACATTACACAAATCGCATTAAAAACACAAATGTGCTTAGTTAAGCACCGTGGGCTTATTAGTTTATAGGCCCACGGAAGCTGTTAACTCGGTATAAGACTGTTAAGAAGTTATAAATGCTTCTAGTACAAATGATTACGATTAGATTTAATCTCGTAGAATCGATGTAAAAAGGCAGCATTTCAAGTGAATGCAATGAAATACATCTAAGAAGATTTGCCGGTCTTAACATAGTATTGTAAACTTTATAACTAATGGTATAGATGCGAGAGTACTTCGGAGAACACTAACGAGGGACACGACGAGTGCCACTTTGACGGGATCACATTCGCATATCAATACATAATAATCTTTATGCAAAACGTATTTCTACTTTATTTCATGCAATTATTAATATCATATTTTCGATTGACTATAAGCCATGACTAACAGCATGTTAGTTGCTATATACAAGCTTGTTTTTCGTTAACATTGACTTTAAACCCGTTTACAAGCTGAGTTAAACTAAATCCTTTTTCATTTTACTTTCGTATATTAGCGTAGGTTAATACCCAATACCCAAGTATAGATTATAGAACACTAAGACTTAATTTACATCATCTTAGTTAAAGAATGTTCTAGTATGGGAAAAAAATAAATCAGCATAATGTTACTTTATCAGCCATAATTATAGTATAGACTATATTATAATTTTAAAAAAAAATAACCCAATTAAGAAGACCTTTCCAGTAAGACCTGTTCAATCTCAGGTTATTCTTATTGTCAATTATTATTTGTAAAATAATTTTGACGGGTAATTAAGTAATATCAAATTTTCAGCTCAGTAAGAGTTTTTTGTGTAAATATAGATGGCGTGGATATGAAAAGCGAGAGCGTGCACTCAGACTCCGAGCATGAACACGAGCATGATCATGACCACGAGCAGGGTCAGGAGCGCGAACCGGATATTGACCCGAGTGCCGAACACACTGACCATTTAGACATGGATGCCAATAGACCACGCAAGGTAAATTGCTTCATAGAATATTCGTTGTTCCATAAACTATGCGAAGAGTGGATAGTTAGACAAATTATTTCTAAGTTTTTAGACTCATTATAATTGTCGTCATAAAGAAGCCTTTTCTACGGTTGTTAAAACTAATATGAAAATTGACTTTTTGTGTGTCTGTTTGTCTAACTACATGTTAAACGTAGGTACCTTAACGTCTTTCGAATTTGAAGTGAAAAAGTATCAGATTTTAACAGTAGGAACGTTGAAGCAGGTACGTCGCAGCCGGACCACGTTCACGACCTACCAGCTGCATGAACTGGAACGCGCCTTTGACAAGACACAGTACCCAGACGTCTTCACGCGTGAGGAACTTGCACTACGGCTGGATCTCAGCGAGGCGCGTGTACAGGTCAGTTAATAGATATACTAATTTAGCGAAGACATATTTTCAGGCTTCACCTTTGATACTAATTCTGTAACGGCGGTTACATCCGTTAAATAAGTTTTATATAAACTTGTTTAATCGGTACTCGCGTAAACGAAAGACAGAATTTCGTAACAAAATATCAATCGGCATTCAAATCTTTGCATTTTGTATTCCGTGGCTTGCTTATTGGTCATTTATAAATAATAATTAAATTTACCACTGTAATAATGTTTAATACAATATTAATGAGGCCCAATTTGGCAACAAAGCGTTATAATTGCGCGGTTTGATATACATTAGTGGCAATTAGAGACGTTTACCGGAGACTCAACACTAATTGCATAATGTAGGCTGCTCGCGACGAATAAAAGGCTTAAATGGTTGTTACAATTGCCTCCAGGATATAAATTACATTAATTACTATTTACTAGGGTCCATTAGTAGCTGCAATAGTATGTAATACAGCCCTGAATAACCTCAAGACGACAAACGTATGTTGACTTTAGTTTTGAGCGATGTCAATTGTCAACATTTTAATTTATTAATACAGAGTCACTATCATTTACGAAGGTATCGCAGATTTCAAAAGTGGTCCGTCAATGTTCAGTTCTGTTTTTTTGTCTTTAAAGTATTTAATACTGATATTTTATGCAGTATGTCAGAGATACGCTCCCGCATAGAGATAACGCGGCCTGCTTTCTATTGGGAACCAGGATTCTTTAATGTCATAGTTGGCCACAAGTTCTGTATGAGTTTGAATTTTGGACCATAAAAAACACACCGCTTTTGAGATAAAACATTAGAAAGTAAACAGCAGTACAGACTTGCAAACCACATTTGGGAAGATTGAGAGTAGAAGGGGGTCAAATCAGTGCAGTGGAATAATTGTATAGCAATGAACACCGAGAGTTTTTTGAATAAATGAGAGACGTTACATGAAAGATATGTTCTATTACGTCGGTACTAGGCATAGGTTAACTAATAAAAATGTTGGAACAGTAATCTTTGCTTTGTTCTATGTTAACTATTAGGTGCTCAATAATCATGCTTTACTTTTCTTTACACGAAAGTTATTGTATAACGGTCCTCTAATAAATCATACATTTTGGCGCTGATGCATACCTTTTATAAATTAGCTATGATTGGACAGAGGTGGTCGTACATTAAGTTGAGATAATTGTTACTCTGGTAGTGTGAAAATGTCTGATTTGAATGTCATCAGGAATTAGGCGAGTTGCGGGCGCAATTAAAATTAGTTGCATTGTAGCCGCACCCGGCGGGCGGCACTCGCGACAATGTGCTCTAGATTGCGGCTTTGTGGCCCCCACCATTCGCCACAAACCTATAATGCTCACCAAATTTCCTACTTATTTCCTATTACTTATATTACACCTAAGTTATCTATTTTGTCACCTAGTCTACTTTAATGTCTTTCAAACTAACAATGATTAATCGTCCTGTTTCGTCTTGTTCGTTCTTAATTCTTAAGTTTATTTATTTATTTTCCTTATTTCCTATTTTTACAGTAACAATAGAAAATTAAACTAAAAATATAATATAAACATAACAAGTAAAAACTTAAAACCTAAACCATTTTATAACTAATTATAAATAATGCAATTCTTGTGAATTCAGCGAGTGTGCAACTAAATATATCGGTCTCACAAGCAATATTGTTTAGGGTGCGCAAAACACGCGTAAATGGTGCTTTTAAAGTTCTTAATTCGTCGAACAACATACTTAAATATAATAGTAGGATCTATCCTTGCTTGCACTTCAAATTCTGCTCAAGACTACACTACAACAACAATCGATTTCAACACGATGGCGGTTTAATTCGTAAATAGTGAATCAACTGGTTACATATACATCCTCAAATTTGCCCCTTTCACAAAGAAATATGAAGGTCCAGAAACTGCAGCCAGTAGCAGCGCGTCGGTGTGACTAACAATGGCCGCTAATTCCGTTCATTATCCTCTTGCCTCGACAGCGAGCTAATGTTTAGCCGCCTAACTCCCCTGCCCCCGCGCTGTCGCACACAATCTTATAATTATGCACAATTTCATAAATGACTTAATAATAAGAGGTAGTTTATTTTAAACGCGTAACTAGTTAAATAGAAATAAGCGATTAAATACTTCCATGTTGCGAATTACGTCATTATGAGCCACCGTTGGCGACTTCTCAGTCGAGGAATGTAACTAGCAGCTTAAGCTTTTCATTTTTTAAATACCAACCCATTTACGTCGCTTAAATTGTGGGTATACCTAAAATTTCAACAATCCAAATAAGTTAATTTTACATTTTAGAACTGTAGATCTAAGAAACATAATATGAAGAAGACAATATTTGTCTAAATTGTGTTTTTTTTTCATACTAATTATGAACAGAAACCATCGCTGTTACTCTGGCTCGTTAATTACTGATGTTAAGGTGTTGTGTAAGTGAGAGTTGTGTGGCGTCTCGTTGTATCGTTATGTGTATTCATGGAGATGTAATCAGTCTCCTGTTTCCGCTAATCCTACACACTCTGGCTGCTCACTGTCTCTGATGAATCCCATTCATATTTCAACGACTCTTTACACGTTTTGATCTTTTGTTTGAATTTTTTATCTTCATTGTTCATGTTAAGTTGGGGTAAGTAATTACAAATTCCTATTTTGTTAATACGCAAAAACTGGTATAATGCTCTTTTCATAAGTAAATACAACACAATAGGACTTTTAAGTATATTTATTTTTTCTTGACATAAGTTTTTAAATAAATCTAAAACTTCGTAGACTGATTCTATAAAGAAACAGATTTCCCCAATATGTTATTTTTATTATACGTTTTTACTTCTTATGCGTGTAATACTTCTTGGTATTAGAGTATTTGGATGTCTGTTTAAAATGCGACATGTTCGTAGCCGTCAATGAGCAACAATAGTTTAATTAAGCTTGGTCTGAGCGTGGAGTACTCGCCGCGCCGGTGCAATTTGGTAATTACCTGCCACCATCTCCCGCTGGGGTGGGAAGAGGGTAATCTCTGCCAGCACTATACAAAAATGCCTCAATCATTAAGATGTGGTTATGAGAACTTATAAGTGTGTAATTAAAACATTTTTATATTGAAATTAAGAGTACAATATCTCATTTTATTATGATTGGATTACTTGATATGTTATTTAAAAACACGCTAAATTCAAGAGAGAAAATGCTAGTCGTGTGGTTGAAAGTCTGTGAGTGGGAGGACTGACAATAAGCGGAGTGCTAGTGTAGAGCCACTAACGAGGAATTCATGACTCATGAAACTTGGCAAGAACGTAATTACAGTTTCGGTAATCTGCGTTCATTTCACATTTTACATTTATGAGGTTTTAAATATTGTATTCGCGGAATCCTCCCGCCGGGGTCGGGCCCTCTAAATCACACTCGAAGCTGCAAATTGCTTTTAATCCACTCCATAGATGGCGCTCACCGACAAACGAGCTACGAGCCCCTTGTAGACAAACCGATTTATACGATATTCGACTTTAAATTCTGAAGATAAGATTGATAGTGGTTCGTAATGTAGACTTAAAGTGGGAATTAGTATGCAATTGAGATGTATTAAAGAGTTTGAAGTGATTGGCGACACTCCGCGGCCCTCAGCCACTTGGCTCTGTGGTGGTGTAGTGGTTCCTACAGAGCTCATACTTCGCCCACACATTTACTTCAATTATTTAATTGATCACGATACAACAGGCAAAGCGAGAGCCGCTTATTGTTTTATTTCTTCATTTATAGTTTCATTCGTTTAATTCCATTAGACTCTTAACACACATCACACATAATACGTTTTACAAATCTGTGTAAAATTGTTTATTTTAAAATATTTTATTTAATAGTTAAAAAGCTTCATGGCAATTTGTCTTGTCAAATAATTGCATAATTAAATTAACAAATGATGGTCTCAATAATGATCAAATCACATCTCCAGTAGAGTGTGAAAGATGACAATAGTCGATGCGGTGCGGCGGCCTCGCTGCCAAATTATCAAATTATACCATTTTTGCCTTCGCCAGTTACAATGTCTTTTTATTAGCGATACGAGTCGACTAGCTCAATTTGTTTCTATCCTGAGTGATCCTACGGTGCAAGAGCGACCTTATCTCTGTGTCATAAAGTTTAAAATGCATTCTATGCAATGAGCACAGTACGCCACGTATGCGTAATTGCTTTTCATTACGGTCCCATTGTAGTGGAGAGCGACAAATTGGCGACAATTATGCGATAAAAAAATTAAAAGTGGACCCGAGTTGAGGTATTAGCGCCCTTGCTGTATTCAGGATTGCGTGGTGTCGACTGTGACATTGTATTCATATTTACCTACCACCTGAATTATTCAATATGTTACTCATGTTTTAGTGGCAAAAATTGTAAAAGTTCTGATTGTTTTGAAATAATAAATTCAAGCTATTCCCGATTCAAAAAAGTACCTTATAGTCCATTTTGTAATTTCGTAGATTCAGTCTGATACAATAAGTAATATTCGTATGCAAGGATGAATTTTAAATAATTGTTTTTTTCAGGTGTGGTTCCAAAACCGTCGCGCGAAGTGGCGCAAGCGAGAAAAGGCGTTAGGGCGCGAACATGCTCCTTTCCTGCATCATGATCATGGTAAGCACTGAAAATCAGCCCTTTATATTATAATAAAATACCTTCAAATATATGCGATACTGCTTTATCTTAAGTGTTTACAAAGGAGTGTTGGCCTAGTGGCTTTAGTTTGCGACTCTCATCCCTGAAGTCTTAGGTTTGATTCCCGGCCGTGCACCAATAAACTTTCGGTCTATGTACGTATCTAACGAACACTCGCTCGTACGATGAAGGAAAACATCGTGAGGAAACCGGCATGCCTCAAATTCAAAAACGAAAGACACGAAGAAGAAAGAAACGGATGCAATCTGAGGCCAAAACCTATAAAGGTTTCTAGCGCCACTGGATTATTATTTACAATTTGGTTTTCATCAACAACGAAACTACTTAATGTAAGCAAATATCACTTGATATGACTTATATGAGTGTTAAAAGTCGAAATGTTTTAATAGTACACCAAAACGTAAATAAATAATTCTCATATTGTAAGCTAAAAATCATTCGTAAATAGTCTAAATAGTCATTTAAGGACATTACCTGTATTAGTAATTATCGTCATTATTTGTCTATTTTCTTTATATATCTGTTCCCAATCAGTATCGTTAACAAGCAGCAACAACGCACAGGTGGACTGAACTATTATTATAAAACCATTAATTGGAATTATTGAGGGAGATGTGTCGATATAGCCGCTATTAACGACAAATAAAGCTTGTAAAGTGTCACCCGGTGACACCTCCCATCTATCACGGGACATCGTACAATTATAGGTTTTAATATTTTACAAATCACATTCGTATTGCGTCACGCTATATATTGCAATCGCCTATGAATTATTAGACATTTTATCAAAATTAGTTTTTCTGTCTTTAGATTATTTTGTTTGGACTATTTATTATTTTAAAAGTACAAAGTCTCAGTGGTTTAACTGAGTAAAATTTAAAAAAAATTGTGATAAATAGGCGGATCAATGTTTTAGTTAAAAATATCTATAATACATTTAGTTTTATTTTTTATTCAAACCTAAACATAACTACTGTACTTACAAATTTCTTAAGCTACATAGTAATAATAAAAAGGAAATCAAAACAAATTTAGTTGAAATAGTTTAATTTGTTTGATTTAACTTTTATGAATAACGGAGCTTCTTCATTCTATATATATGTAAACTAGGTACGTCTAATTAAATAATTATTCTAATTAATTAATTATTGGATTACTATGCGTTATCTATATAAAATATTTCTACATTAACATCGCCTTATACGGGAATTCAAATAAACAAAAATATGATATTGTTTGAATTGTATTGAACAAATCAAAAGTACCCGTAAAGTAAAATTAAGTTTTTATAATATATTATTCAAATTATATTATAAAGTTATAAATTTGTTATAAACAGTATAGAAAGCTCAAATAGGTGATCCATATTAGCATAAATCAATAACTGATATGAGGGACACTTCCAGGCAGGTGTCAAGTTGTTGCCTGAACAATGCTGCATTGTTATTGTTATCAAAACTATGCAACTGCTCTTATAATTGTTAGATTTACTTTTTAAACACTTTTAAACACTATTAAGTTACTTAAGTTATGTTTATTAGCATTGTATTTTTTTTATTCATTCCAATTAATTCATAGTCGTTACTTAGCGCAAAGTCCGACTTTCAAGTATCAAAAATTGGTTGGAATTTTGCATATGGAAGGCGTGTAATGTCTCGACATTGCATGTAGGTCTGTATGTAGGTTTGAGTCCCTGCAATAGAATTTTAACGAATTATATTTTTCTACAGGAGAATGGGGCGGCGCCAGCGCACCAGGTGGTGAGTGGTGGTCGCTAGGACTTAGCGCATTGCCTCCCGCGCCTTTGTGGCCCGAACCAGCATTGGCTGCATTACTCCACAGGTCAGTATTAGATTTACAAATTACCTTTTATAAGTTAGTTACAATGTTTAAAAAAAATCTTTATAATCGTACCATGTTAACAAAACATATTTTTACCCCAAGGTACGTCCTTCGTCTGCCGCCACCCGCCACTCACTCTCCAGTGCCACGTTCTCCGTCTCCTCTCCGCTCTCCGCCCCGCTCGCCGCTCCGCTCAGTGGGTACAGCCAGCACACTATCCGTTCCGCCAGATGCGTTGCGGCTTCTACATGAACGGTATAATCGCGTCCACACATAACACCCGCACTCTGGCGCTTCTGAAACCGCCTCTAGGTAGACAACATGAAGACACGTTAATACATAATCATCATAAAACATTTTAATAAAAATATTGTGTCTTAAGATATTAAATTATATTAACTGGTCACAATAAACAGTTTAATTATGTCTAAAATAGACTTATAATTTTTCATACAATTTGGAATTTTACGGCAAACTAAGTTTTATATCTCATGTTACGTGTGCCTTAATAAATTCTTCAACTTTTCATTTGAGATCTCAATTCGTGATTGTGTATATTGTGATGACCATTACTTATAAATTAAGATTGCTATTAGGTGAGTTACTTAATTATGTTATAAATTAAAAATCTAAGATGTATATACTGAAGTTGTAAATATTGTAAATTTTTATTATAGTATGGTTTTAAGTACGATTCATAAAATTTCAGATATACCACATCAAATTAATGCATAAAAATTTTGGACACTTCATTCAACCTTGATTATGTTACAACATCAAACTTATTTTATACAGTTAAAAAACTAAAATAGACTAAAATTTAAATGGAGGCAAAAAATCGTCCGTATTAAATAGTTTTAAAAGTATTTTATTATTGTAAATATATTTCTGATTGAATTGTTTGTACAAATAATTTCGTACTAAATCTGCTTAGACTAAACTAAACTATTATTTAGCCTTCAAATTCATATTTCAAGGACTGCTGAAGAATTTAAATTCATTTTCGATGTCAGAATTAGATGAATGAGATACCCTAGTCATGAGAGCATGGATTACTAGCTAGCCAACTACTAGCCGCAGACAAGATGTGTAATCGAAAAATCTTACTAAGAAAATATAGTACGGCTGTCATTATATTTTTTTTACTGCCAATTAAGTGTATAGTATCTGAAAGCTATATGTTCTTTAATTCACGTAAATAAAATACATTTCTTTTAATGGAGAATAATTGTAAAATAACTCTTGTGTTTGTAGATGTCTTTAATATTGTCATAATAGTGATAAGATTAATTAATTTATTAAAGTAGAAACGTAGTGGGTTTGCAATAACTGTAGCACTTTGAATATATTAGTTGCAAAATAACAGGCTTTTTATTATTACCTTTTATAATCCCCTTTCACCATAGTGTAATTTTTATAGCTGTGATCATACTCCGTGAGTGACCACAATTGTGTTATTTCTAGATGCGCAATTGAGCAGGTACAGGGAATATCGTGAGGAAATAATTATGGTTTGAGTCCTTACTTTCAGAATAATATGGTTGTGACTTAATTGATCTAGACTGGATTACAGCTCTTCCGTGGTACATGGTGCATGTTTAAAACAAAAGGAATATAAGTGATATATACAAATATTTTTATGTAAAGAAGATATCAGAGTCAAGACCCTGACAGGGTTGTAACTGCGTTATTATTGATTTTTAACTTGCACTGTAAGTAGCTCAATATTACATGAACTATTATTTAAAATTTCCGGCCTTCATAACAAAAAAACATTTTTTAATGCAACTTATTACCTGAGCTGTTGAGTTCGAGAATTGATTTATCGAAATTCATACTAACATTGTCATCCTATCGCTTTATTGTTAATAAATGTTGTGGTGTCCCATGAAGATTTAATTTCGAATATTTAATCATTATAGTTTTGAATTAAAATAAATATATAAATTTCCCACGCAGTTGCATTTAAATTGACTTAAACTTATAAATTCCTGTATTAGGTAATAATCGGTGAAGCAATATTTTTTTTGTTGGAATTTATTAATTGAAATACACAAAAATGTGTCTATTAGCTTAGATAGTCCTAACTAATGTAGGTATATTTTTAGCCTGTTAAGTTCTTCAAATAAATTAACCTACAAACTCCATACAATTCTTTATCGTTAAGAGCATGAAAAAAATTTCATAGCTAATATTGAATGTAGCATAATCTATATATTTTTTGATGGGTTTAAAATACAAATTTAATTACTGGTCGGATCCCACAGCGCTATTGTCTGAGCGGAGAGCTCTCGAACGAGCACAAGATTAAATTTGCGTCTCGATCTCACGGACTCGAGTGTTTGAAGAAAGATTAATTTGAAAAATTGGGCGCCGCGCAGTTGAGCAGTTGAGCTCTCGCGAGCGGATTACTACCGCTTAAGTATGTACTATAGAATTAGTAGAGTTCCTTACAAATTATAATCATAATAGTTTTAAATAATCGTTTTTTATCTTACTATTAAGGCGTAGGTAGGCGTAGTTTAGGCGTTAAGCTTCAATGGAGTAATATTTAATACTAAACACTAACCGATACATCATGTATTGAAAAATACCTTTAAATTCATTAAAAAAAACTTATAGTTTGCATTGTTTAGCTGCCTATAAGATAAGGGTGTAGGGCGGGCGGCAGCTGGGCGGACGGCGCGTGTAATTGGCCGCCTCACCCGGTAAACTGTTTAGCGTGTTACCGCGAGCTATGAACTTCGATAATACCTATTGTGTGCTCAAACTTTTATAATACTCGTATTATGAGTTAGCAAGAAACCACTTACCTATAAATTGAATTGAAACGGGGTAAAAATTCTTTTATTTCGACATAATAAATTTATTGAGATGTATTGTAGATATATATAATCTGCTCTATTGGCTATATTTTCACGCATTTGGAGTATTTAATGCGTGAAACCAGAGGTTACTTGATAAATTTTTGGCAAAAACTTAATGGGCGATTACATAGAAACTCGTTATTTATAAAGTTGAGCTTATTCACGAATCCGCACTCGACAGGAAGTTAAAAGACCAGAATATAGTTTTAATTTATATTATAAAAACTATGGAGGATCTATTATTAGTACGTACTTTTCTAAAAACATATATATTTTTGCTATAGCTACAATTATAAGAGGCTGATAAAATAATTTTAAAATTTACTTTGCGAAGGGCTTGTGCGCTCACAGTTAATGAGTCGATGTGATTGTTTGTGGCTCGTGATTACTCTGGTGTCAGACACAGCCGCTCGGTGGAGACCACTTTGTTATCCTCATATTTAATTCCTCACATTTCTAGTAACAATAAAACGGAAATGAAAGAAAATATTGTCTCTTTTAGAATAAGCTTGACGCGGTATCATATTATGTATAAATTATTGTTAAGTGAACATCTGCGGCTACAATGTCTGCGACTTGACCTTTGGCACTGGGGCCTTTGGGACGGCCATTGATTGGTTAGATTGGTCGAAGACCCTTTCAGAATTCGACCAGAACCACCGTCATTTTTCCACAAGTTTATTAATGATACATAAACTTGTGGAGAAAGGAAAGACGTATCGATATAATGCAATATCTAGAAATAATAAGAAAAAAATAACTTATAATTAATAGGCTATCACAGAAATCTAAATTCCACTAGAACGTTAACGTAATCTTGTGATGATTTATAAAATAAAATATTAAATGAATAAAAGCAACTTTTGCTAATTGAATACAAATCTTGATTTTAGAATCGCATTGTACGCCCCACGGTCTGAGCACAGTCAGCGTCATGCAGTTGACACTTATTGTTTCGTTAAAAGCTCATTAAAACCAGCTCAATGTAATCGCATAATATTTATATTTTAAACTGCTGGTTGAGATTGGGTTCTAAAGCATTGTAATCAAGAAATCGCTTTTAATATATAATTATAATAATCGTTTTTTTTTACTTTTCTTACATATTCATATTATTCATAACCTGCACTGTTCAAATACACACACATAAGGCACTCTTTTCCATACTCACCGTGGTATTCCGAAACAATTCGACGTATGGTCCTTCAAGAAAATAGCGTACAAATTCTTAAAAGGGCGGCAATGTACTCGCGAGCCCTCTGGCAATGTGATGGGCCCGGGCCGTTATCACTTAACACCAGGTGGGTCTAAAAAATACACTTTTTACGAATAAGTTATAAAAATGTCGATGTAATTTTACTTAAAAATATTTATTTATTTATATATAATTGATGTGAAAAAAAATATGTTGAGATTATTTCTCATGATTTTCTTCTGTATAAAATATAACTAACTGTAATGCATTTCAGAAACAGGCTCATAAACGCATCAGTCATCGAAAAAAGTGAAAAGTCGAACAAAATTCATAAAAATTGATAAAGGAGAGTTTAAGCAAAAGTAATATCGTCCCGTGGGGTGGTGGGACAGTGGGGACGACATCCGCGGCGCAAACACACTAATATGTAGTGAAATAAGGTTAATCTGAGACTCATAAGACTCGCCCGCCACTGAATAAACTAATAAATGTAACCGCTCCCGGCTTCAGGGCTGCGAAAGTATGATTTAACTAAAGATATATTTTTACTAAGCGTTGCTTGACTGAGACAAAGGAACATATTTAATATTAAAATATTTTTCTATACTTAAGGCAATGGTAGAATATTGATTTGTAGTTTTTGTTTGTAACGAATAAACTTTAATTTCAAAAAATATTATACAATATTAGAATGCTAAATTTTCCCTGAGTGATATTTATTTAAAATTGGGATTTAATTATGGCCTTATTTATAAAATAAGTTGGACAAAATAATTAATGTTTTTCTAAAACAGAAGATTAGTAATTGTTAAGGTTTTATATATTTTTTAATGTATCTGTTTGTTAAAAAATCTTTAGATACATTAAAAATATAAGTAAGAAATTAAAATAATATAAACTTTTGAATTTTAAAATTAAACTTATGAATATTATTTTCTCCATTATTGGAGAAAATAATGAAATATCGATATATAATGCAATATCTAGAAATCATAAGAAAAATTAAACTTGGCTTTAAAGGGCTATTACAAAAATCCTTACGTTTAGTTAGTTGATATAAATAACCATATAGAAAGTCAAACTTAATACATAGAAAACGTTAGGTGTTATTTAGATTTAAATACAATTGACAAGCTTTAAACAATAGACAACCCTAAAGTTAAGCGAGCCAAGCGAAAGTCGCACGCTCCGCGCTCCGCCAGATGAAATTATCCTTGTAACAGCGGCTTATGAGCGGAATCAATACACGATCATCGCAATAAAAGCTTCAGATGTTTGCCCGATGCCCCCCTCCCCGGGTGACACCCCCGCCCCCAGCCGCCCCCCGGCGACGGCAATTTGGCCGATATTAAGTTTATACAGCGATTTGTACCCTTCTTTACACCGGAGTTAATATGCGATGCTCATTGACGAACCGAAACGCTGATATTTTATGTCATCCAGTATTATAAAGTTAACGTGGCTTTATTTAGCATAGGGGCGCAAACCAGCCTACGTGACGCCCAAAAAACCGCAGACATTGCAGCCCATGGCCAGTCATTTTAGAGGGTGCGTTGCCGGCCGTTGAGGAAGCAGTATGCTCCTTTTAGATAGAAAGAAAAAGTATGGAACATACATCTCTCTCATCGCAACATGTCATGGTGAAACAAGTAATCTACTCGTATTTTCGGAGTCTTTCCATCTAAAGATAATTGTTTCGCTATTCGCTACTAAGACCGTTTGGGTAAAACCTTTTTAATTTAATAATTAACCGTAGACACCATTCATAATATTATTACTATATTGGAGTGGTCATAATCAAGCATATATTATATGCATATATCCAGTGCGTCATTTATTAAGACGTTTAAATTATTAAGTGTGTGAGGAGCCTTATTATATGTTTAGTGAACATCATCATGTGACATGAGGTCGTCATATTAAATAAAAAACTTAAAACATGTTACGAAAAAGTTATTAAATTTGTTTTATTAATTTACAGTACATAATTACCGTCGTCCTTTCCTGCTTAATCAGAGAAATAGTAGAACATCTGACACCCTTCCGTGTTACCTAGAAAGTATGTTATGTTTTCAAGGAGCGGCTTATTAGACATCCTGGACAGGCATCCATGGCCCCCATCTTACTTATATCAGGTAGGATCGCGGCCAGACGCCGCAACCAGTGGCGCTACAACCTTTTTAGGTTTGAGTAGATTTCTGTATCTGTATCATGATTATTTTTCAATCTAATAGGCAAGTAGGCGATGCTAGTGCTTGACACAGAATGTTCTTCTTCACCGTTCGAACGAATGTTAAATCCGTTTATAGACAGAAAGTCCATTGTTGCCCAGTTGGGATCGAACCTTTGACCTCAAGGATGAGAGGCGCACGCTGATGCCTCTAGGCCAACACTGCTCTAACTGTCACTGTCAAAAACTAAACTCCTTAAACTAAATATAGCAATAATTATAACAATTATAAGTAAGAAAAGAAAATTCCTTAGCGTCTGGTAAAGTCTTTATTATTTAACGAGTTGAGTGATCAGCTAATTCGCGAATGTCATTCTCTGTACTCACCCCTCACTAGGCAATGCATGACATTTATTGAACAAGTAATTTCACACGCGGGTCACTCACTCAGCCGCTAATAATTGACACACGTGAGAACTATTCCTGTTTATTTCAATATTATGTCAATAAGTTCATTCATTTAATTGGTATACAATAAATTCGCTAATTTTTGCATCCTTTGTTCTTAAATTATTTAACAATCAGTCGTCGGTCGATTTATAGTAATTGAAATTAATTGGTTGAGAATGTTTAAATATCAAATAAAAAGTTTTACTTACTAACTAAAGCAAATTTTACATCACAGCGTCATCATAAAATTTTATTTTAACGGAAAATATAATACGTATATAAGTTGAAACAGTATTTTAGAATTGATTTAGTTTTCAATTAGTACTTACAGTAATAGTTTGTAAATGTTACTTTCGTTTTTGTAGTTAAAAAGCTAGGTTAAAAATATGTTTTATTATTAAAATTAAATTTAAAAAATGGAAGAGCAGCAGAGAAGTGTTCTAGCAGCAAAGAGAGAGAAAGGAGGAGACGCCAGTGTTAAGGCTATGAATACTATGATTATTCGTGTACGATAAGGAAACGATAATAATAATATACGAGTATGTCGGAAATTCAAAACAAGGTTTCTTCCAGTGTCGTAGAGCAAACTCGTTTGTTTCGCAAATATTTTCTAGCATTCAAGCAAATATCAGTGCCTTATAAAGAATTTTTAAAATTTTATAAGGAATGTTGACAAAAAATACAAGTAAAAAAAATGTAGCCTCACAGGTTAAATATCAATGAATATAATAAAATATTATATGTTTTTAACCCGGATGACGGGGTATTTCACTATTATACCTTATCTGTTATGATAACATTATCAGCAGCTGTGGACTCCCAACGGATAATTTAATCACATCAAGTTATTAAATACACATGATTACAATAAACTTGCGATATAGAGCTTGATTATCTTTATATAAATACTATAAGATACTTAATACTGTGAATTAGTATGCCAAACATATCAAAATCAATTTTAATTATATTTCGTATTATTATTGTGTAAGCTTATATGTATTCTTTTAACGTCGACATTCTGCTTCTCTGACAATCCTTCGTGTACATAATCTGTTAATAAACGAAGATGGAGAAAAATCTTATCGATTTGCTATAAAATCTTTTAATAAATCGATATAAAAAATTATACGTTGAACCACCTAAGTAGTCTAGCCATAAATACTGTTACATAAAAACTTATCTCTTTTTAAACTTTTTGATTATTTGGAACACGTATATTATTTTAAAAACTTTCGATTTTGCATATTATACACATTTTTTCGTGTTCATTATCAAAGTCTAATATGGAATGGGGTGTTAAAGAAAATAGGATTGCAGTGATCGTCTTGCACAAAGTGGGTATGGAGCTGTCGGTCATATTCCAGACACTTCAAAAGCTTGGTATCAGCCGTATGTTCGTATATCGTACTATCAATAATCAACTACTTCGTCTGTGGAAGACCAGAAAAGATCGGGGCGGCCGCCTGCTGTTAGAACTACAAAGGCTGGTAATGAAGGGAAGCAAAAATCTTATCGCGAGAAATGCTCTGCTCTATTTCTAGGACTCTGTCCCGTATTAAAAAACAAGACCTGAAGCTCGGTGCTTATCGTTGATATAATATAGGACATGCCCTAAATCCATCTTTACTATTAAAGAGAGTGGATCGATCAAAATGCCTTCTGTTGCGATACGCAGGTGAAAAGCATAAGAAATATCCTCTTTACCGATGAAAGAATTTTCACTATTGAAGAACACTACAAAAAGCAAAATGATTAAGTGTACGCCCACAGTTCTAAAGAAGCTGCTCAAGTGGTCGTAAAGGGTACAACGTGGTCATCATCCTGCGTCAGTGATGGTTTGGTGGAGCGTGTCTTATAACGGAGTCACAAAACTACATTTTTCTGAAAAAGGAGTGAAAACTTCAGCCAAATTGTATCAGGATAGTGTTGAATATACCGTGGACTTTCCAGCAGGATTCTGCACCTGGTCACAAGGCACGAATTACCCAAGCCTGGCTTGAAAGCAACCATATTATGTGGTTCTTTAAATAAATAAAGAGAGGACGCCCACTATAAACCTGGGAAGATGAAAACAAAGCGGGGAAAAATTGGAAGATAGTAGCGAAGATGAGAGACAAATGGAATAACTTGGAGGAGGCGTTCACTACATCGGAGGTCGTGTATTAATATTCAATATAAAAATATAAACTTAATATAATCCTTATTATAGTACTCGAATATAGGCAATTTTTATTTATTATGTTTTTCTTTATCATATAGCAATTACATTATGATTTGATAGAGTGGGTATTGATTATATATCAAGCTTTAAGCGATTATAATAGTAATGAAGTCTGAATATCGAGTTATCTGATAATGCGCAGGTAATATCACCGGTCATCGGTCATGTAGGTACGATATGCTTGTTGTCCGTGTGACGGAACCACCTGACAATATTAATGAAATCAATCTTGCAAATGACCTATTTGGTACTTTACTGATAACTCTTTTAATGTTAGCATTTTTTGGCATGAGTGAGATCAAAATTGATACGGGCACGGTTACAGAATATATGTAATAATAAGCGATATTATAAAAAAAATATAAACTTACAAGATAATATATCATGGATTTATACCAGACAGTATATAATACATTTAAGTGATATGCCTAACATAATAAGCAAACTTAAAAAATCATTGTTAAGTGCCTATTTGACACCTAAAGGGTTAAGCAAATAATTATTAGTAAAATCAAAAATTTGAAGTGTAATATTTATATTTTGTAATGTTTTCTATCATTGTGTTTCCTATAATTGTCATGTATTTTAGAATGATGTACAGTATATGTTACAAGCTATCTTGTTGTTTTGTAGATAAAACATTCACCATAATGTTAATAAATAAATAATCAATTTTAATTTAATTATCTTATTATTATTTAAAATTATAAAAAATTAGCTGAGCCCGCGTTCTAGGTGTTCAATAGAAAGTGATAATGAGAATGACGCAATTGTCTTTTGTTAAATGTGATTTTATTTTTCAACGTAGTCATCTTTCAGGCTTATACAGTTTGCATATCTTTTTTTAAAGCTAATATTTCTCCCTTCCCTCATTAATCTTTATCCCTAAAAATCCTGTACAAATGCGCAGCGACAAATGTGTCATCAAATCCGAACGACCGGCCGATATCTTCAAATTTATGGCCCCTTTGATAGTGGAAATATGTAAAAATCTCTAGGTCCTGTGAATATGGAGAATGTTCCGTCAATTCGAAGCTAGATTCTTGAATGACAGCCATCGCAATCCGCAGTAGTGCGCAGGAACAAAATCTTGGGGACCAAAACAACACTTGCGCGTTTGCCACGCCGTTGCTTGCGTATTTCCTCACGCATCCTTGTTATTTGTCCTGCGTACTAAGTCCCCGTAATGTGGGTCTTTGTTTAAGGTATTTTATCATTACACCTCATGGCTGTCCCAGAAAAACAACCCATGAACTGGCGGATGGAATCACCTTAAATGTCTTCGGAGTTGGATACGACCAAATCCTGGACTGTTTTTTTCATTCCCGAATCATAATGGTGAAGCCATGTTTCGTCCATTATGAATTAAAAGTCGGTCTTCTATTTATAACAAACCCAAAGAGCTTTGTGAAATTCTCAGTCTTGTTGGTTTCTGCGCGTCAGAAAGCATGCTGGGCAGTGGGCACCCATCACGCCGACACTTTTTTCATACCAAAATGGTCGGGTATAGTATTATAGCCACATCCTATAGAAATGTTAATTTTTTCTGGTATAAAACAAAAAGTAACACGAG
This sequence comes from Pieris macdunnoughi, assembly GCA_905332375.1. Classification (NCBI taxonomy): domain Eukaryota; kingdom Metazoa; phylum Arthropoda; class Insecta; order Lepidoptera; family Pieridae; genus Pieris; species Pieris macdunnoughi. The sequence continues at coordinate 7,627,714 of CAJOBZ010000003.1, read as the reverse complement.
GATCAGCCGAGACAATGTTTTAAAGTTTTTTAGTAATTTGTTCCGTCACTACGTAGTTTATGGAAGTTCTTTCTCGCTTTAACTCAGCACACCAAATCGAAACCATAGAATATGGAGGAGCATGAACCCCTAATGTTTCTCTTAAGTTTGATTTACCGGCTCCGTAGTAAAATTCATCAAAAGAGGTACATATTTTACTACCGCGCGAACTTTAATTTTACCAATTTTTAAGAGCACGTTCCAACAAGACGCAAACAAATGACTTCTACTTTTAAAAAACAAATCAGAGTTGATTGCTATTTTTCACAATTACAATGTTATTATTATTTAATGTCTTGGCTATGCCTGTCAGTATTTGTGTTTTCTTGAATTTGTTTTTACTAAATAGTTATAATGAGAATGTATCGCATTATAACTATTTATTGAACATCCTTAGTATTTTCTAGTTGGTACTAACTATACTATGGTACACATATATAATATTATCAAATTAAATGTTATAACAAGTTACATGTTAGTTCATTTACATAATTTCGTGCAATTTAAAGATATGGTAATGATAATTAACTAGAGAAAAAAAAGAGTAGACTTCGATTAATGTATCAGAGATATGGATGGGCACTTTAAAACAAAACGGATAAATCAAGGTATGTTTAAAGTAATATAGATGTAATAAGTCATTTGCATTTGCCATACAATTACGTAAATTTTATTTTTTTATCAATCTTAAAATGGGTATTTAACGCTGTCTCAAAACCAATTCGTTTTTTACTAACAAACATATCTTAGAATCTACATTTCAATTCATTACAATAGGACTTTTAAACCACACTATTATGGATTATCCTTCGCCCACCCAGGTACCGCAAACCTTTACAAATAATTAATTTGACCCTTCTTACTTTAGATTTAATGCTTTGAGGTGGAGGATACACGCTTGAAGGATACTCTATAGTGTAAATATTTGTGTTAATTAGTGAAATTCAGTGGCAACTTGTTCGGCCCGCCTTTGCAGATAATTTATCGCAATATCGATCTTATGTAAGGATAATATGGCATATTATTCATTGATGAATAATAGCATAATTTATATCAGTTGATGTGTGATTCATTGTTGAAAGCCGAATTCTTTATACAAAATTTTGACGGTTCAGTTTTCAGAGTTTGTTGGTTTGTGTAATAAAGAAATAATAGAATCATCCGGAAATGTGTACAAAGTGTATAAATAAATAGTACGTTGTAAAGAGTTGTAATTACTTGTGAGAGCTTGTGAACGGATGTAATATTGATTCGAAATATCGCGCATCGCTAACCAATACAAAGTTTTTACAATAATATTTTTTTGTATTATTCTTTCATAGAATTCCTTTGTTGAGGTAATTTTATATTAGTACTTAAAGGGTTGACTGTTGTTTCACATTTGGGAATTTTAGTATGTACTATACGTATTAGGTATAAAAATATATTACATAAAGCTAAATTAAGAGTCCCGATATCATGGACCAGTGCCCACCAGATATTCATCACTCCACGTCATAATTTATTAGGGGTTAGTAGGTATATCCGTATCTAAAACTTTTTGAGGTTCCTGAAAGGTTTGCTAGGAGTTAGGACCAGTAAGTCATGTTATGCTATAACATAATTGTTATCTTTTCATATAGAGTAATATAACGGTCCTATGTTAGGAATTAAGAAATAAGAACCTTAAATGCAGTTATAGTATCTTTAAAAATTTTGTATGATTTTTCATAAAAATCTATTAAATTATTAATGTACTCTTGAGAGAGATGAAAAAGTAACACGTGTATATTAAATTTCTGGGTTAAGAATGAGGGACTTTCCTTCCTTGGAAATACGAACTAATTTTCAAAAAACGATATTTATTGCATTCCTTCAGTAAAATTCTCCATCCGAGAGTTTCATAGCATAAATATGAAGCGCTCTGAATTCGCAGAATTGATCCGTACACCAACCACCGTGGCCGTCAGTACATCGGCAGGAATCGCACTCATCCATATACTTCTCTCCTGGGATGCATTTGAAAAACGGGTTCTTAATCACTGTAACAATTAACAAACGAAAAATGTTTTATAATAGTAGTTTATGCAACTATCATATAATAGAGGGTATTAAAACATGAATGTAGTTTTTTTGAACGGTTTTTTATACACTACTTTATTTAATCTCATGTCTATAGGTACATTAAATAAAATGCAATGTGAAAGAAACAAAAGTCTGTTATTGGTCTATTGGCTCGGAACCAGCGCGCTCACCTCAGATAATGTGTACTTAAATTGAATTGAAACCTCCTTGGTCGGGACACATTGTAATTTAATAACTAAAAAATTGTTTTAAAGCATTATTTTGTTAGGAGAATAATGCTTTAATTTAATTTTTTTAATTTTCTTAAAGAAGTATTTAAATAAAATATGCCAATAAAAGTCTGTATTTCATTTCATAATTAGAATATTACTGAATGAGATTATATAAATTAAATAATCGAACAATATTTTAATAATTATACATGTCTCACCTGTGCATCGCAGACAGGGTGTACTTCTCTCGCACAGGGCAGTGACAGTGGGCTCGCAGTAAACACACGAGGGCATAGCACGACACGCGCCCGAGTCTTGACTCTCACACAACAAACAGTTGCGATTCTCAGGTACGAGAGACTGAGATGTCTCCTCTTCCCAGTACTGGTGAGGCGGCTTTGGCTTCACGAACTGGGATACTACGTAACTGTTAATAAAATTGTGTCGCATTTAGACATGTTAGATGCTGTATGAACTAAGACTATACAAAGCAAGAGAGTCGCCAGTATTCTTTTTTTGTATTTTTCCCTATTAGCCATTTAATTATTTTGTACTTTGGTTATATGTAGAGACAGTAATATTTCTCTATAAATTAAACATCTCTGTCCCAGGAACCGTATATATAGACTGGGGTCTCGTTATGGATGGCAAGCAATAAAACTATATAATATGTTATATTTATGATATGATTAGAACATTTAACAACCAATTTGTAATAGTGAATATTTTTTGTATACTTGCTCAACGAATACCTAGGATGTGTACATTGGATACTTAGTCCCAATAGGTACTGCAATATGGTAATACTCACGCTTGCGAGCCAGGCCTGTAAATAGGTGGAGAATGCTCTTCTCCTGCCCCCACTGAGCTCAATGATCCCGCTAAGGGAGGTCCATGACGGGGCTCTGTAGACAATTTAATTATTTTTTATTTATATGAAAAATTTTCATTAATGGAAAGTCCATTAGGATACGATATTCAAGAATTAAATAATGTATAAAAACATATTACGCCGCGTTTTATTGTCTGCGTTTACATACACACAGAAAATGGAGTTTGACGTTTTTAAAGTTTTGATCTAGAATGAGTTGTACATAAATTACCAGCGTCGTAGCCGAGTGAGATTCCGCAAAGGGAGTAGAAGGCAAGAATAAAGAACATTGCCGTGAAATGCCCGTAACGTATTAATACTGTACCTACAAGGGCCAATTAAAACAGTATTGGCTTGGGCAATGTATACAGGCTGATTTTTGGTGAATTTATCGCGGTGTAAATATTTAAAAAGATTTGCGACAATACGTTATGAAACAATTTGACATTTGACATTATGGAATTTATTATACATAAGAGAAGTGTTTGTATATTTAATGACAACAGATAGGGTATATGAAAATTATTTAGAAATAATGATTCATGTGTCATGTACATATGTTCATACATATGTTTCACTTTAAAAAATAAAATAGCTATTATTATGTTGACATCAAGATGTATGTAAAGATATAAGTATTATGTAGTAGATATCTACTTACGCAACGTTTTCGTTTTCTATATAGCTCATAAACATCAATGTCAATATTTTATTAATAATAATAATAAAGTATTTACAATAATTTCTTTCACACTTAGACGAAACACGATTCAGTTGGTGATCTCTCAGTTATGTCATACTAAAATGTTTTTAAAAACGTTAAAAAAAGGTAACAACTTGTAGAGTTGTGTGAGCAATTTTCATAATTGACGAGGTCTCGTTAACTTGGCGGATTAACTGCTGATATAAACTGGCCGGGTTTACCGATACCTACCCAATATTTTATGTAGATTTTTATGAAACTGATTGGTTTTGTTATTTTCTAAATAAGCATTCTATATTATTAAAACCAATTACGATTAATTAGATTACGTTTTTGGTACCCATCCAGATAAAACATCTTTATTAGATATTAAACGGATGTTTAAAAACGTTAGTTTTTATTAGATTATTTTCGAAACTAGACGTTGCAAGAGCAACTGGCCTAGTGGCTTCAGCGTGCAACTCTCATACCTGAGGTCGTAGGTTCGTTCCCCGGCTGTGCACCAATGGACTTTCTTTCTATGTGCGCATTTAACATTTGCTCGAACGGTGAAGGAAAACATCGTGAGGAAACCGACATGTCTTAGACCCAAAAAGTCGACGGCGTGTATCAGGCACTGAAGGCTGATCACCTACTTGCCTATTAGATTTAAAAATGATCATGAAACAGATTCAGAAATCTGAGGCCAAGACCTAAAGAGGTTGTAGCGCCACTGATTTATTTTTTATTTTTTTTAGACGTTGCAAGTGCTTTCCAGAAATCGTGGTCAGCTCAAATGTTAAGTTACATTTTAAAAGCGTCATAAAATGATTTCTTAGGTTGACCCATAACAAAGGCGTGATGTGAAACATTTCACTAATGTAATTTAATATGAGAAAACTTTTGCTAGCTTGCTAGGGTTGGGCCTTAGCTTTCTGTATCCGTTTTGTGATAAATTTTCTTAATACATAGTAGGCGATCAGCCTTCTCTGCCTGACACACGATATTGATTTTTTCGGTCTGGGGCATGCCGGTTTCCCCACGATGTTTACGTACGATCGAGTGCTAAATGGGCATGTGCCTATGTGTATGTAGACATAAAGTTCATCGGTGCCCAGCCGGGGATTGAACCTACGACTTTAGAGATTAGAGTTGCTAGCTGAAACCAGTAGGCCACTGCTGCTAGCCAATTTATTTATCAATAGTTATACCACGATTTTAATTATTATTACTTTAAATACTACTAGAGGAATTCGAATCTCGGCGAAAAATATATCTTTGTCATATTGATTTTCCCAAAGTTCATTTTAACGGATCTTCACACACTTAATAATCGCGAATGAGGCTCACCGATAATTTGCGTGAATTGTAACAAAAAACTGAATAGACTTTTCCTTGTTCGGTAAATTCCTTTACAAGACGTCTTTTCGCCACATCACAATACACATTATACGTATTCGTATGAATTAGAGCGAGTTCTCAGGAACAGTATCAAAGGTAAATCAGGCAAAATGAGGTATCGTGTTTGAAACCGCACGTGAAATTGATCTCTTAATAATATACTCTTTTGAATAAGTTACAAATTGTCGTATTTGTGAGCGACTTTATACAATTGTAAATAGTATCAATTTCGCTAAGCTTGTAAAAAAAATTAGCTGGTTAAAAATATATCTTAAGTGCTTGAATTAAGGTTCCAAATTAATTTCATTATTTTGAAAGCGATATATGTGTCAATTTGTTAGCGGAAATGCGTGCGGCGAGCGACACAATGAACACACGGTTTCCGAGTTTGCCTTTGAAAGCCTTAGGATTAGGTTTCTCGCTCAAACATAGATATGATAGAGATAGCTAAGATTTAAATCTAATTTTTTTTAATGTACTATGATTTACTTTTGATATTAGAACGTCAATACAATACAACAAGATTTAATACTTTTGTTCTTAGTAAGTAGATTTTTTTATTTATTTCTGGCCATGATTTGTTTTTCTCAGTAGTTTTAAAAATTCTTGTAATCTACTGCTCTTCTAACGCTATAGTCCGTAGTTAGGGTTTTCAATATAATGTTTTTTTATAACTCTGGTCGGCATACATTTTCAAACCAATTGTTATTTGCAGTCTTAACGTAGTGGTGCTCTTCACCACTACCACAGGTACGAGATCACTTGACCACTTGACCATCCTGAAAATGTGATTTTAAGCTCCGACTGGCTCTGAAGGCAAACATGTCTTATACCCAAACATCCTCGTGCCTGCTTATTGTTGTAGTGTGCTTTACAAATCAAATATTATAGCATTTATTGTGCACTGTACTAATTCATAGCAAGCCGGCGGGTCCCGCTGTGCGCCGCCCAATATGAACCAATATTAATATAAATATGGCGCATTGTTGTACCGCCTAATACCCCTGTTTACACAACACTTTTTATTGCTAATATCTTTGTGGAGAGCAAGGGGTGAAATGTATTTATTTTCATTAAAACCTTATAATGACACATAATTACAGGGATTTGAAATGTTTGCGGTTGTTATATGAAACGATTTTTAAACTGAACCTCTAGGTAGGGTTGTCGTTTCATTTTTTGTTGATGGGGATAAGGGACTTTAAGGTTATAGGTTATAAATCACATAATTAATGATTTCTAGAGGCCTAAGTAACTACCGTACATAATTGGTATTATTATACGCTCAGCGTTTATACAGCGAGGAAATACTGCTATTAAAGATTCCTTTTTTTTTAATAAAGGAGTGTCAAAATGGGGAGATTTTCTTAAAAAGGGACATTATTATCTTAAAGGGTTGGCGTCTCCCGCCGGGCCTGGGCGACAACTACTCCGGAATACTAAACTAAAGACCACAGGGACAAAAAATAATTAATTCATAGCGTTCAGTGTTTTATTTTTAATTTTTTAGTATGCAGTATTTTTTTTAGACATCGGCTTATATATATCGTTTATATAAAGTTGTACCATAATTACAAACGTACAAAAGATGGACGTATAAAGTGACGAAATGAAAGCCCAAACGGTAAACGGCTTATAGGTAGACCAAAAGAACGCTGGTCAGATGATATCTTAGCTGTAGTGAGCAAGTAGTGGATGGAAATACCAAATACAAAGCTAAAAGGCATAAGCTGAAGGAGGCCTATACCAAAAGGGTAAGGTAAACAAAAGAAATTAATTCTTAATTCGATTTTATATATGTTTATTTTGTGATGTAAACATCTGTTTTTTATAAGGTTGGAAATACAATAACGGCTTAATATTAATAACAATATGCTACTTGATTTCCTCTTAATTCTTAAATAACATTGTCCTGAAAGATATTAGCGGTAAGCTAAAGACTTCATTTAATGCATTTCTATGCAAGTAAATTTTGAAATCTAAACGTTTTTCTGAGTCTGATGGGTCTCGTATAAATCATTTTGGTACATTACACTTCCAGAAATGACATTTAATTCATAATTCTTTGCACAGTTATTTTAGTTTAAATTCAAGATTTACATAATCTAGCAAATAATTTACTAGGAAAATTCATTACGTAGTGCTGTTTCTTACCATTTTGTCCACCTTCTTAAGTTTATTTATATATTTTACGAACACTTTAAACTGGCACGCTGTGTAAGTATGTCATCGAGTGACATATTTTGTGAAGCAAAAAATGTATACAAACCGACACAATTACTACAAAAGGTGTTTAGTGGCTCACCCGCTGACACACTATGAAATACATAACTACAAAATCTTAAGAATTATACAAAAAGAGCAATAATAAGGTTTTATTACATTTGATTTGACATTGAATTACTATAACCGCATCTGCAGTCCCAAATACTTAAATAAAATGACATTTTCCTTGACAGTTGAGCGGCTAGCGGTTAGTATAAATATGTCATAATATGTTGCCATGACTGAAAATGGAGGATTTCTAAAATGTGTCGGACATAAAAGGCTTCTTTTCATTTTAAAATCATAAAACTAAAATAAAATAAATCGAATTTGGTTGGATTATTTCCGAGTTATGACTGCTTGACTGTTGTAGTAATATAGGTATCATTTTGATAATAAAAAACGTGATTACATAGTAAAATTCTATAGTAAAGTCTTTCATATCTAATGTACCTACATTAGTTATTACAAATGCTTCGTGCAACTCCACACCAGTTTATAGTTCCGCCCTCCCCGTTTAGAACATTTTATTAATATTTACTAAAATAAAAATTTAATCATTACAACCTATTTAGGTTGGCGTCGGATTTCTGATCATTTCTCAAACTAATAGGCAAGTAGGTGATCAGTCTCCTGTGCCTGACACACGCCTTCGACATTTTTTTAGGTCTAAGGAAAGCCGATTTCCTCACGATGTTTTCCTTCACCGTTCGAGGGAATGTTTAATGCGCACATAGAAAGAAAGCACAGTTGTGCACAGCCGGGGATCGAACATACGAAACCACTAGGCCAACACTGCTTATCAATATTTTCTATCTATTAACAAATATATAATATATGTACTAAGCATTCTAAAAATAGTATAGTCACCTAATTCGATGATAAAATTAAATTCGACTCAAGGGAAATTTGACGGAAAATTTTAATACAAATAATACAAGTCCCGAAAGAAATAGGTACAATATCCTCTGAATTTTTTTCACCTTTACAACCACTTACATTATGACAGATAATAATAGCGTAACACTATTCTTTTGATTACATTTTGACAAAAATTTCTTCACTTGCCATAATCTAACTATTCTAAATTAAAAATGTATACAAATTGAATAATAACATTTAAATGAAAAGTATTTGAATTACTGAAAACTACGATTAAAAACAATATATGTAGCGTGTAGCAGCGCGCTACTGAAGTGTTGTGGGCTGAAACTGCGCGGGAGTCGATACGAGAAGAGGATCGTGTTCACTTAAAATTTAAACATTGGTTAAAGTAATATATAAACTTTAATTAAAATTTCTGTCTAAACAATTATTTACTATTAATATTGATAATGATTTTGTTTTGTTTTATTTATTTATTTTTATTTAGGTAACCAACAGTTTTTATATGTGCGTGTTTTTGTGTGAGTGCGTGTTTGTGAAAGGGTATGTGTGAGTATTTACTTAGGCAATTAATTTGTATATAATTTTCGTAAGAGCTCTTAATTTTTAAACATGTAATTTAAGTTTAATGTATAAATATTGTTACGAAGACGGGTCGACTACAATGTTTTTAGATTTTTCCACTACTTAGAGAACTTTTCAGCAGGCTGAAATGTGATTTCTGACCGTTTCAGGGGAGGGTCAATCACATATTAGAAAATCGCAATTTACATAATGTTACCCTAGTTTTCAGGAGCCTGAAACATTTTTTCAGGCCGTTTCAGAACACGCGTAGTCGAATGGTACACTTTTCAGGAAACCCGTTTTCAGGCGTTTTCAGGCCTGGTTATACCCCTTTGACGAAGGAATGTTCTAGAACGAATTTTCTAGGTGTGGGAGAAGGACGGAACGATACGCGAGAGAGAGGGAAGATCGGAACCTTCTCGAAGCTAGACCGAGCACTCTAGAACGCCGTACGACAAGGACGGAGCAATGTGCGAAAGAGATAGCTAGTACGCACGTTCTAGAATTGTGCGATCGCTACTCAGTTGCGCCGCCGCCTAGAGAGTTCTCGAACATCGCTCCCAGGGATATATAAGCGAGCCGAAACGCGACCAGTTAGTTCAGTTTTGAATGCGATACCAAGCGATAAACACCGGAGTGACAAAGTGCGAATATAGTGAAAACAAGTGAATACAAGTACTGTGTGAAGTGCGTGTAATTAGAGTAATAAGTGACAGTATTTTGTGTGTGTATTTAGTGAATTTTTGTGCATAATTTCCAGTTTTTAGTGTTAACAAATTCCTCGTAGATTTAATTGAAATAAACCCTTGAAGAGATCTACGGCGTTTCTATCCGATCCCCTAGCTCGTAACATTTTGGTGTCAGAAGTGGGATAGAAAAATGCCAATTACTCCAAGGGAGAATCAAGAGGAGTTTGTAGCTGAGTCTCCAGCTGCGGAGGGAGTCCAGACAAGGGCGCAATCAGCACGCGACGCTGCCCGACGACAAAGTTTCGATGCGAACCGCGGGATGGGTGAAAGCAACGATGCCAACATGCTTCTTGCTCTGCGCCAAATGATGGAAGAACAGGCACGACGTCAAGAGGAACAGGCACGACGTCAAGAGGAACAGGCACGACAAATGATGGAGGAACAGGCACGCCGGCAAGAAGAACAGGCACGCCGTCAAGAAGAACAGGCACGCCTAATGATGGAAGAACAGGCTCAGACACGTCGTATGATGGAGGAACAGGCACGGCGTCAAGAGGAGCAGGCTCATCAGATGATGGAGGAACAGGCCCGCCGTATCGGAGAAAAACTTGGTGACCTGAAAATACAGGTAGAGAAAAAGATCGAGAACTTGGAATCTGATATGTACTGCAAATTTTCGAAACAGGACAAACGTATTCTCGGATTAGAACAAGAGATGCAGTGCCTGAAGACCAAAGGTGTCGTAACGACTGTAGCACCATCTGGAAATCTGAAAGTACCTCCCTTTGACGGTACATCTTCCTGGGGTGCGTACAAAATACAGTTTGAGACTGTGGCAGAGTCAAACGGGTGGAATGACGATCAGGCTGTCACCGCCCTTATTATGGGACTGCGAGATGAAGCCCTCACCATATTAGATACCAAGACAGGTAAAGTGACGTTGAAGCAACTGCTGGATGCCTTGGAATCACGGTACGGAGACGCACATTTAGAGCACGTCTATAGGGCTCAATTAAAGGATAGAATACAGCAGACAAATGAAAGTTTGCAAAAATGGGGATGTGAAATAGAGAAGCTGGTTAGGAAAGCCTATGCATCCTCACCAGACGTTGCAGACAAGATGTTGGTTCAAGCCTTCGTCGACGGTATTCGAGACCGTGAAATTCGAATGGCTGTGAACCTAGGTCACCATAAGGACCTCAAGAATGCTCTTGCTCATGCGTTGGAAGTGGAAGCATTTTGCAAGGATTCTCGACCTAACCGCATTAGGGCTGTCTCGGAAAAACGTAGTTCCCAACGTGGACCCACCTGTTACCTCTGCGGGGAAGTAGGGCATATGAGGTTTTCGTGCCCTAAGAGAGATCCCCGAGGCGAAATGAAGACAAGACGTGGGGAGCCCGATGACGTGGATGTGACTGCCGCTGAACAGCGGCAACGAATAGAAGCCAGGACCACGGGGCGGGTGCTGGCCGGTTCTGTAAGGAAGGCCCCGAAAGTTATGATCTCTCAAACTCAGGATGGGAATACCATTGTCATCGACGGAGAAGTTAACGGCACTAGGTGTGAGTTAACCCTTGATACTGGAGCTTCCCGGACAGTAATCAGATACCAACTTCTGAAATCATTTTACAAGAGCCTTTCTGGTGGAAATGTACAGCTCCTTACAGCTACTGGTCAGCACATAACCGTTCGAGGAGAAGGTATCGCTACCTTCAAGATTGGTGGGAGAACATACAGACATAAGGTGGTTATTGCTGACATCGTGGATGACTGTATTATCGGTTTAGACTTCATGAAGCATTACAACTGTAAGATTGACCTGAAGAACGGCACATTCAATTGTAGAGATGAAGTAGTTTCCCTAAAAGATAACACATTGAAGAACGGGTACGACGTGTATAGAGCTATCATTGAAGATGGTACAGTTAGTAAACAACGAGATATAGTTCAAGCAATACTGGAGGACTGTAAGGAAACCTTGACGAGGGAAGAAATGTCGAAAGCAAAGGGACTATTAAAAACATTTTCTGACATGTTTGCTACACACGATGGAGATCTAGGAAGGACAGGTGTAGTTAAACATCGAATTGAGACTGGAACCGAAGCACCTATACGTTTAAGACCGCGACGAGTACCTGTCGCATATGAAAAGAATATAGACAAGATGATTGCAGAAATGTCAAACCATAATGTTATTGAAGCATCTTCCAGCCCTTGGTGCTCTCCAGTAGTTTTAGTCAAGAAAAAGGATAACAGTTTAAGGTTCTGCGTCGACTACCGTCGTCTTAACGATATCACGAAGAAGGACAGTTATCCGTTACCTAGAATAGATGACACCTTGGATACCTTAAGTGGGGCAAAATGGTTTACAACTTTAGACTTGAAAAGTGGGTACTGGCAAGTGGAAATAGACTCAAGTCATAAAGAGAAAACAGCGTTCTCAACTGGTAAAGGACTATGGCAGTTTAAAGTTATGCCGTTTGGACTTTGCAATGCACCTGCCACCTTTGAAAGACTAATGGAAAAAGTGCTGTCAGGACTGATAGGAGAAGCCTGCTTAGTGTACTTGGATGATGTAGTCATCATTGGGAAGGATTTTGATGATCACATACGAAATCTGCAACGGGTGCTCTCCAGACTGCATAAAGCCAACCTGAAACTAAGTGCAAAGAAATGTTTATTTTTCAAGAGAGCAGTGAGCTACTTGGGGCACATTATATCAGAGGATGGAGTTCGAACAGACCCTGAGAAGATAGTTGCGGTGAAGGATTGGCCAGTACCTAAAGATAAAACTGAAGTCCGCGCTTTCTTAGGCTTATGTTCTTACTACCGAAGATTTGTGAGAAATTTCGCGGATATTGCAAAACCACTTCACAGACTCACCGAACAGAAGAGGAAATTCACATGGGATGGAGAGTGTGAAGATGCGTTTAATGAGCTCAAGAACCGACTGTGTGAGACTCCAATACTAGGCTACCCGGATCAAGATGGTGAATATGTGGTAGATACAGATGCCAGTGGAATTGGCATTGGAGGTGTACTATCACAAGTAAAAGGTGAGCACGAGCAAGTAATAGCCTACTTCAGCAAGTCATTGTCGAAACCAGAACGGAACTACTGTGTCACTCGGAGGGAACTACTGGCTGTTGTGAAGACGCTGCAGCACTTCAGTAAATACTTGCTAGGTCGCAAGTTCCGTCTTAGGACAGATCATGCTGCATTAAAATGGCTACTTCAGTTCAAGAATCCAGAAGGACAAGTGGCTCGATGGATCGAACAACTGCAAGAGTATGACTTTGCTACTGAACATCGCAAGGGCAGAGCCCACGGGAACGCAGATGCATTGTCTCGAAGGCCATGTGAGGAGGATTGCAAACATTGTACAAGACACGAAGGTAGAGAGGTAGCCCATGTAAGGATACTAAGGACAGACACCATTAGTCCAGATTGGTGCGGGAAATTAATTCAGGAAGAGCAACAACAAGATTCTGACATTAAACCAATTCTGGACTGGATTAAATCTTCAGCTAGCAAGCCGCGGTGGAATGATGTTGCATCTACTAGCACCACGACCAAGAGTTACTGGGCTCAATGGGATAGCTTAGTTCTTCATAATGGAGTGTTATGTCGCAAATGGGAAAACACTCGAGGGGATGCATCTCATCTACAGTTAGTGGTGCCAAGATCCAAGGTTCGCGATATCTTGGAAATGTTTCATGATGGCTCATCAGGCGGACACTTAGGAGTAAAAAGGACTCTTCTAAAAATTAAAGAGAGATTTTATTGGATACATTGCCGCGAAGATGTAGAAGACTGGATTCGGAAATGTAAAGCTTGTGCAGCTGTTAAAGGCCCACAGACGAGAACCAGAGCTGGTATGAAGCAATACAATGTCGGAGCTCCATGGGAGAGGATAGCCGTTGACATAGCTGGACCATTTCCATTAACAGAAAAAGGAAATAAGTACATCATGGTTGTTATGGATTACTTTACGAAGTGGCCCGAAGTGTTCGCTATTCCCAATCAAGAGGCAGTTACAGTAGCTGAGATACTTGTAAATGACGTATTCTCTAGATTCGGAGTACCCTTGGAGATTCACAGTGATCAGGGAAGAAATTTTGAGTCTTTATTGTTTCAAGAAGTATGCCGACTAATGGGAATTCATAAGACGCGGACTACTCCATATCACCCACAGTCAGATGGAATGGTGGAACGCTTTAATCAAACCTTGGAAAGGCACTTGGCAAAACTGGTGGACAGCCATCAAAAAGACTGGGACAAGTATATTCCATTATTTTTAATGTCATACCGGTCTGCGGTTCATGAAACCACGAATGTTACACCTGCTTTAGCCATGTTTGGGAGACAACTTAGATTACCAGCAGACATTGTAACGGGACGACCACCTGACACCCCGGAGAGTGTTACAGAATATGCTGCGGATTTGCGTAATAAACTGCATGAAATCCATGAACACGTACAAAGCAAAATAAGTGAGACTACGAAGATTAGGTATGACAGAAAGACGAATCACATAGAATTTAAAGAAGGCTCGCAAGTATGGCTCCATAATCCAACAAAACGCAAAGGCAAATCACCAAAGCTTCAAGCTTCGACAATAATCACGAAGATTAATGACGTTACTTACCGGATAAAGAAAATGAGTGGTTTAAGAAGCAAACCGAAAGTCGTTCACATAAATCGATTGGCTCCCTATAAAGGAAGTAATGATGCTCGGGACGAGCATGTCTAAGGAGGGGGTAGTGTTACGAAGACGGGTCGACTACAATGTTTTTAGATTTTTCCACTACTTAGAGAACTTTTCAGCAGGCTGAAATGTGATTTCTGACCGTTTCAGGGGAGGGTCAATCACATATTAGAAAATCGCAATTTACATAATGTTACCCTAGTTTTCAGGAGCCTGAAATTTTTTCAGGCCGTTTCAGAACACGCGTAGTCGAATGGTACACTTTTCAGGAAACCCGTTTTCAGGCGTTTTCAGGCCTGGTTATACCCCTTTGACGAAGGAATGTTCTAGAACGAATTTTCTAGGTGTGGGAGAAGGACGGAACGATACGCGAGAGAGAGGGAAGATCGGAACCTTCTCGAAGCTAGACCGAGCACTCTAGAACGCCGTACGACAAGGACGGAGCAATGTGCGAAAGAGATAGCTAGTACGCACGTTCTAGAATTGTGCGATCGCTACTCAGTTGCGCCGCCGCCTAGAGAGTTCTCGAACATCGCTCCCAGGGATATATAAGCGAGCCGAAACGCGACCAGTTAGTTCAGTTTTGAATGCGATACCAAGCGATAAACACCGGAGTGACAAAGTGCGAATATAGTGAAGACAAGTGAATACAAGTACTGTGTGAAGTGCGTGTAATTAGAGTAATAAGTGACAGTATTTTGTGTGTGTATTTAGTGAATTTTTGTGCATAATTTCCAGTTTTTAGTGTTAACAAATTCCTCGTAGATTTAATTGAAATAAACCCTTGAAGAGATCTACGGCGTTTCTATCCGATCCCCTAGCTCGTAACAATATTAATAATTATTTTACCATAAATTAACCATGCAAGGAATATTAAAGCAAACCTAGAATTTACTGAATGCAATTGGCAGACATTTTTGACAAAAACCGAAGATATTTATTATAATTTGTATGATGTATATGTTATATATACACTATCTAGCCTCCATCTACATCTACCCTCTAAGGTCACTCGGGATATCCCAAAAGACGTTTAAAGACAAAATAAAATATATAAATTTAGAAACATTTAAATTAGAAGAATTAAATTTCATTAAGTTATTATTTTCAAGTTATAATTTAAATATACATAGCAAGTGACTTATATTATTCTATTAATACAAAATATCTTGGTAAAATCATCAGTACTCCTCATTTGTAAAAGGTGATAAAGTCGTAAATTCAAACAATAGTAATAAAACCAACTTAATATAGTTATAATACTTAATTTTTACTTGAATTCATTTTAAGCAATATAAAAAAAACTATCACATATTTTATTTAGTATATTTGTACAACAATTCATTACTATATGTGATAAAGGAATAAAGTTTCAGGATCACGTGATATACATTGCCGCTATCATTAGAAAACACAAGTAATAAAATTGGCCAAACACGAAACTTTTTGTTAAATAGGTTTACGGTCGCTAAACATCTGTTAAAAGTGAGAGGGGCGATAGAGCAACCGGGCTATAATACACGTGCATAGTTACGTCACTAGTAACCAAAATAGCTTGACCCTTCGCTCGCGTGTTCAGACGCGTTTTGGTGATGCGCGCTGTTTTACAGCGCTCTCTTAATTTGGATATCGGTACGGATATTGTACATTGGCGGTCACGGACGCTTCACCACCTTGGCTGAGAATTATGTTGTGGTGTCTACGAGCTTGCTATCTACAGAAAATGTGAAATTGGATAGCTTTGGATTTTCTGATTGTATCATTAAATATATAAATGAAAGGATTTGTAAATATTATATTCAAATCATAATGTCTTTAATCGTAATAGTCAATGGCGTAATTTTTGGCATTCATTAACATAGGTTTAGTTTTCTATGTAATTACGCCAATTATAAGAAGATTAGATTTCTCTTGTTTTTATTTCTCAAAAAAAAAGCGCAACATTTTCTTAAATGCAATTATAATAATAATAAAACACTTTTATTTCCAAAAATGTATTATTTAATTGTTATTTTTTAGAAATATTACATTTTATATTTACATTAAATAATAAAACAAGTTCTTAACTTTAGCTTTTAGTTTTTAGGGCATAGGCCTCCTCCAACCCCTTTCGATGTTCCCTTGTTTGGGCTGGCCGGGTCTATGTGGTACCGAAAATATAAGGAGTCTAAAAACACAATTAGGTTGATAATGATTACCGTTTTTATTGAAATATTTTAAAGGTTTATATATCCGCTAACTAAGAACTCTGGCTTGTTATTTTTATCATAATACTTGAACAACTTATGTAAATGCCAATGTTATGACTTATTTTATGATTTATCTTGGTCCTCTAACAAGCCAAATATTGATTTAGTTCTGATTACATAGATAATATTTCATATATAATACTAAACTGGAAGGAAGATGTATATTCATATCATACAACGTCTATGCACTTCCTGACGTGACATCAATTACACCGAGAGTCACCGGCGCGGGGGCGTCTACTATATAACGGTGTAAATGCGGACTTATTCACCACTAAAACTAATTTAACTCGAGCGAGATAGAAATACATCTCCCTGCAAAATATATGCTCGACAGACAGAGACGGAGCGGCTGCATCGCGACACCATTTGTGGCGAAACTCACATCAACTCATCACTTTTACAGACTCACGCAGTGATACAATAAAATTTGGACTCTATACCAGAGTAATAACAACTGTTTTACTTTGAAGGTATCTAAAGAGTTATTTCAAGATTGACACAGCGAACAAATTTCATTTCAACCGCTAAAAGTTTAAAGTGCAATTTAAATATTGTGGGCGGTGCAGGGAGGCTCTACATTCTGGAGGCTATAACTGCACCCGCGACATGCAGCCTTCCATCATAGAAAACTCTAAGGAAAAACGACATAGAGTCGCAATTCCTCGCTTGTTTACGTTAGCCAAATACAATTTGTAATAGCGCGGCAGGTGAGCGGCTAGCGGCAATAGACTTTGTACTCTACGCGGTAGTCTCTGGGTGTGTAGTAGCGTGTCGAGTAGAGTGCGTAGATATTAATAGCTCGTTGCAGAATGTGAGGGATGTAACGACTTATTTGGTGAGAGCTGCGGCTCGCGCTCAAATGTTCGCTGATTATGGACTTATTGCTAATTAGAACTGGATTTGTTTATGGCACATATAATACAATGTTTAATAGCTTTTAATGGTGTAAGCAGAATGGGTCAATCATATACTGGCGATAAGGTCGCCGACATATATCTTTATATATATGTATCTATATTATAAAATATATATGTTTATACAATTTATTATGTGTGTTATAAGTACATATATAAAAGTTTATTCGAACCACTGTCAAATTTCCTAAATATCGATTTTACTTTACAATTATTATTATTATTATTATATTATATATACAATGTGAAATGCAAATGGGTTAATTCTATGTAAATGACGCGACAAGATCAGCTGCTATGAAAACACTGTTTCTATTTTTGAAATCGCATATTTTATCTCTTGATAATGAATGCCAATTGCTCTACGAAATATTCATTTTGTAAGAAGTATATAAATAATGGGATTTAACATTTTGATATCGTCAAAAATAATAAAATAAACGTCTCGGTAACGACAAAATAATGTCACTCTATTCAATCATCAATATTTTTTAAAGGATTAAAATTATGTATTAGGTTCTAAGTCGTCAGTTCTTTTGATAAGGGAGTAGTCAATAGCCATCTGTACAGGGTTTTTCTAAAAAATAATTTTGATATCTAAAAATATTTATTGTACTCTAACGTGATACTTATGAAGTTTGTGTTTTGAGTTTAAATTCCCTTTTCATTTCGTGATTATGTGATTATAATCTACATAATTGTCAAAAATTATAATACTACAGTGTGACTCGAAATTAGAGAAATACTACTATTGTTACAGTAACATAATACTAATACAATAGAAAACTTATTCATAAAAATTTAAACTTTGAATATAAAATTACATACAATCAAAACAGCGAAGCATAAAACCTAAAACTCTTTATTACAAATACCAATTAAAAAATAATGCAATCCTATCCTATTCAAATAAGATTCTAACAAGTTCAAGTCAGGATTATGATCTGTTGAATAAAAAAGTTTATGGCAAAATAATAAAATATAAATCTTACTATTATAAAGTCAATTGGTTCCCCTTTGAAGGTCATCGTACAAATAGGGTAGGGTAAAGGTTAAAAGGCAGATCGCCTGTGTATCTACGATTTTTCTTATCAATACGCACGTATCTTGAGCAGTGTTGGCCTAGTGGCTTCAGCGTGCGACTCTCATCCCTGAGGTCGTAGGTTCGATCCCCGGCTGTGCACCAATGGACTTTCTTTCTATGTGCGCATTTAACATTTGCTCGAACGGTGAAGGAAAACATCGTGAGGAAACCGACATGTCTTAGACCCAACAAGTCGACGGCGTGTATCAGGCACAGGAGGCTGGCCTACTTGCCTATTAGATTACCAAATGATCATGAAACAGATTCAGAAATCTGAGGCCAAGACTTAAAGAGGTTGTAGCGCCACTGATTTTTTTTTTTATTTACGCACATATCTCAGGTTTCTGTATCTTTAATACATACAATAATTAAGAACCCAGCCCAGTCCCCAACAGAATCTCAGAGGCTATTCCAAACTTAGGTATGAAAATACTGGTGAATAAATCCGTGCGAATATTAAGAATTCGTTCAGTGTGTCAGTGAGGCTGGCAGCACCCACGCGCTCTACATAATTTTATAACTGAAATATAATCACTGATTTTCAGCCTTTGCTAAAGTATTTAACTATTACAATAAGCCTACATAGGCAGTCAGGTTTTATAAACGCTGGTGAAATCTAGAAGACTTTACACGTACTATTATTAGATAGTACTATTATACAATGTATTTGAAATTATCCATTCTTTATAATTATTTATTTAAAAATTCTTAAAGTGTTTATTTTATTTATCGAAGGTTTACAAAAATACACCTAAAATAGCAATTGATCTTTAAATGTATTTTTAAATATTGACCTTGGATAGGAAACCTTGAAAATATCTAAAATTTAACTGAATTTTCAATATTTTTATAATTTGTAATAAACAATATCCCTTCTATTTGTGTGATAATAAATCCGAAATTAAATAATACCAGTTGACAGCCTCGTATTGTCTCAACAAACATTCACACACAATGGCTACCCCGTGGGAACACCATACAAAATTTATAGCAATACATTTTATACATATTATAATATTATTATGGAAGAGTATATTTGCTTTGTCTAGGCCCAGTTCAATTAAAAGATATTTGAGAAACAATTACAGCTCAAAATAGTACATTATATTTATGTTAATCTCAGAGGTATAACAAAATTTAACATAAGTAATGTAAATAAATTTTTATTAAGACATAAGACGATATTATAATATTGTTTTTGTATAGTATCTTATATATATATAGCCAAATAAGAATTTCTTAATGTTTTTTTTTATTTAATTGCTAATGGATTGTAATAAAAGTGATAGTGTTTTGAATAGTTTCCTGGTAAATTGTAAAATATCGCCTGGGTTCAGATAACGGTGAAATTATTGTTGATTAGCTTTAGTAAGCACAAAAACAGTTACTACAAAAGATGATCAATCGTCTTTTTAATGCCCATGCCCCAAAAAGTTTCTTTCGTTTAACTTCTTCCTAGCTTAGCACCTCAAACCAACAACTTTGTTATAAATTTGATTACCTACTCATTCTTCCGGATCAAATGTCTCGTAAAATCGATTAAATTATTCAATTTCTTGACAACCGCTTCCTCCCCTTAGAAAATCTAAATGAATTTAATATAATGAACTAACAAAAAGTTAACAATATTAGCGGAATCGCACGGGATGTCAATGTCGGCAAATTGGGCGGACGGCACGCGACACCGGCAATATTGGCCCCGAAAGAGCAACTAGCGCCAATTAGTAGCACCAACGAGCCGAGCGCGCCACAATGGACGATAGATTAACTCACTAAGGGATCATTTTAAGGGATTACAGCGATACACTGCGAGACATTGCTTTTTGAACACGCCTTTTGCGTTCTGAAACGACCGATTTAGAAAAACGAATAAATGCTCGTATAAAAAAGTTGGACATTCGAATATCTAATTTAATCATTATTAGGTGTTTGAATGTTTGGCTTTAAGGTAGAAATCCCACGTCTGAATCACTGAATCACTGTTTTTTAGATTGATTTATTATTCCTTAGTCAAAAGCAAAGTAATGATACATTTTTGCATTTTGTCAAGGTACCTAATATTTAAGCGCAGGAAATGTAAAGTAACTGTTTTATTGATTGTGCTTTGAAAAACTGAGTATAAAGCAGCAGTATACTTTAGTTTCATTCTACAAAGGTTTTTAATTAATATTATTATAAGAAATATGAGTATAACAATAATCAATAATAAGCTAAACATCACAAACTTAATTCAAAATTTAAGGCTAAATGAGTCATTATACTTGAAAATAAAATGTGTATTACTACTGATTTTTATTTCATCTGTGTTTCGCATCGTTGTTGTTTATAAGCCTTCTCCAATTAAAGATTGTCAATAAAGTCTCGCTAAAATTGTCCATGAGTGTAGTAGAAGCTAGTCAATTAGTGCAGTGATTGCGGGCGGCACGCGGCCGGCACGCGATAGGCACGCAAAGATCACACTAAACAAATGTACTATGCAGAACGAAACAATTAATATATCAATATAATCATTTATTTCATGACATTATTTCTAAAAATAAATAAAATAAGAAGTAGGGAAATCCCTAATAATATATTTCATTATTACTTAACGAACTGTTTAAGGAAGTCAATACTATGATATATATTTATCTGTAAAAAAAATTACACGAGCTTCATACAATGTTTAAATTATAGGCTCTGAATGAGCTGCACATTTTTTATGATTAATATATTATTATTCTACTCTATAATTATTATATTAAATTCAGTTTTTCATTATATGTTTTCAAAATTTACTTACTGTGTTTCGTTAACAATTTCCTAGTAATTTCTTCCTTCCAACCTATCATTCAATTCTCTTAAGAGAACAATTAAATTGTTTAATATTAAAAATTATGTATAGGGGGAGGTACATAGGGGGGTATATGAATTTAAGAAGGGCTAAGATTGGCATGGCACTAAAAGGTTGGGTCTTTTTATTAAATACTTGTTTGCAAATGTTTATTTAAGTTAATGGTATAAGGGAGTTATGAATTGCAGTGTTGGCCTAGTAGATTCTACGTGTGACTCTCATCACTGAGGTCGTAGGTTCGATCCCCGGCAGTGCATCAATGGACTTTCTTCCTATGTGCACATTTAACTTTCGCTCCAACGGTGAAGGAAAACATCGTGAGGCTACTTGCCTTAGACCCAACAAGTCGACGGCGTGTGTCGGGCACAGGAATCACGTACTTGCCCATAAGAATTACAAATGATCATGAAACAGATTCATAAATCTCAAGCCCAGACCTAAAAAGGTTTATGTTATTTTTAATTATGAATTATTTTAGATAGGTCTATAAACTCTTAATAATCCTTCTCAAGAAGGTAGTTTGTGCAGCCTTTTGCCTGTAACAATAGGATTGTGTATACTAAGGATAAACAAGGGTATATATACCTATATAATTAAATATATATTACTAAAAAATAATATAACCTAAAACAATGCAGGTTACCTCAATATATATGTAATTAAAATTAGCTACACTCCTTAGTTTTCCTTCAAATAAATAATGCTTATGTATGTGCACGTAATGACGTTGGCTGTGTCTGTTTATTTGTCCCTTGGGACGACTGTGTTACGACTAACTGTTGGTCATAATTACACAGCATAAATGAAAATAATGTATTAGTTAATATTAGTTTGATGTGATAAATGACGTTTGAAATATATATCCGATTTTCTTTTATATTTGGTTATAATGGTGTTCATATATAGTTTAATTTTATATAAATATAAGTAGTAGTTATTGTAATTTAAATAATGGACATGTAAACATAAATATGACATAATATAATAATAATAATTTAATTCTTCCATATAATTATTGTAATTTAAATAATGGTCATTTACAACAAACAATAACAGGATTTGAGAGTGAAATGTTATGGAAAAGGTTAATTTGTCACTGACAGAACAAGTTGCAGACTTACCCCTGTCACCCGGGTCGTGAATCCAGCTTGCCTATAATAACAACAAAAATTAAAAAAAAATACTATACTTAAATATCTAAAGAAATATCAGTTTAGCGGGTAATGTCCAGTTGTCGAAGTATGCAACCATGAATTATTGCAGTTGCAGGTTGTACCTTGGTGGAAAATATCATGAGGAAACCGGCATGTCTTAGACTGTGAGTGTAAAATTCAGAAACGAGACTTAAGCGCGAACTATGAATTCGGTATGTCAAAATTCAATAAGTGTTTGACATATGGGTGTCATACTTAGCGAGTGTGGTACTGATCTCTTTGCATTTTGAAAAATAATAAATAAAACAAACGCGTAAATCTGTCTGCCCCAAGACACCTTTGTCACCCCTAAACGGGGTTATGGGACTTCCGACAATGTAAAAAAAGACTAGTTTTTATCTTAAAAGTTTTATTTACGTAAAAAATAATCACCGTAAGGGGCCTCCAACAGTACAGTGAAATTCACGCCATAAGTTGTATGAAATGCACTAAAAGTATTTTTAACCCAAAATCACGTAATCCACCTGATTCTAAATATACCCGGCCAATGCACTCTGCACTTGCAGCTTCATGCCACACATATGTGCAGGAACACATCCAGTACTTTGTGCCGATGGTCTCGTGAAGGGAAAATATACTTAACATTTATACTATGAAGCGATTCCGTAATATACCTAGTAAATAGGAGATGCAAAAACACATGTGAATCCTAATTATCATTATATTACCTAATTAAATTATAATATGTATTTTAACACCTGACCAGCCGAAAACTTTAGGCTTTTTATTCATTTAAATATTGTTATATTGTTATGTTGATACCGAGAGATTTCTTTCCTTGCGGAAATATCTGTACCTAATTGTAAAAAAAATATATATGGAAAACGTAGCTTAGCAATTTTGTTGTATTATATAAAATTATCTTTCGTACTATTAAAATGGATAATGATAAACGGGTTTTGATGTTTAAAAAGTGTAAGACTGATTGAACAGTGTTTTATATATAAGATGACCTTGATTTTTTGATGGCAATAATTTTTGTCTGAGACATGCTTTGCTAAGACCTTAAGTCTTAGAATGCAAATTAAACCGCCTAGTTAATAGAAATAAGGAATGTTAAAATTAGTTTTAATTTTTATTTCTGAGAACTGAGATTTTTGATAACCACATTTTTGCTATTTGAATTAAAAAAGATTACTTATATTATGTAATTATAAATTGTTATATACAGCTAAGTAAATGTTGCGTAGCCGCGCGGGGGCGGCCGGCAACGCCTGAAATGACTGAGGGCGGGCCGGCACTGCGATTTACGACCTCTTGCGGGTCCCGGGAGAGCCGTAGAAGCCTTTGAGTTAAATAGGAACCAAAAAAGGGGTTGTCAAATCTTAAAAGAATCGTTAAATGATTGTGGAAGCTGGTTAGTAGGTGTCGCAGGGCGGCCGGCGCGCGCGCCTTGTATGGCTCGCGCCGCGGCGACTGCCCGCGGTATATAAGCTCAGAGCGGCTAAAGCTGCCGCACTCGCAGTCTCGCTGCCGTAGAGTCAACTCCAACGCGTCCCAAAACACAAACTCAATCAAAATGTGCGACGACGATGTAGCAGCGCTCGTAGTGGACAATGGGTCCGGAATGTGCAAGGCCGGTTTCGCCGGTGACGACGCACCCCGCGCCGTCTTCCCATCCATCGTGGGCAGACCCCGCCACCAGGGTGTGATGGTCGGTATGGGTCAGAAGGACTCCTACGTCGGTGACGAGGCCCAGAGCAAGAGAGGTATCCTGACCCTCAAATACCCCATTGAGCACGGTATCATCACCAACTGGGATGACATGGAGAAGATCTGGCACCACACCTTCTACAACGAACTGCGTGTCGCCCCCGAGGAGCACCCAGTGCTGCTTACCGAGGCTCCCCTTAACCCCAAGGCCAACAGGGAAAAGATGACCCAGATCATGTTTGAAACCTTCAACTCACCCGCCATGTACGTCGCCATCCAGGCTGTGCTCTCTCTGTACGCCTCTGGTCGTACCACCGGTATCGTGCTTGACTCCGGAGATGGTGTTTCCCACACCGTCCCCATCTACGAGGGTTACGCTCTGCCCCACGCCATCCTCCGTTTGGACTTGGCCGGTCGTGACTTGACCGACTACCTCATGAAGATCCTCACCGAGAGGGGTTACTCTTTCACCACCACCGCTGAGAGGGAAATCGTCCGTGACATCAAGGAGAAGCTGTGCTATGTCGCCCTCGACTTCGAGCAGGAGATGGCCACCGCTGCCGCCTCCACCTCCCTTGAGAAGTCCTACGAACTTCCCGACGGTCAGGTCATCACCATCGGAAACGAAAGATTCCGTTGCCCAGAGGCTCTCTTCCAGCCTTCCTTCTTGGGTATGGAATCATGCGGTATCCACGAAACCGTATACAACTCCATCATGAAGTGTGACGTTGACATCCGTAAGGACTTGTACGCCAACACCGTTATGTCCGGTGGTACCACCATGTACCCTGGTATCGCCGACAGGATGCAGAAGGAAATCACCGCCCTCGCACCCTCAACCATCAAGATCAAGATCATCGCTCCCCCAGAGAGGAAATACTCCGTATGGATCGGTGGTTCCATCTTGGCTTCCCTGTCCACCTTCCAACAGATGTGGATCTCCAAGGAGGAGTACGACGAGTCCGGCCCCGGAATCGTCCACCGCAAGTGCTTCTAAGCGCAAAGTTGAGTGGAAAGGGGGTGCTAGTGCGTGTGTGGTGGTGCTCTCGTGTCCGGTGGGAACGCAAGCATTTCGTACGTTGTGCCTAGTGATACCTGACAGAACTGAACATCTAATGTAACGCCATCTATCGTGTAATGTAATTTATTGTAAAATTTATATAAATTTAATTTTCTTTTTTATTTTTATTATACACGGGATCGTTATGGATCTCAAGCCAAAATGTAATTAATAAATAAACGGTTAATTTATTTATTGTAATTACAATATTATTTCTTTTTATACATCCGCGACTTTGCTTTTTATTAGATTCGCCTCGACCTAATATCCTATCATACTAGTTATATTATTGATTACATATACACACTTACAATAGTTAAAAATCACACTTGTAATCAACAAAAGTGCCTAGGGATGCAAGGCTGCATAAGCATTCAGCATTCCTATCACAACGGCCGAATATAGCCCATCTGACTAACGCCTCTCACTACCATAAATAGTAAAGAGGGCTGCCGCCTCCGGGACGTCTATTTTAGTGGCAGCGGTCGTCATAGGAACATCGCAGTTCTAACTCACTATACACATCCAGGGATTTCTCCCCCTTCACCCCCTCACACCTAAATCGTCGCTGTCTAATAATACCCGACTCCCGCACAGTTCAACGTTATCGTGACGTACCCAGCTCATTTTACTGAAACAAGCTGAGCTCATAGATGTAAACAATGACGGTCAGAGCTCTATAGTCTATATTTGTGGTCTTGTGCTAATATGGCAGTATATCAGGCTTATGCAATAATTTTAATAAGGTTAGTCATAAAGGTATTATCTCTGACAATGTGATGAATCAGATTTCGATGTTATTCACGGTGGTTAACAGTGAGTGTATTTTGAGACTCCCCCGCGGCCGCTACTTGTATGGCGCACTCAACGCACACTATTTTTGTTTCAGCGCGATGGGGATTTACGATCGTACATATTTCTATATTTACAAATACATTTCATTCATCACTTATGTTCGCAATTAATTTCTAAACTCGATAACAAGTTGCGCGTTTATAGAAGTTTAGAAGTAGTGAAAATTATTTTCTGTGTACTTTTCTTATAACAGTGTTCTATAGACATAATTTAATTATCTTCTAACATTCTGTGATTATAATATACGTATTCATATCATTTAACGAATTATAATTCGATATTCTTTAGTCTTTTAAAATTCTAGATGATTTCCGCAACTTTTTCTTAATGGAATTAATAATATTTGTTTAAGTATTGGCATACATAAAACAACATCTTTGCGTTTTCATTATGACGTGAGATCGGTCAACCATGCATGCTGTGAACCACGCGAAAATTGGAACAGTTTGATAACGTTAAATATCTGTAAACTTGTGATTTTAAAGTAAATTTTATTCGGGATCCTATAATATCCTTTATTTTATTCAAGCTTAGCAGCTTGAACAAAAATCTGAAAATGAGAAATCCAATAATGCCGCGCCATTAGCGCGTACATTACACGTCCATTACACAACAATACATTAATCGATACTTGTGATTGATCCGTCTTCAGACGTCGACACATTAAACTCTCGATCACAATACGTATTATTCGTGTTTTATCGAGTCATTTCTTCCCCTCGCTGCCTTAAAAGGGTTCACTCGTTGAGTGCTTAAATACCTATTGTTGGCTTCGATCAGCGTGTTGGCAACTCTACGAGAGCTATACAAGACGCGGGGTAAATGGTGTGGGCCGAGATTCATAACCACGGTCGCCTAATGAGGTGTATTGGACTAACTGTTAGAGCTAACAAAAATAAATCTATAGGGAACTCTAGTTGGTTTACTAAATATATTATTTACATTTTTTACATACATACATTACATATTTAGTTGGTTTACTAACCAACTAAATATAAATAATATATTTAGTACAGTAATTGTTTTTAAAATTATTAGTACATCAGCATATTGTGTCTTACTTTTTTTACTGCGTAGTAAGTATGTAGTATATTTATAAATTTAGAATTACAGTAAAAGCTCCCTATTCGCGCTTCCTTTATTCGCGTTTTCACTATTCGCGGATTAAAAAAATGCAACCCAATTTCTTTATTCGCGGCAAAAAATTGCTTTATTCGCGGATCTAAAATTTCATACACAATTCCAATAGGTTTTTAACGCAATATCATATAGATAATATGGAGTGTAATCCTGATATGAGTGTTATGGAATGCTGGAAGAAATTTGACGTAGCAAAATGCATCGTAAACATAAAAGAATCATTGGACGAACTGACACCACACACATTGAAGTCATACTGGAAAAAACTATGGCCTGCTCTGACTGCGGAAAATGAAGAAGAATCCGTGCAAGTTCAAACTTTGACTTTGGTTTAAGAATGGCAAATGAGCTTTGCGATTTCTTTATAAACATTGATCCATCTATGGAACGAAGTCTTAATTTTAAGAGGCAAATTGGTAATGCGACTGCTGAGTATCAGTCTGAATTGAAGGAGCTATTAAAAACTGCCAACCAAGAGAAAATAACAAAATTCTTCAAACCATTGCCTAAGCCTGAGGATAATGATTATTATATAATCAAAATGTTCAATAACATCAATAAAATTGATTTTCTTATATATTTGTGTTTTTTATTCTGGCACCTAGGCACGTATCCCCTATAAACCCATATAAATTACCATTCTGTATTCACGGTTTCTGTATTCGCGGCATATTTATGGAACGTATACCCCGCGAATAAAGAGATTTTACTGTATAAATCGTAGCTGTGGCAATTGTCTTGTTTTATTGAAATTTTTTTTTTAGGATAGCAACAGATTTTTCGCTAGGTTTTAACTTAGAGGTTTTTTATTTTTAGTAGTGTAGCGTAGAAAGATTCCTGTTTAGGGTCACATGGTTGGAGCTTCTTTGGGATTCTCGCCTAATTAAATGAATGTATATTGTATAATATAGCGACATAAATACAATTTAAAATTTAAATTGATAGGTAACTGTTAACTTCACAACACTAATGTGATTTTTGACCTATAATGAATTATTTAAATGAATAATTAAATGCGGGTTAGGCCTGTTTTAATTTAAATGTGTCGCCAATATTTATGTACATAAGTACTAGCTTAATTTGGATGAATCATAGTTTTATCGTACCTTACGTTACGTCAAGTGTTATCAGGAACAACAACATAACATTTACTCATGAAAAACTTCAGCAGAGATCCGTTGTCATATATGGAACAAAACGAAAACAAAAACATTTCAAATTTTAGTTATAAAAACTGTCCCTGATATTTTTTTATTACAAAACTAACTTAACTTTGATTATGTTCCGTTTGGAGGAGAGACTCTTGGGCCGTGGGCTTCAAATGAACAGGCGCTAATTTAAGATTTGATTTTGAATATGATCACTCAGTTACATCTTTTGTCTTTATTTATCTTTTTTTCCCTGTTATGTGGTATTGTTTGTGGTGTAAATAAAGTTATTGAACTTATCTGTTAAACGTTACATGTGATACTTACAAATGTAGGTATTTATTATTACCCTGTAGATAACGATATGATAAATCCAGAATGCCTTCGAAACACCCAACTTTCAAAACTCGCTACTAAATATAATATATAATAGGATTGGACAATTTACACCAATTGACCTAGTCCCATGCTAAGCTGGTGAAGCTTGTGTTATGGGTAGGTACTAGGCATCGGATATACATACATATTATAGATATATAGACATATAGATACATATTTAAAGACCCAAAACCTAAGCACAACACCAAATGCTCATCACATCAATGTTTGTCTCAGCCGGGGATCGAACCCGGGACCCATGGATTCGCAGTCAGGGGTACTAACCACTAGACCAATGAGCCGTTAAATACATAGTATATAATACAATACATTGTTTGAATCAGGAAATTAAATCAAATTCTCTAAGATGGATAGGATTTCGCGATGGCAAATACTTATCCAAGTAGAAATGTTTTCTGTTAGTATTTTCTTAGTCAAACGCTTCTCTTAGCAAAATTCGTAATAATGTTGACGGTAAAGGTTCGCTCGGCAGCACCCAGCCCGCGTGTTGGGTGTTGGAGACAACAAAATAACGAACTCAACTTGAAGAACAGAATAGAATTTGTTTTTTTTCATTTCTCCCGGACATACATAGGAAACTGCGATTTTTCTGAAAATTTTAAAAATTCAACCTCCCTAAAAACGCTCCAAGGTTATAATCAGTTTCCATCCCCAATTTTTTACTCTATCCCCATCAAGTGCGGAAGGTTTACTACCGTATTTGTTTAATCACCCCATTTCGATCTCTCAAGATTTATCCAGGCCGTAGGCGTCTCCAGGAAAGCAGATGCAGGGTTCCAGATTTTCCTATATGATGAGAGTTTAAAACCATACTTATAATTTTTTAGCATAGCATATAATATTTTGGGCAAAATCGAATAATTCAAAAATGGAAGCCAAAGTTTGTTCAGTCGCTCCCTGTCTATCTGCTACCGTTTGGGCGGTCCATCGTTTTTTTTGTGGTATGAAAGTTGGAGACGGAGACCCGGTTTCGCAAAATTTCAGCGATAAGGTAAACGGTGATTTTAGCGACAAAAATTTCCTTTCCACCCAATCGCCACCAGTTTTTGAACAATTTTTTTGTGCGTGTTGTGATCTTAAAGTGCGTTAGAATAGAAATGCAATATCATTGATACCACTGTCAACTGTGTATTGTGTGACCTTTTTTCATCTTATCGAGTTAAATCAAGGATATATAGAGGTAATCTGAACTTTGTGGTAGTTACATATATATACAGATTATATAGCTAAAAATATTATTATATTGCGGTTAACATAATAGTGAAAAATTATACAAAAGACAAAGGCAAAACAAAAAAAATAAGATAAAATATTGGTTTATAAACAGTAAAATAATACTAACCGTATTTTATTGTTACTCAATTGAAATATAGGTTATAAGTGTACCTTTAAAAGATATAATATAATTCTGAAGTTAGAAAACAATTATTACTTTATAGGTTAAGAAAATTGTAAATACTGTATTTGTGTAAATAAAAACAAAAAACTATGAATTATATTCTATTATATATAACTTTTTCTTTAGAAAACAATTGTGTAATGAGTTTCGAGATGTATTCGTTTTTCAGTCGAACAGATCCAATTGTGAAGAAAGGCGTTACTATTTAAATGAGCTCCCCCCCCTCCCCCAGGGAGATACAACACGTAAAAGGAGTAATTACTTCTTAGAATGTGCGGTTATGTCTAACCAACTCTTCTAAATCTAATGAATACATGGTGCTTAAAATAGTTGGCGATTAAAAATTGGTTTGCCCCGAGATCGATGTCACAAAATTTTTCAGCGCAGTTTTGCCCCCTAGAATACGAAGTGCAGCCTGTGCGGTTACCATCGAATGCTGAACGAGCAGAGGGATTCTTCGGCGGGAACGTGTGGTACCCCCCTGGGGTAATCTCTGTTCAAACTGTGCATTGCATACTTTGGACTCCGGGAGTCCCACATAATCCCTGGTGGAGTAAAATTCAGCAGGGATATGCGTAAAAAAGCATTTCCTGACGTTAAAAAAAACAAAACTCCGGGAGTACACAGAAACGAAACTCGAGTATATTAAGATTAACCTATTGCATCACTTAACGCCGGTTTTCTGTGAGACAGTGGTAATGCCCCGGTCGTGCCTGCCCATTTGGCTGAAGCCCGAAAGCAACAGGATGGCACTTCAACTATGAAGGGGTTGACTGATTTCAAATTGCAGGTGAAATATCCTGTGACAGAGTGGGCGATGGGGTCGTCACATGCCGACGCCGAAAAGTATGTTAGCCGGTGCTACAACCTTCAAGGCCATGTGGACTCAGATTTTTCTGTCTGTTTCGTGATCATTTATTCATCGTAATAGACAGGTAGTAGATCAGCCCTCTTTGTGCCTTTGTGTCTATTAGCGATTAAAAAGAGTGGCGGAAAATTTCTTCGTTCTACATGCGAACTGGTAGTAAATGTAAATTTGTTTACCTATGTGAAAAAAGTTATTTGAGTTTCAGTTTGTGGACACACGCGCGCCGTCGATTTTTGGCGACAAAAAAGAAATGAAACGTCTAAGGCTGTTTTCCTACACCGTAAGAGTATGAAAAAGACATAATATTCAAAATTCCATGAGTGATTTACTTAGGGACACTGCTTTGTAGTTTATTCAACGCCATTACTTAAACTTACACACCCTGTACTCATAATGTAATAAGCAGTGATAAGTGGTTGTAGTGTCGCTAGTCGTCGTTGCCTCTAAACGAGCTTTGAAACAATGGAAATATTCAGCGAATTGCTAATATACCGCTGTCTAGTTTAAGAGCTGCACACAAAATGAACCTTTTTTTGTTTTATATTAAAAACTAGCTGGCCTGGCGAACATCGTACCGCCTAACAGTCGATTCTTTATTTTTTTAAATAATTATTCTGCTATTCAGGACACCGGCCTAGCTAGTAAGATAAAAAAAAAGAAAGTTGATAATACAACAAATACATTATGTCAAAAAATAAAAATTTACCTTCCCGGAACCCCTCCACTAACACTTGAACTTTATGATATGATATTAAAGTTCAAATTGCCTTTAAATATTATTACGAATATTTTGTATGGGAATATAGAAAAGTGTTGTTTTTAGACTTATTCACTCAATTATTTTTAATTTTTCTCTCCGTAAGAACCATCCTCGTACTTCAAGGAATATTATAAAAAAAAGAATCAGACAAATCGGTCAAGCCGTTTTCATGACAAAGGAAAACGGGTTTCATTTATATATATATATATATATAGATAAACGATGCTTTCGTACGTAATTCGAGTAATATAATAAGGATTACATAAAGTTTACGTTATTATATTTAATATTAGTACACGACCTCCTTTACGGAGTAAACACCTCCTCCAAATTCTTCCATTTGTCTCTAATTTTCGCTACATTTTCCCTTTTATTTCATCTTCCTAGGTTTGTGGTGGGCGTGATGTCTTTTTCTTTTCACTGGGCCATTCCCAGTAAGGATCTTTTGACCCATCTGGCCTCGTACAAAGGCGGGAAATGTCTGCCTCTGTACATTTCTATAAAGTAAGGAATAATTCATATCGAACTGGTTGTTGTTTTATTATTTTTAATGATAAACGGTGGATTTCATTAGATTAAAAGAATTACAAATCTCTCGTTAATGAACTAAACTGACTAAAGCTTAAACATAAGCTTTCCATTTCCTACCTATGGTCGTAGGTAAGATTCACATTACATTCGTAAAATTCCATAACGCCAATACAGTTTATTTATTTATTTATTTATTTATTAGGCTTACGACATCACACACAATACTTAATCTACTAATTATTTTACAAAAACTTACATCTAAAATGTGTGACAATTAACGTAAACACAAGTTTCAGATGCCATATCATTAACATTATTATGAGCGCGTAGGCTATCATTCCAATCAATGGTTTTCAGATCCCCTATAATAGACACATAGTCAGCTTTTTAAAAACTTAGTTAAGTATTACCTCTCGTTCGCAAAAAAGATATTTTAGAATATTTAATACTTAACAATAAACTAGGATGATTCGCGTATATTTTACTTAACGAGTCGGAGGGGGCTGATACATTAATACTAGACATATTACTTAATACTAAATACAAGAAACGATCATCACTATTACCTATACTATTACATTGATTTGGGCTATTCATAGACATAAAATCAATAAAGGCAAAGCCAAGTGTATTGTTATAATTACAAGGTGTTATAAAAACTTCATTATTTAGCGATCTCCAATTAATGAACCCTAGATTGACATCATCACTTAAGATTAAAGCTCTGTCGACGCTGTCTAAAAAATGTGTCAAAGTCCCAATCTTAACAGGAGGAGGCAGGTATACTTCACATATCGAAAGTTTCTTTATTATTTTATTAATATTTATATGTAAGGTGACCCATAAGTCCTCCACATCCGATTCCCATGCCTCAACTCTGAAAGAAGAAATTTCTTTGGAGACTCCCAGTATGACACCTCCACCATCCGATTTGGTATTGGTAGAACTTGAACGATCTCTACGATAAACAGTGTATCTATTGTCAAATAATTCCATGTTTGAAATACCAGATTTCAGCCAAGTTTCAGTTAGAGCGATGATCTTGTAATTAGAAGTTGACGAATATTTGAGAAAGCTTGCCGTTTTAGTTCTCAACCCCTGTACGTTTTGATAATAAATTTCAAGCATCGTAAAAAAAAATCAGTGTGTTACTAGACTAAAGATACAACAAAAAGCTTACAATCTAATATACTATACTATGTTAAAAGATTTAAGGTTTCGTTATTCTTAATAAGCAAGGCTTGGCAGTTTTCGTTCTTTCTTGTAAAAACGCGTCCGTTGCGAACCCATACAAATTTATACTGCTTCTCTTTTGCTTTCAAGCGTGTGGCCGCGTAAAGAGCATTGTTAACTGATGTAAGATGTTCAGATACATAAATAGGTTTCTTAGTTCCTTCGATACCAAGATGATGAGAGTTTAATTTCTCTTGTGGATTCTTCCTATTAAATTTGCTCACAGCAGCCAGAACAAAGTCACGTGTACGCGGGCTACATAACTTGGCTACCACGGACCGAGGCCTATCACTGCTATTAGTTATTTTAGCAACCCTTGTTACGTGCTGAATATCAACTTGAGTGAGGGGACAGTCCACAGTCTTGGCTATACGAAACATATTATATACAGTTGAAACAAGTAAACATTTGGAATAATGTCATAATTTAAAAGTATTTTACTGTATTCGGTAATATAAGTATACACTGATAAAAATATGCATTTTGCACAAAATGCATTCAATTGTTGGATTTTGATAAGATTTACAACATTAAAATAGATAGTAAATTAGAAATAGACATTAAAATATTGAACTAGCTCCGGGCCATTCAGACCGCGACTATTTGCTCGCTACGATATTAGACAAGTTGTCGACGCCTCATTTATAGCTAACTAAACTATAATATTAATAATGATTATCCTCCCAAGGGGTTGTGTAGGAGGGGGAGGGCAGATAAAAGAGCATTGTTGGAATGGATCAAAGCTTAAATGAATTTAATTGTCGCGGCGTTGATAAGGTCTCGTTTCGCGTGCGCGCACCACGTCGCTTTGGGAATCGACGGACCGCGAACGCTCGCTCGCTTTTTATTAATATCGCCCTTAACAGCTTTGAATGCGATCGCTACAATGATCTATGCTCTTTTGATATTCCGATATCAGTTTGATATTGTGTCAAAATGGATTGTGTCGAGTTAATTATAAATTGTGTTACAATGTGTTTTGTTTGGGGGACCTTTTGATGCGCAGTACGTTTGTATCAAGGGTTCATAACTGCTAATTCCATTTTTGATTGTAAATTTCTTCACTAGCTGTTCCCTGTGATTAATTCGCGTTTTCCATGAAAATATTTATCCAGTATTAAACCTCTATTGTGTTAAGAGAGAAACTAGAATACAGCCATATATTTTCTGTAGCTTCTGTACCTAAAATATTTTAACAATCGGTTTAATACATCAATTATTTATAAACATAATTAAAATGAAATGGATACATAATATATTTATAATCGTTCAATGTACAAACTGAACTGTAGTATATTGAATAGGCCTGTAGTATATTAAAAATATGTTTGTTTATATGACGACTATATGTAGCTACTATGAAATAACAAAACGTTTAGAAGTGAAACTTCTTTAGGCCCTATGAGGGATTTTTACGGAACGTCACGAAAATGTGCAGCGTTTTTGTCGAAGGAAAGGAAGAGAGCGATTGAGACCGATTGAGAGAGAGTCAGAAGGGCGGATTAAAGGGAGAATTAAAATTTCGTAAAGAGAATTTATGAAATACTAGTATTTTATATTTTTTGCAAAATAATTTATTGAAATCTCAAATGACGAATTGTGAATTAAAATACCACGTGTTTTTATTATCGAATAAATAAATTAAAAAAAAATTAATTTATAATTTTCGACACTTAATATTTTAATGACAATTAAATTCCTAACATATCTTCCTTTTCCCTCCCAATTTATCTCGGAAATCTAAAGTTTTAGATTTGTATAAATATGAACAAGACTTAAAATTAGTTTGCCAAAAAAGTTTCACTTCTGACATGTGTACTTTGTACGCACGCACTTTTTTATACTTGATACAGATTAGCTATTGTTAATCTGTGTCAAGTATATTTAATAATTAGTCAAAGATAATCTTCGTAAGATATTTTAGACAGAAAGTCATGAATTTCTTTTTGCTTGACACAATTTGTAAAAAATATTTAGGTTTTAAATTTGATTGACTTCGTATGCTTTATCTATCCAAAAAAATCCTGTTTATTCCACGACCAGCGGCATATCTCGGATTTGCATGGCTAGACATTAATTTATAAAAATATATTTGTATGTACTCAGGAATAATGTATCAATCTAATAGTGAAAGATTTTTTTTAATCTGTCCACTAGTTTATGTATATGTATATGAATAATAGAAAAATGTTAACTCGGTCACATTCCATAATATCGTAACGAGAGCCCAGTCTTGTACAATAATAGATTTACATTCAACCTACGCAACCTACTTCATATTTACTCAAATCGCTGAAACGGTTCTAATAATTTTCAAATGGAACCAAGAAAAAACATATTTTTATTTACTGAAAACTTTCAACAAATAAAGCTGTTGAATACGAAGTTCTGGACAATTTTTAGTTAAATTTAACAGAAAATTACTCGTTTATTGCAAAATAATATATATTGCAGTGGTTTTTGCTCAATTTCATCGAACGACCACCTCGATGGTGTGACTGATAACCCTATCAATGAATAAGACAAATTGTATGTCTAGTGTCTACCCCATGGGAATTCTAATAAACAATTTAAGAGATTAAACAGGTACATAATCCTTATTACAAATAGTTGAGTTAAAGCTTTTATTTCAACAATACTCAAAAGGGCACTCAAAATAGCGATTACAGTATAACATCATGGAATTAGAGAGTTTTTGTATTCAAAATACTTTGCATGGCGTTTCCTAAATGACTACTTAGAGAGTTTTAAGAATAAATTACATTCATAAATACCTAGCTTTTGTGAATTTCTTCATTTATTATTTTCTTATATGCAAGATCAGACTGTCCTGAATCACGAATCTTCATTTATCTAAATGATTTTGTATGTGCATTGTGCGTAGAGTATGTACCGTATGAGTAAATATTTATTTCGCACATAGAAAATTGGTACCAAAGTCTCAGGGTCAAGAGTCGTACACTAAACTACGCATGCGCAGCTCAAATACCAAATATTTAAAAAAAAGTGTACCTATTACTAACTCTGCACAGTATGTATTAATATGTTAATATTTTAATTACAAATTAGTTTGTATCATTATACGTATTCCATTTATACAATGACAGGCATGCAGTGATTATAATTTATGTGTTAATAAGTTTTTTTGTCTAAAATGAAAACACAATCTGATGAATGTATTTATTTGATGAAAGTATTTCTTCCAGGAAACCTTAGTTTGGAACAATAAAAAAGGGGAAAGTACAAGTGGTGCATAAATAATTATCAAAAGGAACACAAAATAACATGTAACAACTAACACTAACTATAACTAAAATAAAGTAAACTCTAAAGAAAGAAAAATAACAATAATATGTTTAAAAAAAAATGTAAAAGCTAATCCAAGGGTTAATTGAGTCACAATTAATATATATAAACAGTAAATATAACAAAAACCTGTTTATTTTACGTACTGCATGCAAATTGATGAATACGAGTACTTGTTACCTAATATGTTATATAAGATTTTTAACAAAGATTTTTGACCTCAAAAACTACAGTAATTTTGATATTTATTTTCCCTCGTCCATATGTAAAATTCCTACTATCATTTCACACTGTTTTCTTCGACTTTTCCTCACACACATCTCCCTTTTTTACATAGATTGTGGCAAAGTCCAGTCGGCATGGAAA
The DNA here is from genome assembly GCA_905332375.1 of Pieris macdunnoughi. Lineage (NCBI taxonomy): Eukaryota > Metazoa > Arthropoda > Insecta > Lepidoptera > Pieridae > Pieris > Pieris macdunnoughi. The sequence goes on along the minus strand of CAJOBZ010000003.1, from coordinate 7,590,319 downwards.
GATATCTACGTTCATACTTATTGTTGTTACAAATATCAAATGAGAATGAACGCTAGAAGATTATTTAGTTACATACATGAATCCTTCTACTTAATTTACTATTTCGTCCATAAGAAAACATGTATTTTGTACAAATATGATACTTTAAACAAAAACTTTTACCTTCCATCACTGACAATGATGACAATATCTATACATTCTAAGTAAGTAATTTTTACAAGCAAAAAACGACCATAATGAATCCGTCATGTATTTTTTAGACTCCATTCATTCAGTAGCCAGAAAAGTCTAAAAACAATAAAAAATACAATCGTAATCCTTTTGTGAGTAGTGAGACATGTATTAGTTCAAATCCCTCGTTAGGGCACAATTGGTGAGTACTTGCGATGTATTTGGATAACTACTTTATTGAAAGGGTCTTACATGCACGAATAAGTAGGGGTTTATTTTTTAACTAGGGATGCGCTCTGCTACGGAGAATAATGTTACTACTTACTAGGTATTACCTGATACATAAAAAGAATTCTCTCTTTGCAGCTTTTGAAGTGGTTACACGATTGAACGAGATAGTGTTTTAATAAAATAGTGTAATTAGTTTTATTATAGGTACGGTAAACGGTACGCTTAAAATATAACTGGGTGTATCTCAATTTAAAAAAAAATATCTTTGTTTGTGTAAATTTTTAGGGATTTTTAGCGTATTAAGGGGAAGAGAGCTGGTACTCTCAGCATAAAACCTGAAATAGAAGACGTTTACGCATCTTCTCTTGTCATGACTACAGTGTTATTTTATTATATTATTATATCATGGAGTTCAGCTTTTTTGAGCAAGAAAAAGTTCTAAACATACATTTTAAACTAGCGATACGTTCATTGTATTAGATCAAATCACACAAATAGTAATACTTTTAATTGTCTGGAATGTAGATCAGAGTAGACAAAAGTAAAGTGGCATTTTGTGGAGGAAGGAAGGTTCTGCTCTTACTCCGACCTAAAGAGAGGATCCTCGACCAGACTTAGCGCGCACTGGCTGGTCGAGAAGTTATACATATTTTTAACGCTGATCAGGGTATGACGTCATCGTTTTTTCCTACAATTAGACCTGTAATCTAATTGAATAGATTGGGTTTAAATGAGCGATGGAGGGAGTTTGGAGGAGTGACGGGGGGGTGAGGTTGCAGAATTTAATATTGTCGGCGGCGGGTTAAGGCGACGTGTAAATAAAACTCACCGAGACCGCTCCCAAGAGTTAAGGCGAAGCTTATAAAGTTAACAACAAAATGTGGCAAAATGTATGCAATAATGCTGAATCGATTATTTAGTTAATTATTTATTTGACAAATAATGCTATTACTAGATACTATAGGACAAATTTTTATTGTATATCTTTGTATTGTAATATATTGGTGCAGTGGTCATTTCAGACTACCACACCTGAACTTTATATTTTCTTAATTTTATATTCTCGTTTTCACATTAAATACATTTTTTTATTTTAATTTTTTCTTACGATTTTAATTTTTATTATCAATCATTTGAATACTGATAACTCAGTATTCAAATGATTACACCAAAAACATTTCGTGTTTTTATAAAATATACTTATTGAAAGCGGCAGTTGCCGTAACTGATGTAAATATTTTTTTTTTTAAAACGCTTAGCGCTTGGCCTTAAGCGTATGTCTGCGGATATTTTTACAAACGTTATTACTGGCGGCGCTCGCCCGGCCAGGAGCGGTGCGGGAGGAGGGAGGGATAGCTTAGCTTTCTTTATTAAATTTTCGTTTGGGGTCGGCGCATTAGCGGTCTGTGGACTCGGTACGATACGATCCCCGACACGATTAAAAGTCGATTTAAAGTGATTTATTAGATAAAATACTATAAAATGTGCTATCACGCTATACTATATTATATTACGCTATGTATACCTACTATTTTGCTATAAACATTAGGTTTTATGATTTTGTTTTGGAGTTCTGCAAAGAAGGGTTTAGAAAATATTTAATATAAGAAGGCTAAGAATTGTTTTCTTTTCTCTTTATTTTTCTTGCACAATACAATGTTATTCTTGCATTGTGTTCCATCTTCGCTGACACGTTTATCAAACATTTTAAATGAAATAAAAATACTTGTAGTGACATCTAGCTAAAGATTTGCGAAAAATATTTAGTTTTGTTAATTAATATAATAGAACCTAGTTGTTACTAAGAATACCGCCACCTAGCGAAACAAGTAAACAACAATTTAAGACTTGAAACTATCACAATTTTAATTTAAAAGAAGAATGTTAAAAGTTTCGCTTTTCTTTAAACCGCCAAAATTTACATAGTTTAATAGGATAATTGTATTTTTAAAAGTATTAAATACAAACACAAACACATATTTTGAAAATTATTATGTTCCAACCATGTGAGAAATTCAGATGGTTGAGTTTTAGTTTCATGTAATATTAAATAGATGCCGCTTTACAGGATCATAGTGATCAGATTGTACTTTTTCTATTAACCACTAGAGAGCGCTGGAATAAAAATTAATGTATAATAATCATATTTTTTTTCATCATTATCATTAATAATATATTAATATGGACAGAGAAAACAAAAAATATTGTCTTATAAATTGAATAAGAACATAATTTAAATTAACTTTATATATATACCCGAATAGGTATAAGGTAAGTTAAAATTCAAATTGATATTTGAATTCCAATTTTCGTCTGATTGAAACATAAAAAATGTTTCTTTGTTTTTACGTTTACTTTATAATTAAGGGTAAAGTAATAAGGTAGGTAGGTTTTATTTAATACAACGGAAATACCACTAGTTCCTCTATTTATTAAGAAAGCTTCCTTTTTCTTTTTATTTTAGTAAATTTGTATATTACCATTTTATATGAGATATTATAAAATCAAAATTAAATACAAACTTCGTAATTCCTGCTATTAGTCTTCAAAGCGTGTGTTAAATAAAAAATGTAAAATTGGTTCTATGGGATCGTTTCGGACGTTTTTACGAGTTTTTAGTGGCTTTGACTTGCAAATTGTATTTTTGTGTACTACACCCTTTATTCCAATTTCCGACCCTAAGAGCCTACGGGCAAACTAATTAGAAAATTTTCCGAAAGGTTGGTAAGTTATGCAGTGACCAATTGGAGGACTAAATGTAAATTAGGTACTTATTCCTATGGACATTTTCTAACTTATTAAATTGAAATAAGAAAACGATATTTGTAAACTAAATTAATCGAATTTTAGAGCAGATTAATTTTTCTACTCGACCACAGATGGCGCTTCGGTAACTAAAATAAGCAAATAATAAAAAACTATATTTATGTTTGACATCGTTCCTATAATAGATTTTTCTCATAAACATATAATACTTATTAAATAATAATAACTTAGAGTTAGTCATAGTTTTTGATAGTTAGTACAAAAATACAGAATACTGAATTAAAGTTCAGAATGTGCAATGCTGCTTAGTTTTCAGAACTTTAAAACTGAGTAAAAATTTGAAATCCAAGATAGAGCTTTTAATACGAAACAAGACAATCACACAGAATTAGCAAAAGGCGATGGTGACCTATCTCTCTTTAGAGATGACGACGAGAGTCTAATTTAAACTTTTTGTATAAACATTATTTATTAAAATTAACTAAATGAGTGCGGTAAGTTAGAAGTGTACAAATGTATTAACAATTAACTGTAAGGAGCAGGCAGTGCTAACGAGCGACTGCCGTGACCAACCCGATCACAGCGACTGTCAAACGCAAACGTACACTACGCAGAGCCACAAAACGTTCACGGGATTGGAGTATTTTTTTTAAAATCAAGATTTTGGTAATTTATCGCTGTGTTGCTGAATAAAACAATCGCTTATCAAGGATAAATCAGCTTGTCGCGGTCAACTTTCTTCGAACATTTTTTTCAATTTCGAGTCAACACTGTACCAAGAAGATGATTAAAGAGTTTAAAAGGTGTCTGGTCGAAAGTAACTACCTGAAAGGTATGATTATAAAGCGAGGTAAACTGCTGTTTATATAATCAAGATGTAGGCGTATAATATGCTATTGAGTGATTTAAATAGGTTTTGAAACAATAATGATAAAAAATATGACGTTGACTCTTAGACCAATTATAATTGTTTAAGGCGGAACTGTAATTAGTTGATTTGTTTAATATTCGATGCAAATCTCGTCATTATAATGCTTTACTCCCTCGACTGTATAATTTGATCATTATGACAACTGACGCTTCATAGTCTCTAGTATAACATGCTTTGTAAACTAAAAATTATATTTATTTAAATTTAAATTTTAAAATGTGGAGCTATAACAACTTGTCTTTTATAATAACTCCAGGGGTGGAGGTCTACAGTGCGACTTCTATTTTAATAATAAATACATATATATATATATATATAAATTAGCACCACCGAGGTGGCTTAGTGGTCGACTTTATATACATATAACAAGGGTAGGGGAGCGTGGGGCTAGTTGTAACAATTTTAACAAATAATTGAATATCATGAAGAATATTGGCTAAATTACTACTAAATAAACTTTGATCGATACTCTTACTATTTATCTATGAAGTCGAATCGAAATATTATCAAATCTACAGGTAACTATCTCACAATTATTTTTTTCTAAAAGAGAAGTGTTACAACTTACCCCGTGGTTGGGGCTAGTTGTAACAACAAAAATGACACCTTCAATCGTTTAATTTTTTTCACATCTTGGATCATTTTATCTCTTAGTTCTACCTTAATCTTACCATCGAGATTTGTTAACTTTTCCTTCCCCTTTCACTTTTCTTTATCATCTTCTTTTTGCATTTTCTTCATCTTTTCTTCATCTACTCTCAAAGCTTTTTTTCAGACGTATCAGTCAGAACAGCAGACTTCCTTTTGCGTCTGCAATTTAATTTTTTTCGTGGTGGCGCCTTTGGTAATGTTAACTTTTGATGGGAAAAATTGATTTTGACCAGAGCAATTGGATTAGTTTTCGATTCAATGTGGTATAATTTATATTGTGCTGATATCCACTTCAGGAGCGAATCTACAGTTCTGGATGTTTTAGACTCAACGATAAATTCTCACTTTCATTTGAACATTTTCTGATGTTCTGTAGGCTCTGGATGATCAGTAACATAAGAGAGCGCAAAGTCACTATCTTGGAAAATATCAACATTCAAAGGCCAAATACCAGAAGCTTTAAGTCTACTGAAAATGACTCCTTCACTACACTTGGGATGTCATAAATTGTATCTTTTTCCTGGATTATTATACATCCAATTGTGCTCTGTTAGTAGTTTTTAAAAGGGCCGTAGACTCTTACAACATAGTTGAAAATTGGGGAGCAATGGGAGGAAAACTATAAATGATAATATTGTTTTCTTTGGCTTTTTCGACAACTGAGCTGAATACTCACAACTAGAGACAACATTCACATGTGAGCCATGATATCGAGCAGTAACAGAACTGGCTCTTTCTTGGTAGGTTTCGCGTGTATGATAAAGTGATCTACAAAAATCAAAAATTCTTTATCAGTCATCCTCCACCCTGAGGAATTGCCAGCTCCAATGCAATCTTCAGGTCCACCGCGAATGAACATTTCGAGTATTTAAGCCGGGGAAAACTGAACATCGGCCGTCAGTAACTTACAGCAATCTGGGGGCAAATTGTAACATGTTACAACAAACCCCGAGGTTTTGTTACAACTAGCCCCTTGATATAGTTCTTAAATTTATCACGAAACTATTAATTAACTTAGTAATATTGAAAACTGTTATACAACATCATAAATAGTTAATTTTAGCATAAAATAAAATACATAAAACTTTCAAAGTTACGAAAATAGTAAAACTAACCAAAAATTTACGTTAGTAAAATTATAGGTTTCCTGTCAACAATAAAGCGTTTGCACACACCCACTCACTGAGCCGCCTGGCAGGACCCTGGCTGTGGTAAAGTGGCGTGGCAGTTATAAGTTGAAGATTAGGTAAAAAAACGTGAATAAAATTCAAATTCTATTGAAAAGTCTTTACTATTTACCCTGTACAACAAGCCCCGCGTCGACTCAGGGCGAAACAATACTGTGTGCAATAGTTTAGTACACCCAGCTGTTTACCTAGTCACATTAAAGAATAAATCATTAAACAAACCCAGAATTGTGCTACTCCATTATTTACGTACATAATTCAAAGAACATATTCAGGATCAATAATTAAATCGAATCGTGATTTTAATTAAGCCTTTTTGAACCTTGACTGAACTGATAAAACATTGAAAACAAATAATCAGTGCGGCTCGTCTCTGGTGGGGTTTAGTGGAGTGATGGGTGTAGTGGGACGAGAGGGGAGGCAGTCCAATAACATGTTAATGCGGCGTTTGCGCGCTAATCGAGTGCGACGACGCGGACTATTCATTTTGTTACGGGTGCGCTATGGAAGGCTCACATGGAGGCAACGAGATTTAAATATAGAACACAGCCTTGCAATTCTGTAACTCACTTTTCGATTCGACTCTCACAGCGTGATAAGGAGGGAGCTTGTAGTGTTTTATTGTTTATCAGAATGCCAAATCGTAAAATGACTGCTTTACGATTGATTTGAGCGCGACCGCCGCGCCGCTGCGATAAAAGCTGTGAGAGTTCGAAAAGTGAGTTACAGAATCGCAAGGCAGCGGGTAAAAAGTGAAATCGAAAAATGATTTGCTATTGTTAAAAATCATTTGTTTATTCCAATGATAGAAAAAAAATGGAACTGGAATTTAAATTACGCCACTCACACACTAAAACTAATACAATTTCCCAAATCAGTGGGTACACTTACATTACTCTGATTGGTATCGTTATTTTTCTTTCCATTTCCATTTCCCACCCTCAGGCTGGGCCCACGCCATCTAGTGCGCAAAAGACTCGAAGATCCCAAATTTCACAACGGGATCGATTTTTAAACATAAGAGTCACCCAATAATCTATACACTTATCTCTTTGCATGAAGATAAACTATCATAACTAAATCATTTTCATTCATCATTCATCATTTAAATTGTTACTAATTTTTTTTTTGTTGAATAAAATTGAAATCATGAAAAAAACCCTATCAAAATACATCGGGTAACGGGTATACTAACTTTTTTAATAATAGTAATCAGTATTTATAATAACACTGTTAAAAACAAGTAAGTACTACGCTCAATGCTGTTCTTCTTCGTAGTCTTCATTACTGAAGGTCGTACCTATCATTAAAAGCCCTAACCGATACGTCAACTTGCTGCCTACACATCGGTCATCATCATCATCTATCCCCAGCTTGTCTCAGGCATTAGGGATGTTCAGACCCATAATTGTCTTAAGTCCGTCAGACCAAAGGGTAGGCGATAGACCCCGACTTCTCCTGCCACTACTCCTTACGAGTTTGTTGAGACCATCTGCTGGCAATATGGCTAAAATAGCTAAGCACCCTTTTGTAAATGATAGTTGCTAGTTTTGTGCCGAATTGTAGTTGGTTGAGAATGGACTTGTTGGTTCCTTTTGCATGGTATTCCCAACTTCCTCTTCCAACACCACGTCTCGATTGCCTCTATCGTTTTTCATGAGGCGAGCCTGCTTTTCGTAGTATTCGATAGCTCTCTGTTTAGCCATATTCTGCTTTATTTGCTCATTGCCAGATACTGAAGACATCTGTGCTTGCCCGTCTACACGCTCAATGCTCAGGTAGTAAACATAATGCTTAATTAAAACTGGATTTGGACTATTATTACTAATGATAAAGGTAGTTTACACAGAAAAATCCTTACGTCTCGAAATAGCCTGTTCGTATTCGACCTGTGTCGCCTTCCAAACGAGCGGCAGGTACACCTTTTTCTATTAAATGTTGAATTACGAAACGAAATAAACATGGATAATAAATATTTAAGTAAAAAAACTAATACAGGCTAATCTTGTCCATTTTTGCGTTGCTGCAGTAATGCTTGGTAAAATTATAGTGCCTCCATGTAAGCCCTGTCTTTTCATCGAACACAAACATAAACCGAAGAGAGAGAAAAACACAATAATTGAGTGCAATTCGGTTTATTTATTAAAGTGTAGTCTGTGAAGTGTCTCTTCTATACTATTTAGATACTTTTATGTATCACAATGTAGCGTCAGAGCTTATATTAAGATAAAAAGGTTTATTACCTTAATCAATCCGTTTAATGCGTTATGTGTTCGAACCCCAACTGTAAAACACTTGCTCATATGAGGAAAATAAAGTGTGGTTTACATAACAATCAAGAATCAACGTGTGTTAGGTACAGAAGGCCTAAGTACCTGGCTTTCTGAGCCACAAATCTAAAGCTCTGTTATTCTGATGTTACATGTATAGATTCAAGGTTATTGACTTACGCCCGAACCCAATAACCTATCTCAATCCATCATCCACCATCTGAGATAGTAATCTTAATCCAAATGTTGTAACAAGCGTGCCAATAACCAATCAACGGAATGTAATTATAGCCATCTGTAGATACTAGCTATCCATGGGAGGTCGTATCGGTGTCTGTGGATAGACCTTTGTATGAAAATGACAGTTGACGAAAGCTCGATTTCAACAGTTAATTATTTTAACAGATTTTAACCTACACCGGTTTTTAAATAATTAAAAAAAAATTTTGTTATGTTTTAAACATTCACATTTATATTTTAATGTTATTTGTGTGGTTTTCTTTACTTTATTTGGTTTACATTGATTATCACATATGAGTGAAAACTCGGTAAAACGACAAAGAGCATTTTATCCGTCGCCAAAACTGGATTGTCTTCGTAAGGTTTGGTTATTAGGTTTGGATAGGAGATCGATCGACTGTCACGGTCTGATCTCAGATTGTTTTCAATCTGAGATTGTGGATTGATTATTGGGTTTGGGCGTTATAGCGTCTCGGTTTTGTGCTGTTGCCTTCTATAACCACGGATCTGGAACCTCACCGTAAAACCGCTGTTCTTCATAAGTATGACACCCGTATGTCAAACACGTATCTAATATGACATATGAAAATCGTATTTAGAGTTAAGTCCTGACTGAATATTACCCTCAGAGACAAGATCTTACGTCTTGTGTTATGATCCTTTGGTTAAAGGAAACAAATTTTATACTCTCCCCTCCAGGTGTCCTGTTCAAATTGCGACTGAGCACCAATCGATTAATCTTTTCTAGATGGTAAATCAGCACTGGTTACGATAAAGGTTAACCAAAATTAAAATTGAAGACGTGTGTCAGGCATTTACAAACCTTTACTGGGTGGAATTTATGCAAATTATTATTTATTTAGATATACAATATAAACCTGGCTTTACGTTTAATTTATTCATCACCTATATTTCAAGGGATAGGGATTATGGGGTATTTTTTGACGTTTTCGTATAGAGACTCCAAAATCGAAAGATAAAAAATCTTTCAAATTCAGAGTATGAAGATTAAAATTTTTTTTCAACGCCCGCCAAAACGGTGACACCTAGTGAGATCAAATTTGCTGCGTTAGGTCAAGAACTGGTGGCAATTTGACGGAGTGGAAGTTTTAGTCCAAAAGAACCAAAACAAGATAGCCGATGGTCAAAATCGCTGTTTGTGGACCATTATGGCTAAAATTATGCATGGCTTCTTCTATTCCTTCGGACAGCACATCAGCGAAACTTGTATCAGCGTCTCCATCAAAATGTTGAGGGCCTGCAGACACGGTACGCAAAAGAGAAAGGCTGCTCGAACAAGCTTCGATTAGTAGTCAGGTGGTAGTATGGCGTTCCATTTTTTGAATATTTGGAATTTTAGCCAAATTATAAACCGAATTGTTTGGAGTATGACGAAAAAACATGAGTATGGTTTTAAACTCCCACTGGGTCGAGGATATAGGAACCATTTATGAAATCTGTAACTCTCCGTCGCTTCCCTGGAGACGCCAAAAGTACCTTGAGCAATTGATAGGGTAGTGAAAATGGCCGAAAAAAGATGACAAGTGCAAATTTGGTGTTTCTACCGCGATCGAGTTCAAAATTGAGACACTATTTCCGCAGTCATCCATTTGTGGCACAAAAATTTGCCAAGGTGTTTTTACGGTAGAGATGAAAATCCTCCAAACATATTTTTCACAGAAGTGCTCTTTCGTCTCTTTCTCTCAAATTGTGTTTACGCCGTGTTGAAAAGAGGCAGTTGAGTACCTTAGTTTCAATAGTGCTATTAGACCTGTTTACTTGTTTAGTTTAACAATAACTTTTAAAATATAAGGCTATGTTCAGATGGCAAAAATTTGACGCGCGTTTTCAAATCGCGCGACTAGACATTGGGGTATTTTTCATACAACTGTTCACATGAGCGCACGTTAACGCGCGTCAGCGAGCGTTAACGCAGCGCTCAGAGAAAAAGTCTCTAGACGCAGGTGATCGCGCGTTGACGCGGCTTTGACATGTATGTAACGTCCGAAGACTGTTCAGTTGAGCACGCGCTTTCATCGCGATTGTACGATTATTTTTGTGACTTGCGTCGTAATCAGTTCAAAATGAGTGAATCACAAGATATTGAAATTGATGAAGTCCGGAAAAGGCCAGCCATTTGGGATATAACTTCAGAATCCTATAAAAATAAAATTATAAAACGACGTGCTTGGGAAGAATTGGTTTTAATTTTCTGTCTTCATTACTAAAGGTCGTACCTATCATTAAAAGCCCTAACCGATACGTCAACTTGCTGCCTACACATCGGTCATCATCATCATCTATCCCCAGCTTGTCTCAGGCATTGGGGATGTTCAGACCCATAATTGCCTTAAGTCCGTCAGACCAAAGGGTAGGCGATCGACCCCGACTTCTCCTGCCATTACTCCTTCTTACGAGTTTGTCGAGACCATCTGCTGGCAATATGGCTAAAATAGCTACCCGTTTGTAAATTATAGTTGCTAGTTTTGTGCTTAATTGTAGTTGGTTGAGAATGGACTTGTTGGTTCCTTTTGCAGTCCATGATATTGCCAACATCCTCTTCCACCACCACATCTCGATTGCCTCTATGGTTTTTCACGAGGCGAGCCTGATCTTCGTAGTATTGGACACATTTCTGTTTAGCCATATTCTGGTTTATTTGCTCATTGAAGACATCTGTGCTTGCCTTTCGTCTACACGCTCAATGCTCAGGAGTCAGGTAGTAAACATAATGCTTAATTAAAACTGGATTTGGACTATTATTACTAATGATAATGGTAGTTTACACAGAAAAATCCTTACGTCTCGAAATGGCCTGTTCGTATTCGACCTGTGTTACCAGGTAAGCATTAAATGTTGAATTACGAAACGAAATAAACATGGATAATAAATATTTAAGTAAAAAAACTAATACAGGCTAATCTTGTCCATTTTTGCGTTGCTGCAGTAATGCTTAGTAAAATTATAGTGACTCCATGTAAGCCCTGTCTTTTCATCGAACACAAACATAAACCGAAGAGAGAGAAAAACACAATAATTGAGTGCAATTCGGTTTATTTATTAAAGTGTAGTCTGTGAAGTGTCTCTTCTATACTATTTAGATACTTTTATGTATTACAATGTAGCGTCAGAGCTTATATTAAGATAAAAAGGTTTATTACCTTAATCAATCCGTTTAATGCGTTATGTGTTCGAACCCCAACTGTAAAACACTTGCTCATATGAGGAAAATAAAGTGTGGTTTACATAACAATCAAGAATCAACGTGTGTTAGGTACAGAAGGCCTAAGTACCTGGCTTTCTGAGCCACAAATCTAAAGCTCTGTTATTCTGATGTTACATGTATAGATTCAAGGTTATTGACTTACGCCCGAACCCAATAACCTATCTCAATCCATCATCCACCATCTGAGATAGTAATCTTAATCCAAATGTTGTAACAAGCGTGCCAATAACCAATCAACGGAATGTAATAGCCATCTGTAGATACTAGCTATCCATGGGAGGTCGTATCGGTGTCTGTGGATAGACCTTTGTATGAAAATGACAGTTGACGAAAGCTCGATTTCAACAGTTAATTATTTTAACAGATTTTAACCTACACCGGTTTTTAAATAATTAAAAAAAATTTTTGTTATGTTTTAAACATTCACATTTATATTTTAATGTTATTTGTGTGGTTTTCTTTACTTTATTTGGTTTACATTGATTATCAAATATGAGTGAAAACTCGGTAAAACGACAAAGAGCATTTTATCCGTCGCCAAAACTGGATTGTCTTCGTAAGGTTTGGTTATTAGGTTTGGATAGGAGATCGATCGACTGTCACGGTCTGATCTCAGATTGTTTTCAATCTGAGATTGTGGATTGATTATTGGGTTTGGGCGTTATAGCGTCTCGGTTTTGTGCTGTTGCCTTCTATAACCACGGATCTGGAACCTCACCGTAAAACCGCTGTTCTTCATAAGTATGACACCCGTATGTCAAACACGTATCTAATATGACATATGAAAATCGTATTTAGAGTTAAGTCCTGACTGAATATTACCCTCAGAGACAAGATCTTACGTCTTGTGTTATGATCCTTTGGTTAAAGGAAACAAATTTTATACTCTCCCTCCAGGTGTCCTGTTCAAATTGCGACTGAGCACCAATCGATTAATCTTTTCTAGATGGTAAATCAGCACTGGTTACGATAAAGGTTAACCAAAATTAAAATTGAAGACGTGTGTCAGGCATTTACAAACCTTTACTGGGTGGAATTTATGCAAATTATTATTTATTTAGATATACAATATAAACCTGGCTTTACGTTTAATTTATTCATCACCTATATTTCAAGGGATAGGGATTATGGGGTATTTTTGACGTTTTCGTATAGAGACTCCAAAATCGAGAAGATAAAAAATCTTTCAAATTCAGAGTATGAAGATTAAAATTTTTTTTTCAACGCCCGCCAAAACGGTGACACCTAGTGAGATCAAATTTGCTGCGTTAGGTCAAGAACTGGTGGCAATTTGACGGAGTGGAAGTTTTAGTCCAAAAGAACCAAAAACAAGATAGCCGATGGTCAAAATCGCTGTTTGTGGACCATTATGGCTAAAATTATGCATGGCTTCTTCTATTCCTTCGGACAGCACATCAGCGAAACTTGTATCAGCGTCTCCATCAAAATGTTGAGGGCCTGCAGACACGGTACGCAAAAAGAGAAAGGCTGCTCGAACAAGCTTCGATTAGTAGTCAGGTGGTAGTATGGCGTTCCATTTTTGAATATTTGGAATTTTAGCCAAATTATAAACCGAATTGTTTGGAGTATGACGAAAAAACATGAGTATGGTTTTAAACTCCCACTGGGTCGAGGATATAGGAACCATTTATGAAATCTGTAACTCTCCGTCTGCTTCCCTGGAGACGCCAAAAGTACCTTGAGCAATTGATAGGGTAGTGAAAATGGCCGAAAAAAAGATGACAAGTGCAAATTTGGTGTTTCTACCGCGATCGAGTTCAAAATTGAGACACTATTTCCGCAGTCATCCATTTGTGGCACAAAAATTTGCCAAGGTGTTTTTACGGTAGAGATGAAAATCCTCCAAACATATTTTTCACAGAAGTGCTCTTTCGTCTCTTTCTCTCAAATTGTGTTTACGCCGTGTTGAAAAGAGGCAGTTGAGTACCTTAGTTTCAATAGTGCTATTAGACCTGTTTACTTGTTTAGTTTAACAATAACTTTTAAAATATAAGGCTATGTTCAGATGGCAAAAATTTGACGCGCGTTTTCAAATCGCGCGACTAGACATTGTGGTATTTTCATACAACTGTTCACATGAGCGCACGTTAACGCGCGTCAGCGAGCGTTAACGCAGCGCTCAGAGAAAAAGTCTCTAGACGCAGGTGATCGCGCGTTGACGCGCGCTTTGACATGTATGTAACGTCCGAAGACTGTTCAGTTGAGCACGCGCTTTCATCGCGATTGTACGATTATTTTTGTGACTTGCGTCGTAATCAGTTCAAAATGAGTGAATCACAAGATATTGAAATTGATGAAGTCCGGAAAAGGCCAGCCATTTGGGATATAACTTCAGAATCCTATAAAAATAAAATTATAAAACGACGTGCTTGGGAAGAATTGGTTTTAATTTTCTGTAATGATACCGACTCTCAAGAAGACTTTTTTGTAATATAACCACAAAATAATAGCTTCTTCCACGTCCATTTTTTAAGCTCTATCGAAACAGACTGACGAGCTCTCACAATTCGCAACGCGCGTTAGCGCTTGTCATCTGAACTCTTTATAAATTTGATCGCGCGTTGACCTGCGTTAACGCGCGTTACATGTGAACTTAGCCTAAGGATTATAGAACGTTTATCAGGCTTTGTTTAAGGTTTAAGAAATAATTCAAAACAATTGTATGAAAGAACACATTTATTTATCTCTTATTGCGTATTATCCTATATTTATATTACATAACCTTAATTTACGGAATCTACATTTAATCAAGTATTGGCAATTTTTAAGTTCGGGTAGCTGTGATAAAATTAAATGTAAAAAACGTATTAAATAAGTAAATCTCAATCATTACTTTACTATTTACAATTATTACTAATATATTCTTAATTAAGTACATAAAAGTTAAATAAAATTCTTTTAATACAATTGGCAGAGAATATAAATTGTTTTACAAAGTTGTGAATACAATTGTTTAAATAAGATTTAATTGTCAACACATATTTAAATAGCTATTGTAATTACTACCAATCGTTTAGTTTTTCTAGTGAAGGGCCGTTTAAAGACATTCCTCATTTAGTACTAGAAAACCCCACCCACCCCGTTATTCAATAATATTGATATCGAAGATTCTACACACCGTGGGGTTTTCTAGGTTTCTTGTCAACTTCCTGGGTTTTGTTCAAATGTCTTATAAAGTAATACAAGAGTTACAAGACAAAGGCTGATTATTAGTCATAAAGTCGCGTTATATAAGTTTTGAATTAAATTAGAATTAATGTTCATGTGTTTTGCTTGCGCGTGAAATAAATGAATATTAAGTTTTGATAATAAAAACACAAGTATAATTAAATTTCATAGAATTGTACTCACAACTTGTCTTGTAAGGAAAGCAAAGAATATTCCATTTATAATAGCTCTACCTTATCTAATTTATTTTAAAAATATGGCATTTTATTAATAAATAAAGACACATGTTATATACAATATTTACAATGTTATATAAACCGTTTTCTTCAGAGACATATAACCGTACTAAGAGTGTTTTTCATTTTTTAGGTTAATTAAACAACAAAGATTACTAGGCCATTTAGAAAGATTTAAATAAAATCCCCATAGACACAATTGGAAAACGAAGGTTTTTACCACCCTTAAATCAGTCGTTAACTGATCATTAAATATCGTTATTTCGTAATTATTATCTATAACTACAGATTAAACTGACGACGCTGAGTACGGCCATTAGAAGAATAATCTCTTGTTAGGCCGATTCGTCTCAGCTGTCTTTCTGAGACACAACTATCACAAACATATCGTGTTAACTGTACAGTTTAACGGCACATAGTCCAATTCCCTGTTGTCAAATTAATATATTCTTTACAATATTGAGTAGCTTTTACTTGCGGTAAATTAAAACTTCCATATCCACACAAGTTTTACACAAGAACTCCATAACCATCTTTATAAAGTAATTCATTATAAATGATTCGACAGCATATGTGTGATAGCATAACAACCTTGTTATAGGACTTTAAGAAAAGTCTCAAAAGAAAACAATTAAGTCAAATGAAATCATCACATATAAACAAATAAATTAACCTATATTGGTTGAAATACCGTGACTATCAAACACTGACAACTCAATTAAACTAGCAGAGAAGATCGCTATTGTAGCATACACTACCCGTTGTATACAGTATTTACAATATAATAAAAATAATATCAGTTTATTAACATAATTGTTCACAGTATTTTTCTTTGTCAATTCATCAATACATTTCAGTCGTATATAATTTTAGATCAAAGCATTAAATAGAAAGACTAATAAGCTCCATAGATAATGAATAGTCAACATGCTCAAAAATAAAGTGATTTTTGCCAAAGATTTGGGAAATAAAATATAAAATCACATAAGTTTTAGAAATGTTCAGCATTCACACGCATATCACTAAACCATTTGCAGGCCTTTACTAAGGCTTTCCACATGTTCCTTGGCCTTCATTCTCAGCGCTGCGATGGAGGATGATCGCGGGTCGCCTGGGGCTGGTGGCGCAGGGACCGATGGCGCTGGTGGAGTTAGGTAGCTTGGGTATCCTGATGGTGGATGACTCAGAAAACCTGGAATGAAATATATCATTAGACACTCGTATTGTTGTGTACTAAACTCTCTTCGTTCTTTCTCCTATCAGAGGAACGCGTTTTGGCCAAAACTCTCAGTTATCAAGTTTGATCATTCTGATAAACAAGCTAGGTCTGGATATCTATAGTTGCTCCTCTCACACTTTGAAATCAATTTTCCTTTAGTTTTTATTATTTATGAATCGATGTATTTTCTCATCGTGTTTGTTATGTTTGCTTATAAGTGCTTGTCACATTAAATTTTTTATTTATCAAAGTAACAATGTGCCGAACATTAGCAAGCTTTTGTAAAAAAATTAAATAAATAATTGAGAAGCTATATCACTCATAAGTATAAATACTTTATTGTTTAATATATACCTACGTTCCGTGTACGGTGTTAATGTATATTTTGCTTAATTCAATACATTTGATGATATGACTTGAATAGTATAATATCTGATCTATGGTTGGAAGCCTTTTGACACGTAATAACAGGTACGCCTTGCGTCAATTACAACACACTCGCAAAAACATATAAACTCCTATCGGGCTGAAATGGAAAGGTACTAATAGAACAAGTACCTGGCAGAGCAGTAAGCAAGGGTGGGGCGAGCCAAGGATCAACAGGCAAGCCAAGGGCTGACAGACGGGGTACTGGTGCACAGCCGTATTCTGACAATCCGAGGCGAGCCGCCTCCATTTTCTCCTGCCGACGCCACTTGGCACGACGATTCTGGAACCACACCTGAAAAGCATAGAACACTTATTACCAACAATTTTCTTACCAAGTGACTAAAACGTAAGAAACTTAGACCCGTCGAGTGAGACCAATTTAAATGAAATTTTGTGACTTCTTACAAGCCTCAATGTATTCGTAATGTCTTTACATAGCGAAATAACACCGACGAACCGCAATTTAAATCACAAACTTTACCAACAATAAAAAGCAAATTAATGAGGTGAGTCGTTGGAAATTGATGTGCCATCTATTTGCCCATTATACTATGAAACTTTAGCCCCAACCGTAAAACTAGAGTTTCGTTCACAATAAATCAGCCGCCAAACACGTCCCTAAACCGTATCAGACTAGACACAACAAAACTTTGAACTCAATCATATAAATGTCCTGTTTTCGTATATTTATTTTGCGCGCTATAACACCATAAATATCTACTTTACCCCTAAGAGTATAAGGTTTAAATTTAATAAGTGACGCTAAGGAATAAATTTGGTGTCGAATTGTAGTGTCAAATGATATATTCATGGGGTGAAGGTAAAAATACGAAGCTCGCGTGACTTCTACGATTTGTGCGGAGAACGTTACACGACTCTTGATGGCATTTCTGCCAAACTTATTAAACTTGGTTAAACGTTACATCGATTTTGAATTGACGACTATAAAGACATGAAAATACCTATAGTAACGCTGTTATCACCATAGGTACTTTGTTAACTCTTTTAGCGAAAGTAATTTATCATTGCTAAAAGTTAGTTTCTTCTTCTAAATGTCTAAAACTAAGTTTACTAGTGACGTTCCGAAGATTCGCAAATGACTTGTTATTTTTGACAATGGCATTTAATTTAAATCGGATTATTGAGTATGAAAGTTTGTCAAAAGTCGTGTCGTATGTGGGGGACCCATGAGATATGGTGTCGGCTCGAGACGTCGTCTGCTACCCATATAATAGGCGAACGTAGGGCATAGAACAAATCATAGAAAATGGTTTAATAGCTAAAACCGTTCCTTTAAGAATAGTGCAGACGAGCTGTAGAGTTTGTTTCTTTAATTATTATTTGTTGAATTATTGCAGGCGATTCTATTCTTATTATTTGTATGCGTAACGTAACAACTAGGTATGTCATAGTAACTTACTTAGTAAAGCACCATTTGCTCGCGTATACCCGAAATAATATTAATATCTCAGGCTGACCTTTCTGATCGCATTATCTATAATTTCTTACAGGGTTTAAGTTTAAAAAAAATACGGACATGCGTGTACTTTGTTTAATTTTTGTATATTAAGTTCTTTATTGCATTTTCATTAAAAAGTACTGTAAGAAAAGAAAATAAATAAATATTTGAACAGTTAAAAGGTTTCAGATGTCCTTAATAGCAAATAATAAATAAACGATAAAAGCTCGTAAGTTAATATAAATAAAGCCTACCCTTTACCCCACTCTATCTTAGATCTAACCTAGAACATGATTACCCAAATAATAAAGTCCGAATAACCCATATAATTCGTAGCAATTAAAATTTACAACAAAGTGAAACATTAAAGTAATAAGGCACGCATTAAATGTCGTTGTTTTCGTGCAGGTGGAGCGATACGCAATCATTTCGGAAATCTAATTATAACTGAACAAACGTCAACAAATAACGCTGTTTTGGTAATTAATAATAATAAAATGTTACCAAAACTAGCCAACGTAGGGCTGTAACTTCGGTAGACATGCGATGTTCTAGGTGTTTTATACACGCATTTTAATACGATGCTATTTAAAGATTTGACGATTTTTAATCTATGGAGATGATTCAACAATTATTTATGGTTTTATTCAGAAACCATACGATTATCTTTTTGGGCTATTGGAAGAAAATGTCCCCATGCTTAGTAAGAATTAAGAACCAAATTCACATTAATATTAATCCACGTTTTTTTCTATTAATAATGAAATATTACAATATAATAAACAAAGTATGGTATTTTAACGTAGTACAACTCACCTTTATAATAAAAACTTTCCGTTTATTACATTTGCACTTTATTCCAAACACAATTGGATAAAATGTTCGATTTAAAATTAAAACAAAAAAGGATTATCGAAAACATAACAATAACAAAAATCTATCGAGCCGCGGGGAATCTCTTGTTACTTTCTTATTACACGCTGATTGAATAAAAACGTCACAATAAAACCAACTCTCGAGCCCGCCCGCGCCAACTGTCAGATAAAAAACAACAATGGCGCCCGAATATGACATCTGTCAGATTTGAATTCGGAGCGCGACACGATTGGCCGCCGCCACGCCGCGATGTTTGTTATAGGATTGGACGTAATTGAGTTATCTGGCACTGTGGAGTCTTTTAGCGTTAATTGTGTAACAAATTGACTCGACATGTGTTGTGATGTAAACGCGTTAGCCGTAATTGTAAACGAAATAACAGCTTTGAGCTTGAGATTGTCGTATAATTGTATTTGCAATCATTTACTCGTAATTTGGAGATTTTTAATTTGTCGTGAATATTTTTTTTATTTTTAAAACTGTGGTTTTTAAAAGGTTTTTGTGTAAAGCAACTATACATTTGACGAATTTTAGGTCTCATAGGACTTAGTTACTTATACATACCATTACATCCCTTGAGCAACGCGTGTCGTCAACATACTTAAATTCATGTAATAGTCCCTAAGGCACACTTAGGTTTTTTTTTTACTACAAATAATTACCTGTTATGAAATTTTGAAGCTAACGTTTGTATGAAATTTACTCTTATAATAAACGTACCATTAAAATCAATTATACCATTATAATAAATTAATGTACATTTAAATAAATTAAAAGAATGTCCGTCTCCGTGTTGCGACTGGGTTCAATGTGTGTAAAAAGAAATTATCAATGATACATACACACCATATGAACTCAGAAGAGTCGAAGAAGGAATTATGTAGCTAAAATGTCCAGAAATATGCAAAAATTTCATATAACATATACCTATAAAGCATATAAATAAAATACTGATTTAAAATTATTGAATTAATTAATTATATTTTTTAAAACTACGTACATACTAATTTGAATAAAAACCTTTTGGTTTGATTTGAATACCTACCAATTTAAGCATACATTTAGTTTAGTACTTATAAAAATATTCTTTAATAAGATCTCTTCCGGTATAACTATCTTATACCGGACTATATTTTATTATCTAAACTCAAAGTCCTAAAAGCAATTTCATATTGTGGATGTATCAATGGTGACGATGACGTGTCAGGAAGTCAGCCTTCCGATGCAATCATCTCGAGACACATCCGAAAGATCTACACCGTGTAAATAAGGTAAAAGATTTGCTCTGTCTCGTGTATATACCTACCCCTAATTCATAACTACCGGTTCCACTTTAAAATATTATAGAAAATATGATATGTTAAAAGAGGTCCAGTAGTTTTTGAGTTTTTGTAACAAACGTACAAAAATACAAACTTTCCTTTGTATTATATGATATATATTATGTATATCATTATTATTAATGTCATTAGAAAACTAATTAAACGCTATTTGAACTAAGTAATTATTTTCTTACTGTAAAGATTATACTGTAATGAAATGTGCTTGAGTTAAATAATATGCTTACCTCTTATGGATAATGAGGATACTGTATATCTTTTATAACAGGTCTTTTTAACCGTTTTCTTCTCTTAAATTAAGTTCCGAAAAGGCAAAAAAAAATTACTGCCTTAAAATCTAAATAAGCTACTTAATAACTTGTTTATACTCGTTATTTTTTTTATTTCACAACCTATTAAAGTACTCTTATAATACATTATAATACATTATTTGCCTTCAGCATTCAATATTGAAAACAAATAAAAGCAAAATAAACCTGTAGCCAATACTACGTATCACTGAGTTTGGCATAGACAATAAAGTTTAGCCGCGGCGGGCACTCCATGTCACTCGCTCGTCTTTTTGCGGACAGCAGATCGACTATCGATTGTTACCCCATGTTTCTCTAACAGTTATACGTGTGTAGTTTCCTCCTAGGTTTTGAATTTGAGCTTCAATATAACGATTTGTGGGTTTTGTCATTACTGTTATTAACATACTAAAAAGTTTATGGCGGCCTTCATTTCTTAAATAGCATCAAACATATCGTGGTGTCATCTACAGCAGTACAGCTACTATATCCTCTTACGAGGCTGCAAATTAATTAATTTAAATAATATATTAACGTTAGTGGAATTCACGAATGTAGTTAAGATCAGGATGGCTTTTAGCAGATAGATGTTGAACGTAGCATTTCGGTATTAAAGAAGGCGAATAACGTAAGATTATTTATTGATACGATGAGACGGGCGAAAGGACAAAGCCATGTTGGCCAATATCCTTGTATCCAGTCCGTCCGTACCCTGATTTTAAAGTTGACAGTTTAAGTTGTCTAATACCAATGTCGAATGTCCTCAAATATTCTTTGGTTTTGTTGTTTAAAATTTATTAGTTAAAAAATAGAAGTATAATAGAATAAAGACTAGAAGTCTTTAATTCACTAGTGAATAATCATTCGAATGCATTACACATGTGTGTATGTTTGTATTTTTAATGTAAGATATATATAAAAGACACAAATAACATTCTTGTATTGAATTGTAATAATAAGAAGCTAACTTATAATTGTGTAAATGTATTGGGTTGGGGTTGATATCAATGCGATGGAATTTGATGATACTGATTATGCAGGAGTCTCGGGGACCCTTGATTGGAACACCTCCAAGTGATTTTAGCTTTAGGATAAGCGTCAAAGTATTTTTAAAAAATTTTTTTTACTTTTGTCAATTGTATTGAAATTATAAACAATCCGCCATTATCTAACTACTTTTCTATTGGTTATAAGAGATGTGACTTTCTCGATTTCTATTGGTTATAAGTGATGTGTCATTGTCGTTTTCTATTGGTTATAAGTGATGTGACATTTTCGGTAAATTAATTGGATTGATTATTTTCTCATTTGTTATTTTTAAAGTTGAACCTAATCGAATCGATTATTTTCTCATTTGTTAATTTTATAGTTGAACCTAATTTAAGCATTACTTGTCAAATGTACATACATTACATTAACTTCATGTTTTAATTAATGTATGGTTCCGAAAATTATTCAAATAGTACCCAAAACCGAATCAGAGCAGCCCACTATCCACGTGGTCTTGTCTGCCTTACCCCTAGAGTGTATATAAATAATCGGAGGCGCGGAGGAATAGCGCCCCCCCCTGTAACAACACTGGATTATGAAACTGTATGTTGAAAAAGGGGGGGGGCAAAAAAACGGGGGGTGGGGGAGGCTTGAAAAAAATGCCTGTGCTTTGGTACGCAAGGGTGGAGGGGCTGCATTTCCCGTAGCGCCGGAGCTGTCCACAAAAACAAATATTATTTAGATTGGTAAGGTTAGAGTTAGTATATGAATATTTGGTCGCCGAAGGCGACCAGGACGCCGAGAAGCCGAGGCTTCAATAAACAATTACTATTTAGATCGGAGCTGTCCACAAAAAAAAATATTATTTAGATTGGTTAGGTTAGAGTTAGTATATGAATATTTGGTCGCCGAAGGCGACCAGGACGCCGAGAAGCCGAGGCTTCAATAAACAATTACTATTTAGATCGGAACTGTCCACAAAAACAAATATTATTTAGATTGGTTAGGTTAGAGTTAGTATATGAATATTTGGTCGCCGAAGGCGACCAGGACGCCGAGAAGCCGAGGCTTCAATAAACAATTACTATTTAGATCGGAGCTGTCCACAAAAAAAAAATATTATTTAGATTGGTTAGGTTAGAGTTAGTATATGAATATTTGGTCGCCGAAGGCGACCAGGACGCCGAGAAGCCGAGGCTTCAATAAACAGTTACTATTTAGATCGGAGCTGTCCACAAAAACAAATATTATTTAGATTGGTTACGTTATATAAATATTAATATACTAACCGTATATTAATATTTTTTTTAAATAACTGTTCAACTGAAACTCAAATCGAATACAAAATCGGATTTAAAATCGGATTTATATCGAATACTAAAATCGATTTTCACTTTCACAGAATAGATTATTTTTCACATCTCTATTCATTTTATAAAGTATAAACGCATTACGCAATCGGCCATTTCGAATGTGGATTTTGCCAGAACAGTGTGTCACAGTGATCAAGTGCAAAATATCAGTTAAAAGCCGTTACTTTTTAGGTTTTTTTATTTTTGCTTGAATGTGCGTTATTTTATTAACAATTTTTTAAAACTTGGCTTTATATACATACTAGACAGACAGAGCAGTTAAGCGATTTTTTAAGAAAGATAATTATAATTTTAATAATACCGAAAATTTCACTGATCATTTATACGAATACCTATGGCGGCGAAACAATAAGAAATATAAAAAAGACCCCTTTTCGGAGCTACTTATAGCAATTAAATATATCTATAAATTAAAATAACACTTTACTATACTCTTATTTTGCTATATTGCTTATTATGCTATACTGCTTATTTTGCTATTTTATTTTGCTTACATATGTTAATTTATTTTTTCATTCACTGCTGCTGAAGAGCTGCTGAAGTGGATAGAAGCCTACTGGCTGCTACCACGACCCGGCTCTACATGCACTATGGATTGGGCCCTAGTGGTTTTAGTGGGTATGGGGTCATCGCATTTTACGACCTTGACCCCCACACTCCCCGCGCCATTCACACTTGCCCAGGCGTGGGGGCCCGTAAGTGGGTTTCCCCAGGTAAAAAAAAAAAAAAATTTTTTTTTTTGGTTTCCTAAGCGCAAAATTTGTGGGGGGTGATTACTACACTCCTAACCCCCCCTCCCCCTCCCCCGCACCCCAAATTTAGGAACTTCTCTTTCGCATCGTTACCAATGTATTTGTGTCTGGGATCTGATTTATAATTTATATTGTGATTAAGATTGCTTTCAATATTTTTCACTCAAGTCTTGAACTAATTGCTCTAATAGCATCGCTCATATGTTTATTTGTAATTGTTTTCTGCATTTATGATTTTTGGTGCAATCAAGTGTTATAACCTATGTTTAAGATAGATTATTCTCATTCTAATATAGTTATTACAAGCAGTGAGACTCGTCCGTACGTAGGTAGAAGCGACTTCGGCTATTGGTCGCACTAACGCAATTACTACACCCACTGACCACCGCCCGCTACACTATCTTTATACAAACATACACTATCATTTATACACCGCGTTATATCATATATGTATACTTAACAAGCGCTTTATTTATTTTGTTTTCTTTAATTTATAAATAGGGACAAATGGGCAGGTAGCTCACTTGATGTTAAGTGAGACCAACATACACAATACTTGAGGGTTCGCTAGTGCGTTGCCGGCGTTTTGAATTAGTACTCTTTTACTTAAAGGGCCCTAAATAGAAGTGGTTAAGAAATATTTCCGTTAAAAGGCTGGCAACTGACTTGCGAGTTTTCTGGCAATGTGAGTGTCCATGAGCGGCTGAATCACATAACATTAGGTGAGCCTCTTGCCCATTTACACCCTGTTACATAAAACATATGAGCCTTTATAATTACCCAAGGTAATATTAAAGAATATCTAATGTAATAAATTTTAAAAATCTTAATTGTATTTTAATACTTTCAAATCAAATTCAACTGTTTTATACCTGACTAAATAAAATTATGGCTTTATATAATCTTTTCTCCGCGTGAAATTGCGTCAAAGTAACTTTCTTCGTAAACGCCGTACCTACATCAGCCATCGATCGACAAATCCTTTATTTACACATTCCCCTCTCACAAGTTCTTTTAAGAAATCGAAGGAGATGGCTATACAACTTTCGTATGAGCGAGCGAGATGCACAGCCATCGCCATCTTAGATGCAGGACCAAAAGTTAGCCGATAACTCGTTAAACAGAAAAGACCTATATCTTAGATAAGCTTGTTGAAAATTGATCTGTATTGTTTGAGTAATAAGGTTGTATCTACTTTGTGGTGACTTGTTTGTTTCTTAAGGGGGAGGGCTGATCTGGGCAGTGATGGGACCCTGACGTCTGCTTCTGATGTTACCTTTAATAATGACTTGCAGCGCGCCCATTCATTTTGACGAATTGAAAAAGGTAATAATACGTTTTGTTCTTGAAAAGGAATGAGAGGTTGATTGATGTTAATTTAGACCTAAAGCTTAAAATGTAAAGAATACCCATTATATAGATTTTTTAAAATATTATCCACATATGTGCAAATTCAATGAAATTGATGTATACTTTTACTACATTTAATCATATCTTATTATCAGTAAACAAAGATAGGCAAAATATTTTATTACCTATATTTCATATTTTACAAGACAGTTACAAAACAGTTATGTATTATTTGAGCCAAGTTACTTGAAGATTTTTTTAATGTTCTCGTACATCATATAAAATAATTAACCTAATTACATAGTTGAAAAAAAAATGTATTACTAAAATATATTTATCACGGAGGTGTTTTATCTAAAGGAAGCCGGGTCGTCGCAATTAGTGCGCAATAAACTGTCGACCTCATCAAAAGCACAAAAACATCAATCAAACTGAATTAATCTGCAACTAAATTAACTCTCGCAAACATCGCGTCCCCTTAACGACTGCTCGCAGTTCATAATTGACTTTATCACTGTGATATAAAGTTTAATTTTGTATAAACTGCAATTGGAACGTCCGGGAAACTCAATATTGCAATTGTATACTAAAATAAACGGTAACTCTACGCAGTAAGATTGATTATCCGCTGCAACTAAGTTCATCTCTTGATTTCAATTTATCTTCAAACCGTTTAGTGTTAATACGGTAGGGAGAGTTGTAACTACTGCGGTTTGTTAAATGAATTAAAATCATAAAACAATGGATTAGAGTTGATATTTCATTGCGTTTAACTCGTGATAGATTTTTGCGGTGAACATTTTCAGTTTTTATTGCAATCGATTGAGGATGGAAAAGCCCTATTTACATTGTTTTAAATGTGGTAAAATAGGCTTATTTATGCTACAATAAGGCTCTTAATAGTGTACATTGCTTTTGAAAATCATTTGAAAGTTATTAAGAGTAAAGTAATTAAGGAGATATTTAAGGGGACTCGGCTAATTAGTATTTTTATATATGTTTAGTATTTAAGGACTAATTATACATAGTTCCTTATTACCTTTAACTAAATAATATTTTTATGGACCACATTGAGACCAGTCTTGATGAGAACGTCTAACTAATTAAGTAACGAATTAGCCGACGTACCTAATGAAACCTCATTTAATTATATCGTTTCTTAGCGTTGGCAAAAAGAGTCCAATTTCCAACTTTTCAACAAATTATTATATTTGTTTCTTTTCATAGTATCTACTATAGCTTTACCATATATATACGTATATCTGTATCTCTCAATGTCGAACGCAGCGCACACAATGTGGCCTAACGAACGTGTTTCTTTTTGTTTTCCAATCAATCGTTTTTGTTTGCTTCGCCGTTTAATTGCAAATGTTTTAAACGAGTTTTCTGTGATATAAAACTTTTAAAACATTCAGGTATAACTTGTTGATTGTCACGCTACTCAAACCCATAGATATAAATACCCGATTAATAATCTAATTTAAACATTACTGCAATACGGCGCTTTCAAAATTTCTCTACGGTTTTTCGATTGTAATCCACGCTCATCTAATTAAATATCATATAATTTAAGAGTTAATGAATAGAAATGAATATAATGAGCTGTCAATGTAAGATTAGCGTGTAAACAAGCGTTTAGTGGAGGGTCGGAGGGCAAATAAGGGCGCGTGCACAAGTTAATAGCTCTCATATCGCACCGGGCAAACACCGCGATATTAAGTGCGCGCAAATAGACTCCCTCTGCCCGAGGCCTTATGTCGAGTTGCGCCATCTATGGGAGGTTACTAAGATCTGTGTCTAATGAAATCGCAAAAATTATCTGTTCTCAAGGAATTTTCTCAAAATTTGTCTTGGCCTCCGAAACGAGGAACATTGCACCTTGGTTTATGCAACACAAATTATGACTATTATTACTATAATATTATCTATATATTATATCAGTTGACGTTTTGGCAATAAGAACATTTTTCAAGGCAAAACACGAAATAACACCCGTATCACCTCGACGTGAGTCGTGTCATAAATGAGCGTTTTTTAAGGCAGTTTATGCCCCGCAAACAACCATACCATGTGGAACCAGCTGCCCTTAGAAGTACTTCCACACCAATTCGACTTAGGGTCCAAGAAAAGAGCGTACCAGTTTTTTTTTTTAAAAGGCCGGCAACGCACTTGTGAACCTTCTGGCAATGCGAGTATCCATGGGCGGCGGCGGCGGACTTGACACCAGGTGTTATATATAAAAACAAAGGTTTTTTATACAGAACTGGATCGATGTTAGGCCACCGGATGTTAAGTGAGATGCGGCCTATTGGACGGCCAATAATTATTGAAAAATAAAGAAATGTTAATTACAATTCTAACAAACTATTTACCGATTTAGGTATTAATTAGTTAAATGTATTTCATAATTTTTATTGATTTTTTTACTTTTGTAAATGTTTGAGCTATTTTGTAGGTATATATTATGTATTCCGTACTTGACTAATCTTAATTATAATAGTTTTTTGCTATACATAATTTATGTTAGCTAGGGTTACGAAATAAATAAATAAATTTTGTCGCAAGGGAAACGTCACAATCATACTGGCGAAGCCCTAACCCGCGTCAATAATACAAACTGTAATTACATCGCAAAAACGACCATTAGCATTCAATTACAACTTTATCCGACCTCCATCTCAGTGTATCATTGTTACTAGACAGACCGCTGATCAACGACAATGCCAGTGGGTTCGAGTGTGGGGGCTATAATGTGTTTTTTGTATAATGAGATATGGGCCGTTTGCATTTCTCACATTTCGTATTAATGATTGAATTGAAAGGGTAACTGCTTAACATTAATAATATCCTTAGATGATCTGCTCCACGTTAGCCTTTCTAAAATTCTTATGCTTCTTATAATTTTTAATATAAAAAATTTGAATTATTCACTTAAGAAACTTAAAAAATAGTTTTTAGGATGAAATTACTAGGAAATTGTTGCAGTAAGTAAATTTTCAAAACACGCCAGGGAACGAGAGGGCGGACACGTTAGCAAAAGAAGCGGCGGAAAGACTAAGGTCAAAACCTGAATACGCCGCATACCATATGTAAAACATCAGATAAGGCAAAAGGCTCTAGATGTATGGAATGAACGCTACCTGGGGGGTGAAACAGCTGGAACTACAAAATTATTCATCGCAAATGTTAGAACTGCGTACAAATTAATAAAAGAGAAGCGTTTCACACCCCAGATGGCGCAAATTCTTACAGGGCACGGAGCCTTTACACATTATCTTCATAGGTTTAAAATTAGGACAAGCCCAACATGTGCCTGTAGTAATGAAGATCAAACAGTTGAACATGTGTTCCTACATTGCCCTATATTCGCATCGTCCAGGCACGACCTGGAGCAACAAATGCAGATGACTGTAGACCGTAACGGCCTACAGGACATGTTAATAAAGCACAGATCGTGCCTGGAACGGTTCTGCGATAAAATTGTTGAATATATTAAGGCGGCAAACAAAACTCCAAGAACGGGTCTCGCAAGGAATTGCGTCCCGGCTCGCCCATGAATATTTTACAATTATATACAATATTTTACAAAAAATATTACAGATGTAGCCGGGGCTTATTTCGCGAGACGTGTGATGTGAAGCTTAGATATAGAAAAAGTCCCTGGACACAATGGCAGGGGAGTAGAAAAAGTATTAATAAAAAATAAAAAAAAAATTCAAAACATGTATATAATGAAAAACTGAAATTCAAATTTCAAACAATTTTAATAAATTTTCGAATAGCCTTCAAATCAAATTGCCCCCCTGGGGCCCCACGTTGGTTACCTGGTCTAAAACTCCCGATTATCAAACTCAAATACATTTTTGACATATCTAAGTCTCGAATCTGAATGACGCCTCGTTATACAAAACTCGTAGATAATATTTATTTGAATCGTACAAAGAAAGCCACTAAATTAAACAAGGTTACACCAGGATAATAATTAGATGATTGCACTAAAAAAAGGAATTTATTGATTAAGCTGTTTGAAGGCCTGTTCCTTTACTGTGAAAAAAATCTGCCTTTTCAAGAAAAATACTATTTAACTGATTAAACTTAATTTGTCATGTGGAATATGGTGTAATGGTTGCAGCTTCTTACAAACATTGTGTAAAACAAAAAACTTGGCGATAAAGAGTAGCGGAGAGTTTATTGCTAGTTCTTCTCTTCCGTTCTACGCCCTCGATTTAGAAACTGACAGTAAATGTAAAATTAGAAGCAGTTTATATGTATTTATTTTTGACGTTCATAAGTGTACATTGTGTTACCTAAATGAATAAATGATTTTGATTTGAATTGAAACAACAGGCAAAAAGTACCAACAAATTATATTGGTGGATACAGAAAAATGTTTCATACCCCGAGGGGGTAAAGGGTCTTCACGCTCTATAAGATTGTAGTTCGGACTTAGTTAATACAAATTTCATCCCTCTATTTGCGTAGTCTTTGCTCAAAAGTCACAAAATAAACAATAGCAAAAATCGCAACATCAATGCCGTGTCGGTCACGTGCCGTGTGGGTGTCTGTCACGTGTGGGTCACGTGTCGGCCTGTAATTGGCCGCAGCGTCACAAACAGCCAATCCGAATGTATCGAATTACTCAGTAATGAGTGAGGTCGGACGTTTAACTAGTACTTAACTTGAACATATTGCGTGATGTGGGAATTGTGTAGGGTGGCATAGAAGCTGCGAAGAAATTTTAAAACAAAAGAGTGACGAAAAGTTACTTCACTGTTGTAAACTTTAAAGTAATAAGAGTAAGGAGAGTGTTCAGAGTTGTTCGGATTAATACCTGACTGAGTTTCATCATTGGACATAGAGGCAGAATACGAAACTCCATCCGTTTCACCTCGACGTCCGTCGTTCCACTAAATGTTTAAGGCAGTTTTTGCCGCGCAGCTGGACCAGCTGCCCACTGAAGTATTTCCGAACCACTTCGACTTAGAGACTTTTCGAGCTCTTCAAGAAAAGAGTGTACCAATTCCAAAAAGGCCGGCAACGCACTGCGTTATTACTTAACATCAAGTAAGCCTACTGCTTGTTTACCCCTGTTATATAAATTAATAATAATAATAAATATTGATACTAAATCAGATGAAGTACCAGATTTTAAGTGATAGGTAAGTACCAGAAATATTATTATTAAAGCAGATTAAATTAATAATGGATTTAATATGAACAACATTAGTTTAGGTAGGTATACAGGTGCTAATTAGGGTATTATTACAGATTATTGGAGATCTGAATACTATTATATGTATGTAGGTATTTTTAAAATTGGTGAATACTTATGTCGTAATTTAATTAAAACAAGCTTAAAATCTGTTTGTTACCGTCTTTCCGTCTCATGAAAAAACATTAAATACAAAAATATTTACAAATAAAATAGCTAGTTAATTTACAAATTAATTAACACTCACAACAAATAAGAGACGTTAATGAAGAATTATCATGGACAAATAAGCAGATTAAAGCGCTCGCTAATTAGCCGAGCGTCGAGAAATTCATTACTCAATTACGTAATTACACTGGAGACTTTGCCAGGCGCTTCTACGGACATAGCTTTTAGCGATTAACCTTAATTTGTTCTTATTTTAAAGAGCCGTCACTTATGTTAGTGACAGATTAAAGTCTAATTGCTTGGTTCGTAGCTTTACCATGATTTTGAAATATTAATGTAAAATATGTTCGCATCACACTCTAGGAAAAACTTACAAGCTAAGATTTTACAAGCAACAGATCCTAAAGATCTATTATGACTTCGGTAAACCCTATCGACATGCCTTTAGAGTCTAAACAACGACACACGCCGTCGACCCTCTGGATCTAAACTTTAGACCTGATACCAGGCATATGAGGCTGATCACCTACTTGCCTACTAGATTGACAAATGATCATGAAACAGATACAGAAATCTAAAAAAGTGTTAGGTTATTTGTGATATAATTCTTATAGCGTCTCTGGTTACTCGTGCAGAACTAAGTTTTTTTATATAAACATTTTACGCAGTCGTTTCATACTTATGTACTTGTATCACACATGCTAATCAGGCAACGGATAGTGCATGGTTCGAGGTATTTATATATAAACTGCATTTAAGAATATTAATTGCGAATCAATGTATGTAAATGAATTACATAATATATTGTATTAAAATTTAATTAGAAAATTTGTTTACTTTATGTTCAAAGAAATTTATTCTTATTAAAAAGATAAAAGTAAAATATATCACGCCACCGTTGTACGCTGTTATTGCATTAGACTAACTTTAAAATCTTGATCCTTAAAATGCTTAAACGGTGTAAAGGACGCCGCTTTTAAATGAAATCGAAACTATAGTATTATACTCCAAAACATTACCTTCCACTTTGAAGAGCCGTCTCACTAGCACTCTCAAATATCACCAAGACCCCATTTAGTGTAAAAAAGAGAAACCTTAATCCTTACGAATAAAACTGCAAATACTCCCAGAGTTCTTCTTAAAATGGTCAAGAACAATGTGACGTGGCAAATTTTAATATACAACTAAATAGTTCTTAATACAAAGCAATACGGTTGAATATACATGAGATATGTAAAATTAAATTATGTTTAAAAACTACAATGTGGTGTTTATTAAAAGGGGATAAGCACTATTTTTGTGTAGTACAAATGTTGTAAAGAGCCGACACTCAACACCGTATTGAATTTGAATTGAATTGTCAAATTGGATGTATAATCTGCTTGAAGAGCCGGGCCCGTTGTTGTTGGCGCTAAATGCAGGGTATTAGTTTGTATTTGTGACGACAATGGGTGCGCGGGCGCATGTTATTGTCACAAAAACGTTCATTGATAGATCTGTTTTGTGAGAATAATGTTAAAAGTTTTTTAGACGAACCGTTTATGATGTGTTAAAAATTGATGTGATCATGTGATCTGGATATTATTAAAGCCTGAACGTTAAATTATATCTCTAAGGGCTAATAATCTTAACATTTGTGTAGTCAAAAATCTGCTAATGAAGGACTATTAAGGAATTTAAATAGAGCTTAAGATAATTTTAACAAAATTTTCGGATTTTTTTATGTAACAGGAGGCATCCGGACCATGGACACTCCAGAAGGCTCGCAAATGCGTTGCCGGCCTTTTAAGAATTGGTAAGCTATTTTTTCGATGGACCCTATGTCGAATTGGTTCAGAAATACTTCAGTGGCCAGCTGGTTCCACATAGTGATGGTGTGCAGCAATAACCACCTTAAGAAACGCTCAGTTGTGGAACGACGGACATCGAGGTGTTACGCATGGAATTTTGTATTCTGCCTTGACGTCCGATGATGAAACTTTGTTTTGGTTTGTTAACCTAACATGAACAGCTCATATATTTTAAATCGGCATAAGAACCTCCTTCGTTTTTCTATTGTAAAATATGTTCTTAAGATTAATGCATATTGTAATTGACTAAACGCTCTTTATCTCTAGATTGACACAAATTTAACAATAATATTTTTTTAATACTAAATTGATTAATGAATCTGCATAAGTCTTGCGAAGCAATGTGCAGGAGACTTTTTGGCGGCTTCTCGTGTTCTCACATGCACTCAAATAAGACGACTAACGGAAATATCGGGTTTAAGAGTTCCGCCGTAAGCTACACCGACATGATACGGAACCTACCATTCATAATGCCTTTCTTCTCACCACCATTTTGTATTGAACCCAATCGTTCCAGCTACGGTTCAATACTGGAACTACTTAGGGACCAACTTATGCTGGTTATTTAATTGAATTACCCTTATTAAGCCATTTCCTGTTTTTTAAAGGGGTTTTCAACAGGAAGGAGCCGTCAAATTTTAATCAAATTATAGTATAAAGCAAGTTATGATTAATTTGGCTGTATTGTGTATTGATACGAGGATAATGAAATACGTTGAACAATTACTTTAAAAATTATAAGTAAAGCTTTTAAAAGGTTTAATTTCATAATCTCAGGTCGGTATTTAATTGTATACTAACATATAATTATTAAGGTTATCATATTTTAAAGCAAAGTATTATATTTTTAAACGGCTAACATTACTTATATTACCGAATTTTGTTTAAAAACAAAAGACGAACGCATTGCGAGAATAATTTGAATTTAGAATAAAAAGGAAATTTCGAAAGTTCACAGATCATAATATTTTAATTTAAAAACAAAAGACAAAAGATATTCCGTTATAGCAGCAATTTGAATTCAGAATAAAAAGTTTGAAGTTCAGTAGGTATATTTGAGTTCGAAATCCCTAAAGTATCAAACATCAAACTATAGACAATTGACGCCAAATAGCCCAAAAAACGTAGAGGGTGATAATATTCAGTTATTCGTAAACAATTTGTCGTAAATGACAACATTCAGTAAATTAGGCCGCCGTTACGGTAAGGGAGGACGACCATAATCTCCTGATCCTATAAACAAGCGAAAAATAACGCCGAGAGTAACGCTCGCGTGGTCACACTGGAAGCGGGAAAATTTATATATTAACTTCGAATAAAAATTTATTTTAAATTTCCTGTTTGTAAATATTACAAGAAACACTATGCGGTTGGCAGCTCCTCAGTACCAGGTACTTCCACTTGACTTTTCGAGCGGTTGGTCCCTTGGTGTTGCATAGAGATGTGCCTGTTCTCTGCACCTTCTACCGCATTTACCAAGTAGCGTGTTCGGAGGAGTTATTCGGTTTAATACCTTACCTAGCAGCTAAGTTTCATCATAGGACGTCGAGGCTGAATCCGATATTCCACCCGTATCACCTCAACGTCCGTCGTTCCACAACTGAGCGCTTTTTTAGCAACTTTTTGCCGCCCACCACTATCATCTATGTAGAACCAGCTGCCCACTGAAGTATTTACGAACCAATATGACTTAGAGTCCTTCAAAATAAGAGCGTACCTATTCCTAAATAACCTGGAACGCACTTGCGAGCCTTCTAGTAGTGTGAGTGTCTATGGGCGGCGGTATCACTTAACATCAGGTGTGTTAGCCGGTTTGGCCCCTTTATTATGAAAAAAAAAGTCAATTTCGTTGCCCTTTTTGCTCCAATCCTTATCCATAAGTACCTATAGGTTCAGTTTGACGTAATTCGAATAGATATTTATTTTTATGACAAAACAGGTTACATAGGGACGTGAAACAAGCGAGAATGCGTATTCTAAGGCATTTCACGATTTCACTTCAGTGACTGAATATTACACTTTTTATAGTGATAATCGGTATAATCGCATTATTTTATTGTAATTTGCACGCCATCAGTGTGGCCACATGAAGCTATCACGATAAACTCCATTTCCCCGTATCAAATCGGAGACACTCCGTGGCTCTCACGCCTCGCAATTTCTACCCTCATTGAACTCGTCGAAAGTATTAGTATGTATTATCAATGAAATTTCGGAAATGTTTTTTTTTATCTTCGATGCCGAGGTGTTAATAGACGTAATAGTATTTTATGAATAAGTATCCTTATACCTCTTATTTTTTTTATGTAACAGAGTGCAAACAGGCAGGAGGCCATTCCGATGTTAAGTGATACCGGCGCCCATAGACACTCACATTGCCAGAGTACTCGCCTGCGCGTTGCTGGCCTTTTAAGAACTGGTGCGCTCTTTTCTTGAAGAACCCGAAGACAAATTGGTACGGAAATACATCAGTGGTTCCACATAGTGGTGGTTTTTTATTGTTTTTACTCCTTGATGTTGGGAGCAATTAATGCTGACTGTCTATATTATCACAAACAAATATTTATAATATGCACATGTGTCTGATATTATGGTGTTCGTTACGTAAAGCGTGTTAGACGACCACACAAGCGATAGAACGAAATATTCACAAACATGATGGGAAATTTATAGCGCAATGAAAGCGAATGAAGAAGAGTGGGGGAGGCCTTTGCACTTGGCAAGCGGATGAGAAGCTGGTGCTAGATATCAGGTAATTATTATAATACCCAATATTGTTAATTTTCTAATATCCCAATTTACGCTTTATTATTAATATCCACAGGTACCGTATTTATAAAATGAAATACAATGTAAATGCTGATGTCGAACGGATTTTAATATTCTTACAGATAACTATGGAAGAGTGTGTCGCGATAGAGCGCGGTGTAATTGAATTATGTGTTGGCGTTAACGCGGTTACTGCTTCGCTAACGGCAGGAACTCGCAACTTCATTACGAGAATTCACAACTAGAGTGTCACTTCAGAAATTATCGAATTATGAGGTTACGCGCTCAGTAAAATTATCTGGCATTACATTTTTGAAAATTAAACGATTATATTGATGTTTATTTTAAGTTTCCAGATTTGAATTATAAATTGTTTCATTGGAATTCCATTTTTAAAATTTATACGGTCACATTATAGGTCTCACTTGAAATCGCGCCACCTTACATTTTACATTTGAAAATTTATTAACCATTTCACAATTATAACAAAAATAATTGTAAAATTGTGTTAATGAAATCCTATAAATTATATTTTTATAAACATTTTACAACGTCAAAATAGAAACGTTTAATAATTGCATATTTAAAATTTTTGACTTTCATATAAGTACCATGTAAAAGCGAAAATATGAAGTAAGGTTATCCTATTAGTGCCTCCCCCTCCTCCCTCATCCAGGGCATCGTTCCCTCGCGGTAATCAACTATTATAACTTCGTTCCGGCTCCAACCAGACAGACATCCACACCTCCATCCATCCTCTATATTTATGTTATATATTGAATGTGTATAATGTATATATTGGCCTAGAGTTCCATCATAGCAATAGACTAGTTAAAGATAAAAGTCATCCTGTGTGTAACCTACTCCAATATGATGACGCTACGTTATTTATATGTTAGTTATATAAATGAAACTTGGTTTTTGGTTTCTTTCCTCCTTTTTATTTCTTTAAATATGGTTCTATTCCCAGCGAAAGAAAGTTCTACTTTAATGATTTCATATTTTGTAAAACACTGTTAATATCTATGAACTGAAGATCCGTTTTTAAACATTTTATTTAGTTTATAACGGCTTAATCGTAAGGTACATTTATTTATTGTACCATAAAAAATACCAAACATTATCATCAATTCCTGCACCCCTTGTGGGCTTGTGCCGCAAGTAACGTATATTTTGCCTTCGCGCATCTATCACGAGCTTCTTACGTCCAACTGCGAAGGCAGCCTCGATCTATCGGGTTACCAACGCAGCCTCGATCTACCGGGCTACCAACGCAGCTTCAATCTACCGGGCTTCCAACGCAGCCTCGGCCGACCGGGTTGCGTTTGTATATTACAAAACAGAAAGAGTAAAGGTATATAGGAATTACTTGGTAAATTATGAGCGTTGTATATCAATTAAACCTGCAACCAAGCAAAGTCCACTCGGTCTATATTGTGCCTATACGATCTTAAAACAATTGAATTAATAATTGTATGAATACTATACTAGGATACATTTTGCAACATCGTAGCTTAATTTGGCGACACTAAAGAATATATAGGTATATATTGTGAAACTCAGAGAACATCGCGTTTATTTTTACATCAAATTTTCTCACATTATTCCCCTTTATTTCTAAGTGAAAGTGATATGTATATCGCATTAGACGCTTTTTCATGGCACTTTAGACCGTGACGCGATAATCGTGGGGTTCGATTATGATAAAGCATCAGTATTCCAGAGGAGGTCCAAGTGCAACAAGAACTTGTAGAACATTTTTATGGACTGGAATCTTGTTATTTTATTTTATTCTAGACTCATAGTAGCCTAAACATTCTGATTTTCATATTCATATTTTTTTCGCAACTTCGTAAAAATTATGTCTGTCAAAACAAACGTCACGGAAGCATTTTATATTCAGCTTTGTAATACTATATACCACTTTTTTTTAAATTAGAATTACCCTCTTTAAGTTACGTATGAAAGTACATATGAACTATAAATTAATTTACACAAAACATACTTGTATTTTATAGATAGTAGGATATATTTTGCTGCAGCAATTACATAACAGCAGTAAATAAACTGTCGTTTATTAGCACATTAGATGAAGTGGAGCGCGCCAGGGGAGGGACAGATGGACCGTTTTGTTGTTTTAATGGGTGTGTATTGCGTTCCTTGACTTATTATTTAGGCGTGATTAAAATTATTAATGTATACACTTCACATAGAAAGGTTTAGTAAAGTTTAAGTACATAAGTCTAGGATTCATAGACAAGTCTAAACACAGGATTTAGTGACAAAGCTATGCGCTAAGTATGGACTCTCCCTTCTGTCAAAACCTACCTGTGTATCTTATCCAAATATAAAGCCGGGTCCACATTTGTAGCATTTCGGTGTATCGTATCTCCGTTGCGTGGCTTCGGCGCGTATCATGATCGTTAGTTTGGACGCAAAATGATACCCGTTTATGATACATGCCGTATCGGATACGGCCCGATCCGCACTAAGCG
Source organism: Pieris macdunnoughi (assembly GCA_905332375.1). NCBI lineage: Eukaryota > Metazoa > Arthropoda > Insecta > Lepidoptera > Pieridae > Pieris > Pieris macdunnoughi. Next base: position 7,552,649 of record CAJOBZ010000003.1, on the reverse strand, counting down.
CGTATCTTGATACACCTCGTATCCGATACGCGTATCACGATCGGTGGTATGGACGTATTTTGATACTGTATCACGATACTGTATCGCGATACGATACTTGATACACCGCGAACCATCCTGTGTCGGTTTTTTCGCGATCATCAAAGGGAATACACAACATCAATGGGTGACATGCGAGTGAAATTTTTGTATTTTCCGCTGGTATACTGAAATTTTAAATCTCGCATAAATGGTATTCCACCATGTTTGTTTCGGTTTCTAAACACTTCCAGCGCCGTCTACGTCTAGATTTAACTTTTTTTAAAATACTATTAATGATAATATAACAGGCGCTAGTCACCGCCAAACTGTGAGCAATTGCTGACATGGTTAAACCGTTTGGGAACGAAGACATGACTGAACATTGCGAGAAGGGAAAGGTGCACTGAAAGACACGCGCATCATGATACATCGGAAGAAAAGTGAAGCGTCTATATTTGTAAAGTTAAAGCCGATACACTGACATGATACAGCATTTGATAAGTATGGACGCGTTTTTTACAAGATACGCCTTAAATATACGACATGGACAAAATGAGCGTCCATATTTATGATACAGATACTAGATACGATACGACTGATCGTGATACGTCAATATGCTACAAATGTGGACCCGGCTTAAGGCAACTTTTTATGAAAAATTTTAAGAAAACATGCAAGTTTTTAACTCTGATGTAAAGTGCGCAAGTAAAATAATTATTTTACTTGTTACGGAACGTTACGGAACTTCATAAAATCTATAATCTAATTCATTTTATTCTAACTATGCAATTCGTCACCCCGCTGAAGACCATTTATCGTAAAGAGCACAACAATATACTGTTATCTGATGTTGTATTGGAAATCAGTCGGTCGAAAGAATTCTGAAGTGCACCATTGTTAACGACATCATTTGATTCTAACAGCTTTACATTGACTGCTATTCAACGGTTAAGTGGCTGTTTGGAGAAGCCCAAAGGGTCAGGGGAGGTTTTATGTTATAAGGAAGTATATGAACGTTGTTGGCCTACGCTTAAGCCTAAAGCCGGATGTGTACCAATGAAGTTTTATATGTTTGCAATTAACACTTGCAGTGAACATCAACCAACAATTGTTTTATTGAAGAGTTGACGTAGCAGTCGCATAAGGCTTATCAAAGATTTAGAAACACAATTTAGAAATATGCGGAAAAGCCTCATAAAAGGGATTAACATAATTAATTAAATATAGACTATAAACAAAATTTGCTTGCGGTACTTGCGTACAATACATTTTTGTAAAAGTATTTCAAAAAATCTATGGATATTTGTATACTGATATGAACTAATTTTTCATGCAATAATACTTGTCATTGGCCAATCACATCTTACCTGGCCTAAATTGACATATTTTCCGTAATAGGCTCTGTGGTAATTAAATGCCTAATGCACCATAAACTGAAAGTACAACTCATGAGAGACGTAATGAAAAAGTTAATGAGAAGGGAATCGCCGACAAACGTTCCTTAATTTACTTCGCTGGGAAAAGGGTCACTAATTGATTTCACACGACGACATACGAAATGCTTTAATAGTATAAATACTAAGCTAATATATAAGTAATTGTTATAAAAGCCGTCGGGGTAGTTCTGCATGTTTTAGTATATTGCGACAGTACCAAGTTCATATATCCTAGAAGTAGTTATGACTGTATAAAAGTATCAAAAATTATTCCAAACATTTAAATAAACTTGCATGTATCTACCGCGGGATACACCGCTGTGGCGGCCTGCATGTTGCACTGCTATCAAACTATTTAATCACATTCCCAGAGGTTATTGATCACTGCCGTGTATTGCTTTCAAGGGGAAGGTGATTAAAATTTTAAAGGCAAAGTTCTTTTATAATGTGGGAGTGTATTTAGCCCATACGTTTTGGCAACAATTATAAATCAATTTACTGTTCTTATGATTATAACATTACAACATATGATACTTACATGTCTATTTTATATGACTGATTGTGAGTTTTTTAACGGTTTTTTATTATTATAATTAATCAATCTAATTTACCACTTTCTTTGCAAATAATTGATTTTTTTATTTAAAATTCTACAATACACCATCTACAAAATCAACCAAATAGAAGTTAATAAAATTTTAACTACAAAACCAAAGCATGTTTTCTGATACTTGCCCGATGAATATCAATAATGGAACTATACTAAATTCAATTGGTCTATTGTTTCTAAATGTCCATTTCAAAGTATCCGAAAGTTTTGCTACAACTGATGCCGCTTTCGGCGTGACATAAGAAGCAATTATGGAGTGTCCAATTTGAAAAGACCCCTCAAATCGTGTTCCGCTGATATGTTTTGTATTGTGTGAGAGTGTTTTACGGTTTTTTCGAGGCTGGGCTCCGGCTGACATATGCTTTGGGCTGGGGCTATAAGCCCCTTGGGTTCATTATATTTGAAGCCAATTCTGTTTGCGAACTTTACTTAATAAAGGGTGCTTTTCGTTTAGTTTCCGATATTGAATTATGGACGGAATGGGATTGAAATGCGGTTTTATTTGCTTGAGTGAAAAATTGGTTTTGCAGGAATTATTACTTACACTAATCGCTTTTGGGTCAATCTGTATTTAACTTTTAACAGTAATATATTTTTATTATTTATGTTTATTTGCATTAAACTACTACTTTCAGATTATTGCGTAATCTTTGTATCACAATTCACACGTTTCCATTCATAGAAGTTTATGATTTTTGAATAATTGAATTCTATCACTCCTCCTTTACAAGTATCCTGCTTTGGAACTCCTTACTTCTTGATATCGGATGAACTCTGTCTTTAAAATTATTTAAGAATCTTCTATTTGAGCATTTATTTTCTGCCTCGTAATTAGCTACTTGTACATATTAATTATGACTCATTAACCTAACAGCTTTTACATTATTATTGATATAATATTTTTTGATTTTAGTTTTGTGTAGGTTGGTATACACATAGTTTAGTTTAGTTTAGGTTGGTACAGAATCCTGTTACTTGTAATTATATGTATTTTTTATTACTTATTTATGCACTTCTTATACTTTCGGTAAGTGTTTCTTTTTTTTATTTTTCCATATTAGGGTTGCCTGTAAGAAATCGCTTGTTAGCGATAAGGCCGCCGGTTGCCTAATAACTTACGTAACCTGTCGTTATTTTTATATGTACTTTTGTTTAAGGTAAATAAATAATATTGAACTAACCTGGACTCTGACTTCTGGCAAGTTGACCTTCATGGCCAATTCCTCTCGCGAGTAAACGTCAGGGTAATGACTCTTTTCAAATGCCCGTTCCAGTTCATGCAGCTGGTAAGTGGTGAAGGTGGTGCGGTTCCGTCGGTGCTTCTTTTTATCGGCGGCTGAACCAGGCCGTGGAACGTCTTCATCGTCAGATTTATCTTCGACTGCTTGTTGATACCCATCATTGCTGTTACAAGAACCCTCACCTGAAATATCATTATAATAATTTAAGAAACTTCACAATACATTATCAAATGAAATTGTATTTTTAAGGGCTGTTTCTTGGTTTATACGGTACGAAATTTTATTTTTACAGGACGCCCAAAAAGGGCAATTATCGCAGCCCATGGACACCCATATTAGTGGGTACGTTGCCGGTCTTTGAGGGAGAAGTATGCTCTTTGTGGTATCGACTCCAGGTGAGACCCCCACCAGGAGTCGATTCCACAGTTCGCAATAGAGAATGTCTTGTGAAGCGGATCGTGGAAGACTTCCAGCCATCATGATTTATTAATTTTATGCTAACACTAGCTATCAAAACTGGAAACTATAAATCTTATATTTATGGTAGATTTACACCTGTTTTACCAACCCATAAATACTGTTCTAATTGTATGTGTTTTGTTAACGACTTCCTGAATATATCGCAGTACTGAAGGTCTACAATTATAAACAACTTCGCTACCCGCAACACGATCGCAATAACTGACAGATAAGTGTTGCGCAAACACATAGATCATTGGAAACGGTCATTAGCAAGTTACAGGTACGGACTAAATCCTCCAACGAGAATTATTTTTAAACACAAGTTATAATAATTGTTGATTGACCTAATCAGTTAAGTTAAAATAAAAAAATTAAATAAATAATCTTATTCTATAAATTCAGAGCAGTGTTGGGTTGGCCTTCAGCGTGCGACTGTAATTCCTGAGGACGTAGGTTCGATCCCCGGCTGTGCACCAATGGACTTTCTGTCTAGGTGCGCGTTTAACACGTTTAGCGCGTGAAGGAGAACATCGTTAGGACTTGCCTTAGATCCAAAAAGTCTACGGCGTAAGCACAGGAGGCTGATACAGAAATCTGAGGCCCAGATCTAAAAAGGTTGTAGCGCCTCAATTTTTATATTTTATTTGTAGGATTTTATTTATTTTATAAGTATATAGGCAAAGTGTTGTCGGAACACACGGACTTTTAAGACAAACTAAAGAATAGCATACTTGAGTATTATTGTTCTTATTAAGAATTTAACAAAGGCCCGTCGAAGCGTTATAAACGCGACGTTTCAGTTGTTCCATGTTAGGTTTAAACTAAGAAATGATAATAGAATCCTGTGTAAACGTGTGTTACAGAACGCCGAAAGAGTCCAGAAAGTTCACGGATACAAGCCAGCAAGATATACCTTGAATACTGTATCGTTCCGACCGACCATGAAAACATAAAATGATTCGTTGAATCCAAAGATATTTTATGATAAAACTTAAACTTAACTGGACCTAACATTTTAATTAACATAGGTCTAAATTAAAAATAATCCGTGGCCCCAAAGAGCCACGATACCTGGCTCCGAATCAGACGTTGTTTGCGTATGTTAATGAGTAATAGACGTTTATGCGTAATGCAATTATATTCAAATGTGTTTGAATACACATGCATTCGCTATTAATTAATACAAATATCTTCTATACGATTTGTATATAACAACATTAGCTGTACTCAGTTCATTTAATTTCTATATTAGACTATAGTTTATATATTTTTTTTTATGTAGGTAATAGGAGGCAAACGGGCAGGAGGCTCACCTGATGTTAAGTGATACCGCCGCCCATGACACTCACAATGCCAGAAGGCTCGCTAGTGCGTTGCCGGCCTTTCAAGAATTGGTACACTCTTTTCTTGAAGGACCCTAAGTCGAATTGGTTCGGAAATACTTCTGTGGGCAGCTGGTTCCACATAGTGGTGGTCCGCGGCAAAAACTGCCTTAGAAAACGCTCAGTTGTGGAACGACGGACGTCGAGGTGATACGGATGGTATATATCCATGTAAACTTGTATCTAAAGAATGGCACAGCTCAGCTATAAGTATAATAAGGGTTCTTTTAAAGATACACAGGCAAAGAGTTTCTATATCATCTTCGCTCTGTGGTGAATTTAATTTCAATTATACAGCATAGACAATCCTTGATTTAAAAAAAAGTAAAAACAACAGTAAGCTGTCTTTATCACAAATAGCTTAAATTACTTGTGTGTACATCAATATCCTTAATAGTCTGTGGATTATTAAATTTAAAAGTTTTAAAAGTTTTAGTAAAAATTTAACGTAAAAAAATATAAATATCTTTTACTAAATATTTATAATCAGAAAGTTATTAGTTACTTAGAATTAATGCTTAGAGTAACATACTTTATTTTATTTTATTCGTCTATAGTATACCTACATTTATATTTTATAGAAGTATTTGTAGTATTTGCAACAAACGATAATTATCATGTTTTCGAATACTATGTACAATCGAATACTCTAAAAATACTGTCCCGGAGTATTAATCGTAACAATATATTTTTTGTATCTTGTATTCCGAAAATAACAAATTCAAGTCAAATAATAGTAATTATCATCCAGTGGCACTACAACCCTATATGAGTTATGGCCTCAGATTATTCGATCATTTTTATTATATACACAAGTAGGTGATCAGCCTCGTATCTGACACATGTTTTAAATTTTTGAGTTTGAGATATATGCAGGTTTCAATGTGGTAGTAAGTGCTAATTGCGTGCAAATGAATAAAATCCTTTGGTGCACAGCCCCACACACCACAAGGATGAGGTTGACACGCAGACGCAGATGAGGGAGCAACTAGACAACACTACTCTTTCTTGGATTCAAGCCAAAATGTTATCAAATAACTTTAAACGATTCTTAGTTTCAGCCTTAAATGTCATTATTAATCACGCAATAATAACTAATTTGTATGCGAAATATCCTTTTGTAAGGGTGCAGTTACATTGGTATTATCACGGTACTACGTTAATAACAATAAGTCTATTTAAATTACAAGTTCATGTTTCCTTTCTATTACTTCGTGCTACTGATTTAAATACAACATATCTCTTTCTTAAATACGTTTTGCTTAATAAAAACCACATATATTAGAAAATTATTAATTTATAGCATAGGTTAGGATTCAAGATATTTTAATTTCTAATTATTGAAAATAAATAAGTTATAAATGACAATCGGTTGCTAAACTTTAAGTTTAGAATTTAATATTATTAATATATATACTGTATAATTGAAGTTATTAATTCTTTTATAAGAGACAAGTTGTAATATTATAACTTGTTAATAATTGATAAATTATAAAGACTATTCACATATTCACTTTGCTTAACGCTTATAAAAAATTCAATAACCCAATTAAAACTCACTTAAATGTGATTGTAGAATGTGGTAATGAGAAATAATGCAATCTCATTTGCAATTATAATTCGAACATGTCAAAATAGAATAACCTTAATAATCTATATTCAAATCAATTAGTCGACATTAAGACTAAATAAGATTGTCCAAATATTATAATTCAATTCGAAGATATCTCTCCGTGTCACTCCAATTGACGATTAAGAAATCAAACGGCTTACAGCATCTTAGCGTCCATCTTACCAGTCACAATATAGCTACCATACACTTATCTCGCTCACACGTATCGCTTGTGTGAAAGTGTGACAGAGAGGGCTGTCGTAGAAAACAAATAAAAACAAGATAGGCAACGCATTAAGATGTTTTACACTTATCGCGATACGATCTTGTCTTTTTTGTAATAATTATCGTTAATCTGGTAACACTCGCGGCATAATGGCCTGTCGTTGTTTTTTTTCCTGGCAACCCTAATCACGTGTCAGATTTACCGTGCTACATATTATAGCTTCTCAGATTTAATGATTGGGAATGTTCTTTAATTTCTTTTTATTGAGCCCTAATAAGTTATAATTTTGTTTCAGGCCTGTGTACATAAAATACGCAACCTCCAGGGGAGATTATTTTCATTCTATAAAAGAAGAAAAAATCTCTTTACCACACATGATTTGATGTATAGTATATAATGAACTATTTTTAAATAAGTGCTAATAAACTTATTTTTCTGAATTTTCTCTATTGTAATGTAAAAAAAACCTGTAACTTTCTCTGTATATCAGAGAAAGTTGTAGTGAAAAGTATAAAAATACTTTTTAATTATGATAACTATTTAAAATCACTATTATATATCACTACAGAATTAACTGTCTAACTGTAAATCGAATAAATATATATGTATACGTTAAACTAATGTAATGGTTGTTAATTGAAATGCAAGTGTAGGCTGTGATGGCAGAATAAATATTGCTCCAGTCATAAACATCCGACCAAAGCCAACCAATCAAAATCGATTCAATCGAATAATCGGACAATAATCGAGCGCTTGATTAGTGAGGGGGAAGTCGATTGCGGTGACAATCGATTTGCAATCGCTATTACACTGACATTCGATTACTGGCTGACCGCCGCCCGATCGGCTTCCTAATATAACACTGTAGTTTATGTATCTATGTAATAATATGAATAAATTGACTGATAAAACCTTTTTGTATCTATATTGCCTTGGTAGTAGAAATGTTAAAAAATGTCTCTCGGTTTTTACACTCTAGTACAAATTTGTTGTGCTTATTTATTTCCCAAGTAATAAGAGAGTGATAAAGATAAAACATAGGTAGGTACATGGGATACGTGAATTACGTAAAATTTTAATATGGTTTTTGAAAAAGGAATTTCGAATGTAATCTTTGTAATGTGTTTTTTTACTAAACTTAATGAAAAATAACTTAAGATTTTGTACCACAAATGTAAAGGCTAAATAGCTGAGCTCTAATTAATACAAAATGAAATATAATCGCGCCCATAATTAACGAATTACGCGGGTCTAAACACGCGATGTGTTTAATTGCCTACGGCCCGTTAAATATTTGTTTTTTTACTAATAATATATGCTAAGTTTCTGCATTATAGATTTGTAAGGCATCTCTTAAAATTCTAACTACAATTCCTTCAAAATGGTCCTTTTGTTAATCTTGAAACAAGAAAACGTGAAAACGTTGACTTGACTTTTGTTACAAAAAAACTAAAAAAAAACTGTTTGCGACTCTGGGTTGCTGTTTTTGCTTAACGCCATGTCTAAGGTATAATGTAAAAGTATTAAAACATTATTTTCATTCTTAGTTGATGTACATAAGTATTTTAGTTTGTATGATTATAGAACAACTTAAAATGAGTGTGGCACACCAGTCCAACATGAATTTCGAGTTCTACTTCATATTTTGTGACCACAGATAAAGACGATCAAATGCCCGTGCTTTAGTTATTATTTTGTATATCATTATTTTCCTTGCTTTAAGGTACACCTTAAATATACATTTTGTATCCATTGTAAGTGTAAACATTATGGGGTATATCATAAACTCTTTTGCTTGATTTATAATTTGATAATTTTAGTCTATAGTTATTTTGGGCTGGCGATGGTGAGTTGTTGCCCCACATATCTTTATGGTGCCTCTGGCACCATAAAGATATGTGAGGCATTGTGGGGTATTGTTGTGTACCGGGTTGTGCAGCTCCCTCAAAAATGGTTGAGCTGCATGAGCTATTCGGGGCATGCTAGCCGTCTGCTGGCGCAGGCTTGCTCAGATCGATCTGGTTCTTTCTTCCAAAGACCAGTCCAGTAAATTACTCTGCATTTGTTTACACCAACTTATTAATTTATTATTGTATTATCTGGACTATAAAAGAGACTAAGACCCCGAGTTTGTTTCGACATTTCTTCTCAGGGCAGTCAGTTAGGAAATGTCGACTTCATCTAGTTTAGGAAGACATTGTAAAAGTGATTTATATAGTCCTACTTGCAAGAATAAACTATTTCATTTCATTTCATATCATTGTGCGTAGCGGTCGTAGACGCGAAGATTGTCTACGGTAAAGCGAGCTACAGAACTTCTACGAGTTAAGCATACTGCACGGCAGATATTATCTACATTATTTATAATATGTTTAAACAGGCTAACTTCAGTAGGAGTTCGCTAAAACATCACATAACTAGCTCCAATAATCCAATTGCAAAAATAAATTGATAGACAATTTGACAGTGAATGAATGATTAAACAAACTGCACGTTTTTGTCTATTTGCACGTTACACTTAATTACTTTTCATAAATCATTACATAAGCACTTAAGATATTGGAGTTTACTCCTTAAGAAACGATTTGAGTTATAAGGCCCGGTACAGAAATTTTATGAGGAGTAAAATCAAGTGTAACACGAAAAGTTCAGGCGTTATGTAGAAAGGGACAAACATATAGAGTTTACTCCTTAAGAAACGATTTGAGTTATAAGGCCCAGTACGGAAATTTTATGAGGAGTAAAATCAAGTGTAACACGAAAAGTTGAGGCATTATGTAGAAAGAGACAAACATATAGAGTTTACTACTTAAGAAACGATTTGAGTTATAAGGCCCGGTATTTTTATTGTAAATGAAGCTGGGTATAACAAATACATTATTCTAATTAATCTCTGTGGAGTGAATATAAAGACTATCATTTTATACGAATGTTTTCTACATATTTATCTTATGTGAATAAGGCTAAAAAGCCTTTCAAAATTTACAGAGAAAAACGGGCAGCCTTATGGCTATCATGTGATCTAACATATTCCTGATAACACCAGCAATAAATAATAATTTATTCAATATTCCTACTTTATTGACTTTTTCTGCAACAAATCTATGAGCTAGTTTGCAGTCCGCAGAAAGAGGTCGCGGTTTGAACTTTGAACAAAGACTTTTAAAAGCCATTATGACATCAATACGTTGGAGTGCTTATTCCTAAGCTTTGTTAATGAGCTTTCTGATTTACATAACAGCTATTTAAAGGGTAAGTTTAAATGTTTAAAAAAAAACAATCGGGGCATAATTGATGTCTCCCGTGACTGCAGTGGCACATAGTGGAGTTTTGAATTCACAAAATCAGTGAAATGTTTGTTATATTAAGGTAAGAATCATAATAAAAATGATTCGCAAAATATGATGGTAACCGCAAAACTCCAAGAAAAAGCTGGAAAAAAGCTGGAAAAAGTTCAAGTATTTTTTTTAAATTATACCTTGAATTCAGAGGAATTCTGAGGTTTTTATAGAACAAAAAATTAATAAAAAGTTTAGTTTTATTCTGGAAAAACGAATAATCTTTACGGGGTAGCATATCTAAATGTTCCATAGGTACGTTGGTTTCTAAAAAGGTAGGCTAAGTAATAAAATAATATATAGGTGAAACGAACTTTGCGGGGGCAGCTAGTAATAAAATAAATACAAATCATAAAAATTACCAACCTCAGAGGGGCATTAAAGACATAGGTAATATAAATCGAGTGTATTAATATTATAGCGAAAGCTGTCGGATGTGTCTGTCAAATGAACTCAATAGCTTAGCATGTGCTAGTGTATAAACATGGATGAATCTATCAACTGATCGTTTCAATTAGTCGAGAAACGTACCTATATGTGTTTATAATTGTCTCAACCGTCTGTAAGGTTCAATGGTCACGCTTGGTTCAATGTATACAACATGTAAGCTCGATGCCCCGTGAAACAATTAACGAAAATAATATATGATCATCCTTCGTTCTGTTAGAGGCTAAACTTCCTTTTAATTAATAATGAGGGTAACATTTATTTACAGTACATTTTATTGTTTTATTAACCAATGAATATATAACCATTTAAAATGTATCAGTACCTTATACATTTAAAATGTACGTCGTAATGCAATTATAAAATTGGGATATTTATTAATAACAAAATGTAATAACTATTTCTTGACTAGGATTTATATTGTTTATTATAGATTCATCAAAGAAATATTGAAATTTTGCCTTAAAAGTGATGAAGCAATCCCTCAGTATAGAATACAAAGCTTTTTGGTGGATACTTTGGTGCGCGAATAGCGGAAGACGCGGACGGCGCCAAAATTTGTACATTATTTAGCACGTTACGGAGTTATTATTTATTATATCTAAGGTTTGTTACGTTTCGTGCACAGTCGCTAATTAAAAGGTACACTGCGACAGGTACCAAACTTTTTAATTTGTTTTAGTTTTCTATTTAAGCATTTTTTATTATAATTATTATTACTATGTAGGTCAGGAATATTGTAAAAACTGTTTATTTGTAGGTTGGAAAACAAAATTGTATTCCATTTTAAATCTCATATATCATATCATTTATTAGCTGTGACGTAATGAAAAGCCTGTAGCATTCCATGAATGGATTATAAATAGTTGTTCCTTAGATCAGCGTTCAACTAACAAAAACTATTAGGCTTCATAATGTGTCCGGTCACCGGGATGCTTTAAATAGTAGAGAATATTATTTTTACTCTATATTAACCACTCACGTAACAAGTGCTATTTGCTATGTAGTGCTGAAGACTGCCTGCGTCTGGCTATAGTCGGGCGTAACCCTGACGATTAAGGTAATCGCCAAGCTTATGGAACTAAGAAAGCCTGAGTGAGCAAACTGTACAGTGTACAGTCTTGGCTCGTGCAAATAGTCGACAACTTTTTTATAGTAATAGTAACATTAAATGGCTTTTTAATAATAATAGATTAAGTCTACCTTTCATCTATGACTGCATATTGATTTCATGGTACGTAACTATAAATAAATAAATAAATTTCTAATTCAACATGTTCTGAAGAAAAAAAATTAAGATTTTTTAATTTTTAATCCTTGTAAGGTAATCACAATTATGTGAATTTGGTTTTATGTAAGAAATACATTTTCACAGAAATGTGGGCCCGGGTGAATAAGGTTGGCAAGAGATATGATGGTTGGTATACTAATGTATCGCTTAGGTAATGGTATGGTTTAGGTGAGACTACGCTGCTGAAAGATTGTTCTGAGTTAGTAAGCGTAATGCAGTAAACATTTTACTTTTATATTTAAGTATTTGTGAAACTAAATATTCAACATTCAATTTAATATTTTAAAGTATTAAAGTTTCTATTTAAGTTTGTTATATAAATACCTACTCTTTCTAGTACATTTGATTGCATACATATTTGAATAATTTCGATATACAATAATAATTTGAAGTTATGTTTAACTTAAAGACTTTAATTATATTATTTAATTACTATCAACTGTGTTTAAAAACTTTTAATTACTTGAATATAAATTTGCGTAAAACTAAATTTATTCCAATAATTCAGCCACATCTCTATCTGTCAGGATGGCCGAGCGGTCTAAGGCGCCAGACTCAAGGAATACCTTGCCTACTATGTAGGTCTGAGCTGTTCTGGTCCTCTCTGAGGGCGTGGGTTCGAATCCCACTTCTGACAAATATTTTTAAACAATATCATATGTGTATTTTATACGTAATCCTAGACTAAACATTAAATCTTAATTTGCATGAAATTTATGCAACTCATTATTTAAACACCCATAAAATAAATAAATAATTGTAATGTAATTGATCGGCTTAATTCTCTCACTCTCTACGCTGAGAAATTGCATATTGTTGTTGGTGTTGGTCCCTGCTGACTCGATTCATCACCGCACAAGCCGTAATAATTCTAGATTTGATCACCACCACCGCACAACCTTGGTGGCTGGACGTCTTCCACGGTCCGCTTCACTCGGAATTTTCTTTCAAGAACTAGCGGACTGTAAAATCGGCTACCGGTGAAGGTCTTCATTGGGAGATACTACATTTAATTATTTAAAAAGATAGCTTATTTCTTTCTCAAAGACCGGTCACGCAGCCTCTGTGTAATGGGCTGCAGTGACTGCCTTTTATGGCTGTCCCGTAGGCTCGTTTACGCCTTTATATTAAAAAAAAACTAATTTTCTAATTCAAATTTCTAGAACTTTTGGTCTGACTTGACAATTTCTATTTGTATTGGATAGTTCATTTATCGAGGAAGACTTTATCTAATATTACGCTTCAATCATTAGGAGTGGATCAATAATATATGTTACAAAAACGGGAAGCATTTTAAATTAAGACGGCTCGTTGTGTGCACTGCGTAAACTGCGACGGCATATGTACTATTGATCGCAAACAATTAAATACAAACACATCAGTTTAATTTTGAACCTCTTTAAAGGCCGAAGACGCACCTAACATGGATATGGCTGACTTTTATTGATGAGGGCTCGTGCAAAACGTCAAATAGTACGCGTGCGTATATTAATGTACGGGTCTTATATAACGCGAGTGAAACCACAGGCAACTAGTTAGTAAATATGAATAGGAATATATGACGTAGGAAAGCATATTTGCTGTAAGTAGACAAAATACCTAAAGTGACTTTTACTCCATTAGAATAAAAAAATAATCCTTGTTTACATGAAAAAAAATTACATAGGTTTAAACCCGTACTTACTTATATTTTTTTAGTAAATTAAATGCTTATTAGACCAAAATCCATCATTTTAGACAATTTTACTTACAGAAAAAAAATCTCATTTTTTACTTTACAAATACTTACTTCTTCCCATTTAAAAACTTAACCTACTTACAGATTTTTATTTTACTTACAGAAGCTTAGGGAACCTACAGTTTTAGTTTTTTTACCATTTACAACATGTTATTACAACCAAACATTACATTACCAAATACCCACTGCATTTCTAGATCTAATCATAATTATAAACTCATCTTACATCTTGAATTGCAATTGAAATACCCAAATACATAAATTTACTGATACAGCATATTTACCGCCTGTAAATTGATAATATTTCGTACATTTTTCTTCCTTATTAACTTTAAATTTTATTAAAAACTGTATGTTAACTACCAAACACGTACTTATAGTAACTTTGGATAAAAATTTACATTGAAATGGTACTGGCATTAAATAAATATATTTTCAAAAATGTAACAATATATGGATAGGTTCGACACTATTAATTTTTTTTCCGAAATTAATTAAGTTTTTGGCTTGAACAATTGCAATATTCTACTTACAGAAATATGAATAGGAATATATATAAAGAATTACATTAGAATAGTTTTAAAGTACATCATTATTAATATATCTTTGATATATAAAAACACAATCACTCTTCAATTTCAGAGACTAAAGATTTTGTTATCATAAAAAAAATATTTGTCTGAATGCCATCTGAATATTTATTTTAAATATTTCGATAGCTATACTCATATGATTATAATTAGGTTGCTTAAATATATTACCATCTAACATTTCTGTTGTCGTTTCATACCGACGGCGGCTTGAAATTGGCGCGGCGCGTAAGATTATCTATTATAATATTTATTATAAAACAGTCAATCACGACATCTGATACAGAAATATATTATTTAACCACATTTATATACTATTTCATAGAATCAGTTTAAACAAAATTGTAGCTTAATTAAAAATATACTTAATCTACTGAAATTGACTCACAAAACTTTAATACGAAGAAATCAGTTTTAAGTATCAAAAATCTTGATACAGTTAGATTTTTTAAAGTCCAATTAATTATTCAAGTTTGTTAAATGAAGATTTAAATATGAAGTATCAATTTTATTTTTTTAATTTTTTTTCTAACAAGACTACTTGGCAGCCAAATAATTTTTTTTTATTATAACAAAAATTTCTGGCCTTCTTAAACCATATTTTTAGAGGAACCATATAAATTTCAAAAGCCGTCATCACTCACCAGCACTTTCAATAGCTCCGGGCGATACTGGTACGGCTTCACACTCTCTATCTCTGTCCTCCCGTCTCTGTTCAAACTCACTCACTCTCTGTCTCGTCCCATTTAGCCCCAGTATTGCGTCTATCGTATGCCGCGGGCCCTGACTAACACTAGGCACTTGAGTCAAGCCTAACCTAGACTTCACGGCGTCGAAACTCTGGTTAAGATGCATCTGTTGCGCGTGAAAGAACATTCCCATACGATTTAACGTTTCCAAGTTCTGCTGATGCTGTGACATCGCTAACGACTGATCCGTAACATTAATGGAAGAGGTGGAATTGGGACTACTCATGTGAGACCGCGGGCTGTTGGTGTCGGAGCGGTCCGGCGTGTGGGAGCCGTAGAAACGGTCTTCCGGCACATCCATTATGCGCGGCTGCGGGAGCGTGACTGAGCGCGCGCGTCTGCGGGCGCTCGGGGTTGCGAAAGGGGCGGAGTTTGGGCTCGGGGGCGAAATTGCCCATTGAAAGTGCGAATTTTGGGGTCGCGAAGTGATTTTGTTTGGGAAAGCACGAAGAGTATTAGCATTTTCCCCTTCGTTCCTCGCGGTACTGAATCGTTCAATAGTGTTTTCGTCTGATTGGGTCGATTGTGAGAAGTGTTAGTTCTTTGAAATGTTTGTAGGATTAGTTTGCGCCACGACAATAAAGGACTCTTTATGAGTCTTATTGTGTAATTGACTTGTGTAGGTGGTGAAGAAGTCTTTTTAAAACCATAGTTTTTGCAAACAAACTACATTAGGTATATGTACTAGCAAAATTAATGGTTTTGAGAAATAAAGAGACGATTCATAAGAAATTTTAACGTGGTTGTGTTTCAATGCTCTAAATCTTTTGTCATTTTTTCCATTTTTAAACAAGATAAAATTATTAAATTTACTTTTTATATGTATGCATGCGTTCTATTGCAGCTTTAGTATTAACTAATGAGTGAAACAGCGGTCAAGTGCGAGCGAGCAAACACCCGGACAACTGTCTGTTAGCACACCAATTTAACCAAATCGGTTAACCGGTAACCCAACAATAACAGCTCACAATCACCGTTTCAATACAACCTTTCATCAATGTTGTATTTACAAATTTAAACTTAATTACTTGTAAATAAAGATTAATTTTGGATAAAGTTTGTAATGTCAATAGGCCGCTTTGGAGTCGCATGCAAACGGCCGTCGTTGTAGCTGTCTCACGGTGAAGTTGGCCGGTTCCTCTCTCGCTCATCTCAGTGTAGCGACGGTTGCTAGGGGGCGGGGCCGGTGTGACGTCACGTCGCGATCAGCCAATCAGGCGCGTAGATTTTTTTGTGTAAGTCGATCTTTTGTTGGCGTTTCTTTTGTCGCGGGCGCGTGAGGGTTGACTTCGACTAGTTGCTACGAAATAACATTAGCTTTTGACGGGTTTTATTTTTTTAATTGTCCGCGTCATTAGTAGCTCGTTATCTTAGGACTGGTTACTGAACAAATTGCTTCACAAAATTCTATTAACTTTATTACAAGTGAAATTGTTTTCGGAGATTATGTTTTTACTAAGTTAGCGAATTTTTAAGGTGTTTCAAAGTGGATTTAACTTTTTTAAGTTTCATATAAAATGCGTTATATCTATAAAGATTATCTTACATTTTATAATTTTAAGATCTTGGTAATAAGCAGGTTAAAGTAGTTTATAAAAAATGATAATTATCAATACCCTACTAATGGAATAAATCACTTAGTGTGCTTAGATTAAAATCTGCTCACGTAGACACTTATTGCCAGTAGACACTATCTCTCGCAATTGTGTATGTTCTAAGTTGCAGAAAATTAAAAAAAAAATCGCGGTTCTGTTGTTTTTTCCATCGGTAATATATTACTTAAGAAAACGACCTTCCTGATTTCATGATCCTTCAAGAAAAGAGCTTACCAATTATTAAAAGGCCTGCAACGCATCTGCGAGCCTCTTGGCCGCTTGCCCCCAGTTATATAAAAAAATACACAGTTCAAATTCTACTACTTTAAGAATCTTTAAAAGGAACAAGTTTATTTAAATAGGAACTTTACTTGACGTGAAATATGCCAAATTGAAGTATTCCCTATTTTTCTTAAAATATTTTTTTTAATTTACTCCAGTTTTTGTAAGTTTGAAAGTTATAGTGTGAATCTGGAGGATATTTGTTTTGTTACTTTAAAAATGAAATCACTGATTACGTTAGTTATTTTATATTAAATGGCCTAATTTTACATTTACCGAGTTGTTATCATCGTGCTAGAACTTAAAGGGCCCATATTCCAACCAACGAACATTACCAACATTAAAAATATGGAATTAAATAGCTTCATCGCGTAGTCCTATAACATGAGACACAGAATAAAGTGCATAACAATGATTGCGGTGCTTATTGAATATTTGAACATTCTCCATTGATTACTTTCACGCGAACATTATTAATTATTTGCACGGCTTTTCAATTTTTCAAATGGATTCAATTGAAAAGCATCACAATTATTTATTCAACCGTTATTATTATTACAATGTTGTTCACCAAAATTAGCTTGTGTATAGTGAAATAATACATTTGTTGTAGGTAAATTGCAATTATAAATGCATGGCATAAAGGCATGGATTTCCTAATTCTTCATGTATTATATTTTCATAGACATAGATATTACATTTATTACCAACGAAACACACACACAGTAACACAAAATAGTAATAATCAAAAAAAGATAGAAAAATAACTACTTAAAGAATAATACATAAGAAGAATACATATCAAGTGCGTAATGTGTATGTGTTGTGGTTGTAAATAGCCCTGGCTTAGCATTTTGCTGAGGATCCGACGTTTTTAACCCTACTTAGATATTTTTTATTAAGAATATAAGATATTGCTTCAAATATTTCCAACATTTTCTTACTAACCTTTACAAGAGTCGCCAATCTCGGTTACCACACAGTTGATCAATCGATGATCGAATGATCGTTGTCAGAAGTATAACTCAATGTAGTTTTGTACTTCAGGACAAACACGCCAGGTCCCGACAACATCTATCAGACATCCGATTGCGAACAAAGTCAGGTCTGGATAAGGGTTACGTAAATAACACAATTGAAAATCAACCCCAAGTGACTTATTAGGGACAGGGTTCGGATACTTGTGGAAGAGTGCAAGCGTTTCTTAAGCGTGATTACCTAATTTATATAGTGAGCTTATGTTATTAATAAATTAATCACGACTTAACGAGTAGGTATGTGGGCCAAAATACTTTTTAATGCCTAATCCGAGAATACGATATTCATTTTATTTTTTAAATGAAAATAATTATTTTCTAGTATTGTCTTTGATTTACATAACCTTTACACATTTAAAAACTGTCAGAACGCTTAAGCACGCGAAACGTCGGATATTCATTTTATTTTAGTTATAAATGAAAATAATACATATTTTTCTTTAATTATTTTCTTACTTTTTTATGCTATGATATGTTGTAGATCCATTTGTGATATACCTACCTCTGCAGCGTTAGTTTTAACGATTTATCTGTATTTGTGGCATATGTATGTATATTATGAGACTTCCGCACTTAGACGCCTATTTGGTCCATTGAACGTAAAGTTCTAGCTAATTAAGGCAACCCTGCTCCTTCCAGAAGCTCAGAAATTTCCTGGGCACTTCGCAGGCTTGAAGGAGCAATCTAGGATTTATTTTCGTTGGGAGGCCACAGCCACACATTCCTGGACGACGTGACTGATTCCTCTGTCTTAAACAGTCTCTGATAATGAGAAGTTACTTAAGACAATTAAAGATTTAAACGTCTACAGTATTTATAAGAGAGAACATAGGAATTTATTCCGAATCAAAGTGTATGAAATAATGTTAACAATGTTAATGTATAATATTGATAATTGTGGAGTTAATGAGTATGTAATAATTTTAGCCGGACGATACTGTACGCACATGACGTCACAGATTGGACACCACTCGATATAGGGCTGCTAACTATTATGAATAGTGTTTGTTGAAATATATTTTTTTAAAGAACTGTGGGCAAACGGGTAAGAGGCTCACCTGATGTTAAGAGATACCGACGCCTACGGACACTCTCAATGCCAGAGGGCTCGCGAGTTTTTAAGAATTTACGGTCTTTTCTTGGAATTGGTTCGAAAATACTTCAGTTTGCAGCTAGATCCACATAGAGGTCGTGCGCGGCAAAAACTGCCTTGGAAAAACGCTCAGTTGTGGAACGGCAGAAAACGAAATTCCACCCGAATCACCTCGACGTCCGATAATGAAACTCAGCTACAGGAATTAATCCGAACAACTCCCCTGAACGCTCTCCGTGGTAAATGCAGTAGAAAATGCAGAGTGACCCCACATCTCTACGCAACGCGAAGGGATCCAGCCGCTAACAACATCAGATGAGCCTCCTGCCCGTTTGCCCTTTGCTCTAAAAATACTATTTAATATGAACGTTTTGATATCCCTAGCGACCTGTCAGTTGACAGCGGGCTCAGTAATTGTTGAATGAGGCAGCATTAAAGCGCCAATTAATCGACATTGATTGGTTTTCATAGTACCCCCTCACCCCACCTCTCCGGCCCTATGAGGGGACGCTATTGGCCCAGCAGTTTGGTTTGGTTATTACCAATGTTGTGGACATTAGAATTTGATTAAATACACCGAATTTCACATTTGTTTACCTAATGGAGTAGTTATTAAATTTTGGGCGAGGTTAACGATATTTCAAATCACCGCCTCAGTGGCTATTTAATGCTTATAAGCTACGATACAGAAGGATGTATATCCTTCGTCTTCAACCTTAGAAAAAAAATCAGTGGCGCTACAACCTCTTTAAGTCTGGGCCTCAGATTTCTGAATTTGTTTCATCATCATTTTTAAATCTAATAGGCAAGTAGGTGATCAGCCTCCAGTGCCTGACACACGCCGTCAACTTTTTGGGTCTAAGACATGTCGGTTTTCCCACGATGTTTTCCTTCACCGTTCGAGCGAATGTTAAATGCGCACATAGAAAGAAAGTCCTTTGGTGCACAGCCAGGGATCGAACCTACGACCTCAGGGATGAGAGTCGCACGCTGAAGTCACTAGGCCAATACTGCTCTTAGAAATGCTTTTACTGACATAAAATATGTATGTTAAAAGAAACGGTCTACCCCGTGTTCTCTTGGATTGTAACGTTCTGTTTACGTTGTATTCTTTAAACCCTGTTAGACTTAATCTGTAAATAAAGCTCTTCCATAATTTATGTATAGCAACAGAAACGTGTTAATTTTGTTTAGGAATTTTCTCCTCGAAGAAACTATTCATTTTGTTGTAAATTTAACATATCAATCAATCTGTGGGTAGGTACTTACGTAATCACCGTTATTATTCATAAGAAAATCAAATACCCCCCCAAAAAAAAAGAGCTTATGTAATACTTAAAAACGGCCCTAAAGTCGAAATGAGTTACTGTTAGGTATAACAGTAAAATGAATACATATATGAGCAATCTACTAATAATTATAGTACTACTAGTGTAGTACTGTATATTAAATAATTATTTCTGTTGCCTTACTGATAGTTGTTTATTCATCTTTTTCAAATGTTTGCTATTCTGTACTTATATAGACTAGACCAAATCTTAATAAAGACTAATTTAGGTACTCTTGCAAATTGAAATGCAAATAAAGCTTTTCGCATGTAGATAACCAATTACGTAACAGACATTGTAATAAAAAGAGGGGATGGCCCGTAAGTGGGATGATGGAGAGTGGGAGATGGAGGTAGGTGAGCACAAACCCTTGAGTTAATTAATAACTCGGTCGCCGCGCAGTTATTAATGTCGGACTCTGCGGGCGACTGTAGGGTTACCATATTGGCTTTAAATCATCCCAAATCACGATAAGTTCAAAAATAGAACGTGCTGACGGTATATGATTTGTGGAGGTCGCATAGGACAGTAACACTGTGCGTCAGGCGAAAACTTCTAAGCTTTCTCTATATAAAAAAGTCACGTGACGAAATGTGAATAGACATTATCTCTTAGATAATTTTATTACTTCAGTTGCATACGTACCTATAGCAAAAAAAATTGTTAAAAGACCAAGAGTTGTGTAAAAAAAGAAAAAAATTGTGTAAAAAAAATGGCGATTAAAACGAGTGGCGAAGAGTATATTGCCAGTTTACGCCCTTGATTTAGGAACTGTCAGTAAATGTAAAATTAGAAGCATTAATATGGATTTCTTTACTGACGAGTCATAAGTGTACATTATGTTACCTATACGATTAAATATTTTTTACTTTTTTCTTTTTTTACCCACAACTTAAGAACTGTGAATTTCACTTTAAAATATTATACCGATTCGAGGTCATGTGAGCAAAATAAGGTTTTTGTTCATACGAGAACATGAGACCATCACTCATGAGAGAACAAATCTTTTGATTTAGAAATTAATCGATAAACGAATCAATTAATATAATTTGAAATAAATAATTTTATCATATAATAACAATCAAATTTATTACAAACATATTGATTTATATATAATAATTAAATTCTTTTTTTCTAGGTAAACATTTATTTATTACTAACTATACAATTATCTTAACAGTTGATTAATGTGTTCTGTATCTTGATATGTAAAGTACTATGTTATTAAAAGGCAAACATAGCCACAAATATCAAAATTAAGGGAGTCCCTACATCACCTGCGTCTGTCGTGCTTTGATCATCGAATTATCCTTATTTCTCTTGTCCAATTGTTGCCTTACAAGAGTTAAACTGTAATTACTTGCCGTAATAACATTATTGATTTAAATTTTATCCTTTACAAAGACACGACAAAGAGCTTCTTCATTAAACTTTGATTTCTTGATTATTTATAAGATCGAATTTGAATGCACAATTCTCCTTGTTTAAGTTTGTACTTTGTCAAGTGTTTTTTGTATTGTTTTAAAAATTTGTTTGATATTATTTCGTTTGAATAAGTAAGCACGCAATATACACAATATTTTAATTTATAGTTTTTAATCTTTTGCCACAGCTCTGAGATATTTCTATAGTGATAAATATTCAATAAGGTATAAGGATAAATATTGGTGCTAAAGTACACTAAAAAATATTAAACTACCCACTGAAGTATTTCCGAACTAATTCGACTTAGGGTCCTTCAAGCAAAGACTGTACCCGTTCAAAGGCTGGCAGCGCCTCTGGCATTGAGAGTGTCCATGGGAGGCAGTATCACTTAACATCTGATAAGCCTCCTGCCCATTTTTCCACTATTCTAAAAAACCAAGAGGGTTTTAGCAGAATTCAAAATTTGAATTAGCACTCATTTTCAACAGTAATTTAATATATTGTCAATAAAAATTTAAATGCTCAATTTTTTGTGTAGATGTAATCTGGCGTCATTAGCGAAAGTGACTGTCATTGATTGTATCAGCTTGTAAATGCAACAATTTGCTCCATCAGATACGAGTGGCATCTACTTGAGGCACGAGCCGACTTTTTTGCAAAGAAAAAAAAAGAAAAAACATGCAAAGTGGTCGTAAGATAGAAAGAAATAAACGTAGATTAATTTATAATATTTGTCACTATACCACCTTACAATGGACAAAATGTGTCTGCCTGAAGTTCAAACATGAACTATGTATGTGTACATAAAACTTTTTATGATGAGATAAATTAATTATAAATAATGGTGACAGCATCTTGCTTGCATGAAAGCGATGATTATTAAGTTATCGACAATGATAGTCTCAGATTTTTAACGAGCCTACGGAACAGCCATAGAAGGCTACCGTTTACAGTGTTTTGCAGTACTGTTAGAGAGGAGTATCAATTTTAAATTTTGGTCGTCGTACTGGAAGCCAATTCCAGTTCCAAAAGGTTAATTAGCAACCATACATTGTGGCCCCGTAGTCTAAAATTTTTAGTTTTGCAATTAACAGCAGCTAACATTTTCCAAACGAATATATCTTTTAACGCATAGTTCATACTTGGTTACTGTTTAGCTACTGATTGTCTACAATGTTACCTCTTTACATAGCTATGTACTAGCAATGCCAAAGTTAGGTGCAAGACTCAGGAGAGTTCCAACATCGTTATGCGAGCTGAATGCAGCGGTCACCGGACACCATCTTGTGATTGCTTCGCCGATTACACGGTACACGACAGATTGACAGATGTTACCTCTAAAAGAAACTGTAAACATAATTTCTACTTAATTCATTTTTAATTATTACATTTACAGTTATAAATTTATCTTAAAATATGTTTATGTCTTGTACTTTGCGGGTAGGACAAAGTAAGTATTGAATAGTTTGCTTGGTACGTTTGGGTAGATAATGCCAGCTTCATTTAAAATCCATGGAATTTTAGTTTGTCTAAATTTGGTAAATGGTAAATTTGTAGTTCGATAGCAGAAATCTTTATAACAAGTAAATTTAAGAAAAGCAAGATTGTCAAAGCAAAGAATAGCAATTTATTTTAGTTAATTATTTAAATATAATAACAATAACACTTTCAGTCGTTTTTATATTCTTACATAGATGAAATAATTTCATTATTATGAATTATGACGATGACAATTTGTATGTACTAAGCACGTAATCTGTTTTTTACTTTTTGATATTTACTCAGATTTTTACGGAATCGGTATATTAAGAATGTCGCGTACTTTTTAAAGAAATATTTATTTTCCTTGTGTATTGTTTTCGCCATAAAATGCATAATATTAACGTATAACATTGTGAGAAGACTTTACTTCCTTACTTAGGGTCTTATCTGCATTGAAACTACAATACTTCTGTTCTTGTACACTGCATGGAATTGTGTAAATATTAAGATTTTTCAACAATAACATCGTTGTATAAGTTACCGTTTGGTGCCTTCCACTATTGCATTGTATCACTACTATTCGGATAGTGGCTCTGTGTAGCAGTAACTAGATCCGGAAACTAGTATTTTATCTGACAGTTCATCCTGTACTACTTCTATGAGGAGGAGGTAGCGACTCGCTAACTTAATTGTTGGCTGACCAATGTAACTTCTACACTAATTACATACCTTTCATCGGTTTCTCATAGAGCACTGATTACAGTAGTGATTCGATTTACAAGCCCAGGATGTGTAGAAGGAATAAATATAGTTTTGGTCCTATCTAAACATTAATTAATTTCCTAAACATGTATCTTAACCATAAACACATTATAATCTTAAAATTGTCTTTAAGGGATATAGGCGCAAATTCTTTACATTATTTTCATAACACCACGTTTCGCGTTGTAGTTATGTAAAAAAAATCACCAGACAGCTGCATTTTAATTTATTTAAATAAATTGATTAAAAATCTTTAGGCTTTCTTAAAAATTAAACTTGAACCACCACTCGATGAAATAACAGCTATAAAAGGCAAAACAAATATTTGCCAACTCATCCAATCCATCACGGATCATAATAACACGCACTCAAATTAATACCTGCCTACAAAGATATAGATTTGGACAAACATCGACCAACGTAAGATGACCTCTACAGATCTCCGATACGTATTAGGACAAAACATTTGTTATATCAAAATAGCTTGTAGAATATTAGTCTTTATTTCTGAGAATTAGATGCTAAAATGGTTTGAAATAATTGTAATAGCCGAAAAGTCTGTTGTAGCTCATTGTAGATTGGTAACTTCACAAATATGGGCTTATTAGTGATGTTAATTTTGAGGATATTTATGTAAAAAAGTTTTGAATGGCATTTAGAGTGCTTTTAGAGGAACGATATATTTACGCACAAACTACCGTTTTACTCTTTTTTACGCGTCTATCATTATCATAACGAAATATATTATGACAGTTGTATAATTTACTTAAAACACAAAAAAATTGTGCAAATGCTTTTGTAAAAGCATTTATATTGTAAAGACTAGTACTTTAATGATATCACTTATTCAATTTCACATATTTCTGTTGGTGAAGAAACATGTGAAACATGAAACATGGTGTGGACAGGTTTTCATAACTTAGGAAAGTAAGTATTCTGTGTTATCTAAGCTGTATTATTGTTACTACATTAACATTAGAACGTACTAACTCTTAGTAAGCAACTCTTATTAAACCATTCAGGTTTGATATGGCAAAATAAAATAGTCAAAGAATAATTCACTCGTTAAAGAAGTCAAAGTATGTCATCGTACAAAAGGGTTTCCCATATTTCATATTATTTAGAGATGATAAGTCTATTGGTTTCTTTGTTCTATTGGACTCTTGAAAATGATAAAATTACAAAATAGTTAATAACTAAAAGTTTTAACGAACTTTGACACGATTATCAGATAAATAATACTAATGAATTAATAATACCATTCAAAAAGGAAATCTGTCGATTACAATTGTTTATGTACGTGACAATTATTTTTACTTGGCTAGACTAAAACAATTTAAACATTACTAGCAATGCTTTAATATCATATCAAAAGATCGAAATGCCATACTTTTATGTTAAATAACCGACCAGTATAATTCTATTTGTGTATTGTATAGAATTGGGTATTTGGAATACGTTCAATGTTCAGCTCTTTATTCAATTAAAGGGTAGTGAATGGTGAACCGTTCTAGGAATGGAATGCTCACTTCAATCCTTTCATTAAAAGCTTAACTTAACTAACAAACAGATTATATTCACTGGATTATAAACAGGATTCTCTAGGATTATTGTGTTTATCCGCGAATTCAATAATGGCTGCGTAGACAGGCTACGCCGTAGCCAAGCTACGCATTCAGTCGTTAATTTAATTTCCGGCCTTAACGAAATTACTACTAGCATTCCTTAAAATCTTGTCTCTCTTATTTGTATAATGTGAACATAAGATTTTAACTTGTGTCTCAAACCAAACAAAACCTATCGCAAATTAAATAAACATTGTAAGTTTCTCGTAAAATTATATCTCGTTCCACCTTTAAATCTCATCTCAAGTACTAGTCATCCATATTATAAAACAATAAAAATTCTATTAAGCTCGGCCGTTTGCCCCCTGCCCCCACCCCTCATCGTCCGAGTTGAGTAATTACTGGCGCCTTGAGTCCCATCACGGGGCAATAGCGTTAAACGACGCTCACAATTCGTTTTAGGGCTCTCTTATAAGATGATGAGGCAATTTGTGCCTCGCTCCGAGCTTAATCATGTTTAGGAGATAAGAATTGTAGTTTATTTGAAAGTGCTTCTACATTTTGGAGACAAATTAGGTACGACGATTTCCTCGTAGCGATTTAAAGCTTAGGTGTAGTATTTTAATATGACTTTTTAATAAACGGTAGTAGGTATTTATCAAAAAGAGTTACAAAAATAATGTTATTTGAGAGCTTTGATTAATTTTGAGCAAAAAAAGTTTAACTTTATCGATTCCAAACAGTGGTACCAGTAAGGAACAGGATTTTAACTATTTATTGGTTTTAATATGTGTATGATAAATTGTATTGTCATATGTACATATAAACAGTTCCATCTATGTTTCATAATCTATTCCTAATTAGGTACATTATATTTTAGGGGAATAACAAAAGACATTTCCCACAAATTCAATGTTACTTTTTAAGGGCTTAGCAATAATACAAGTTTGCAACAACATAAATACTATTCCCTTTATTAGTAGTCACCCCATTGGCCCGGGGTGCAACAAACAAAACAAATTTCTATATTAGTCCGTTTTCAAAATAACAATGTCCTCTTTCCCTCTCTACATAGCTCCGTCCCGCTTGCCCTAATACTATTAAGCATCCATTTTTGTAAGCGCTTCGAGCCAGATCCAATTTCAAACTCATTTGTTAGAGCATAAAACAATTATTAAAAAACGCCAGTGATTCAACGAGCAATTTTTGTCATTTTACATCACTTAGCGACGGATAAAGGGTACCAGCATTTTCTTATGTTAGATGTTTATAAGATTGCGGAAAAAAGAATGGATTACTTGATGTAGATCCTAAAGAAGTAGCTTTAATAATTATGAATGAATATGATGTTTAGAAAAAATAAAACTTCAATAATATAAGTAATGGATGCGTGAACATGTTCGTAAACCATCAAAATACAGGTTCATATTCTTTTAAAATGTTTGTTTTAAATAAATCTGATTTATTGGTTAACACTATAATGTTTGCAGTAGAAGTATGCAATTGTTCACACTACTATGCTATAATAAAAATGCTTATTATATATTCTTCGTAAGTACATATTGGAACGCATTTGGTTTATATCATTTATCTAGTCATATATCTTATTAAAGGAATTATGATAATCGCCCCCTCGGCGCAGTTTTTAGTACACAGGTTAAGAAGTTGATTTTAAGCGAAACAATTGTTTCTGGTTGGGTAGCACTGGAGGGATCTTTTCTTTAAAGCTGCCAAATCAGTGTAACTGAGTGGTCATTGAAGATTTATATGAAAATAATATGTATGTTTTTCATCTCATTCGGAAATTAACCCACGATAGAGTACGCCTTATGCGTAACCTATAAGCTACGGAAACAAACAATATCATATCAAGTTTTATAAAGATACGTAAAAGTTGGGTCTTATGAACTATACAAAAACCTTATATAAATACATTGCTTACACGCGTTGTGAGTCCTAAATAGTCAATTAAGCCGTTATCGCGAATCAAATAGTGAAATTTGCGAGCAATTTGTCGCGAACAGACGACCCTTTGAAGGGAATCCGGTCGAACGCTAATCGGTTTCGAGATACCATCATTGCGGGCCTTTGTGATAGCCGGCTGTGATACGGTCACAAGCGGAGCGGGAGTGAAAGACTAACTGTCTGTGAATTATTAAGTTAAGCTTATTAAGATTTAATAAAGCTCAATAAGGTTAACTTGGATCAGTAATTATCATAATATATTAATTTATTGTATGTATTTTAATTGAAAATTTACAATAGTTTAAACGTAGTAAACTTGTTAAGAACTTACTCCTATCGATTATTAAAACGAAATCAGTGTTAAGGTACTCTTCTGTACCTTTTTTTAGTAACATTTGGCAGAACGAGACGAAAGTTCTCCTTAGTTAAACGAGTGAAATATTGTCTTTCCAAGATGCTTAGACTGATTATCTTAATTTTATTCGTCGAATTTCATCAAACACGTGCGTGTTTAAATGGCACCTGATGAATTAGCGATTATATCGCTGCCTGTTCAGCTTATGTCTGTGTCGTCACCCAATGTACACAATAAAACAAAGTGTGTTAGCCGCAGACTCACGCTCGACGCACCCTCTCGCGTTTTAAATATCAATTTGTGCTCTTTACGAGTTATTACATTACTCACTCCTCTATTGTTTGTTGAAAAAATATTTTTTCTATTCACATATAGCGGACAAATTATTGACGTAATAGAATTAGGAAAAATTATGTCTTTAAAAAGTCATTGTAACAGAAATTTAATTAAAGGCCCTAACGCAGTAGGCAGGTTTCTGTGTCTGTTTAACAGGTCATTTCTTATAGGTAAGGTGGTGATCAGTCTTTGGGGCTTAAAATACGTTTTCTCTGACGTTTACCTTCAAAGATGTGAATATGCGTATACAGACAGAAAAATTCCAGTATTGCACAGCAGAAGTTAAAATTAAGCTAACGTGCACAAAAAAAATTAGCAACAAACTGCAACTAAGTAACTAGACTGATTTAAGATAAATAATATACAAACACAGTAAACTACGAAGCAACCTTACTCCATTGTTGTCATGTAACAGAAGTTCTTAATTGTTCTTCTAGGCGATTACTAACATTATTATAAATATTAAAAAATAAATAGTCACTGGAAAATTTAGAGAGACAAATCTTCGACGACATTACGACTAAAATAAATTAATTAAATGTAGTTGCTAATTTGATTATTTACACTCTTAACCTACATAGAAATAATAATTAAAATGTAAATAGTGCGCTAAAATTAAATGAAAAAGTCCCTATCGCTGTGTACCTTTAATGCTGGCAGAATTTCCTCGCTCCTGGCTAAGAGGTGCTGTCTACCAGGCCCTAGATCTTTAATTAGATCCTGTGCACTTGAAACCCACACACAAAGGGAATAAAATCAAAGTTGGAGGAAAGACTATTTGACTCAATTTATCTTAAAAACAATTAAATGTCTAGAGTAGGACAAATGTTACCGAGCAAAGCCAGATGTGACGATTAGTCTAGTTTAAAATCGCGACCGGTGCCTATCGCGGATGTGATTACAGTTTACAATAACAGCATTAGTTTAATTTAGTAATCACCCGCTGGGCTGCTCTCACGACAGTACGGGACGGGTCCTGTAGAAAAAATATTAACATAATTGTGAAATTAAAGCCAAGTTCTCACAAGAATGTGAAATGTGAAAGTATTAAGTTGAAATGAATTCAATATTTACATGTAGGTGACCTAAAGTATAGTGGCTCAAAAAGTTTTTTTAAATCTCATGTTGACAGAGGGATAGATTTTGAGTTATGAAGGCGTTACCCAATATACTTCCTAATTTTGTATTTATAATTGAAAAGAGAAGCCAAATTTTTGAGTTTTTTGTACTCTTTCGTAAAAATTACTTTGAAAAATAAAATTAAGTTAAACTTCTTTTTCATAGACCTGGCAAGATCCTATAATTTCGTCAGGTTAATAAGTTCCAGTAAATTTAAGGAACCCTAAACAAAAATATTTAACAAAAGTTTGTGGCGTCCCGCAGCGTCACACATGTCTAATAATATGGTACTGTATCAGATCGATCCAGCTTCAAATTATACTTGTTATCGTTGTAAAACATTGTCGTTATAACGAGCCCAAATATGACTGGGTATGTAATGGGATATCGATATGGAACCTCATTTTGTATTTAGGTGTCTTTTGAACCAAGATCATAAAATCATTAAATTTGTATCCAAGTTATCTAATTTAGTATAAAACAGAACATTTGGTCTAAGGTTGTTAACTTTTAAAAAAAGTATAAAACAGAAAATTTGGTCTTAGGTTGGTTTAAAGTTGTACCCGATTTCGAAGACAAGAAGTTACAGTAACTCCTTGTCTTCGAAATCGGGTTCCGGGTAAAAAGACGAAACGATTCATCCTTCTTAGGCAATTAATTTAGGATCTCCGCTATTAAGTTGTGGAATAGGCTGCCAGACTCCATACGATTGGCTACCTTTCTGTCATCTTTTAAAACTCTTCTGTATAAACATTTCTTACCCTTATCCTATCCTGATCAATCGTGACTTGTATAATTCTTATGTGACCTTTTCTTTTGCATTGCATCACTATTCGCTGTTCATGAATCTGTAAGATTAGCTTTTAAGTTTTTAGTTTGTTATTAATATTTATTTATTTTTGACTTTAGATTAAGGTTCTATATTTTTTTTATATTTGGTTCTGCACTTCTCGCATTCATCATGTTTCTTTTTTTAATTTTTCCTTTATCTTGGGTTGCCTGGAAGATATCGCTTATTAGCGATAAGGCCACCCGTTGCATCCCTTATACTTTTTTTGTATAGTGTTATTTGTGTTTCTTTTATTTTTACTGACAGGAAGGTTCGATAAATAAAAAAGAAATAAGTCCGGACATCTTAGTCTTCTAGGGGGTAGAATTATTTGTCTAATGCGTCACAGGTCAATAATCAATAATCAATAATCACAGGTGTGTGCTATATAGGCATACCTAAATTTCGAAGTCTTCATCCATCTTGCTATCGTGATTCAAAGCAATTAAAAATGGTAAAGACTTATTTCTATACATATAAATCTAGAGATGATAAAATTAGACGTGATGCAAACATATAATTATGTTTTACGAATTATTTAATTATGAAACTTAGAAGAGAGAAAAACTTCTATAATAAATGCATATTTATTTTAGTTTAAAAATATTTTAATTTGGTTTTTTTTTGCCCAGTGAACTAATATTTATTTCGGGTCATAAAAGTGAATACATTTATGACCCGAATTTAACAACATACTTTATTTAACTAAAACCAGAAAGTTCGAATTAAAGTTTTGAAGTTATACTTCTTTAGGCGCGTTATGAAAAATTTATGAGAGTGAAATTTTACGATGCGCGCGCACCGTGACACAAAATTATCAGTATGGGCGCCGAGCGCGCGCGCGAGCGAGATGGGAATTAGACAATCTACAAGTAAAAAGAAATAGAATATGCGTGACGTTAGCAGCTATGCCAAGAATTTTGAATGACCATAATGACATTTGTAGTACCTTTTAAACAAATAAAGGAGTTTTAATTATTTTTTCAAAGAAATTTAGCAATGCTTTTTCACAAAGACTATTGTTACTTAGTTTAAAGGTTAAAACCATACCTAGTTATTAAATTGAATGAATAATATAATAAAATAATAAATAATTATTATTATTAATATTAATTAATAATTGAATAATATACTAAATATTGTTAAATTATTAACGCTAAATATTTATTATTAATTATTTAATATTTAAAAAAAATAAAGAAATCCAAAGAAGTATAACTTCTTACGCTCGTACATAAGTACACGCACCATTTTTTTTATAATAAAACACGTAACATTTGTTTAAGGCGTGTATTAATCAACAAGTTCAATTACATTTAAGTTTAGCGAAGGGGCATATTAAAATGCATGTTGATAAGTTTCTTTTTGGAGGGTTCTAAATCAATCTTTATTCAAATTGTGCCTTCATAGCACGATAAAATATTGTGTGTTTAAAACATGTATTGTTTGTACCACTTATTGTTTATCGAGAAGGATTTTTCTTTTCTGCTTATTTTTCTTTTTAGGCAAGTAGTGTCCAAGTACTATGGGTGTTTGGGCCGCTACCTATAATAAGGTTGTTCGGCGACAGCCTACGCCATGCTGCTATGATTGTAGCGGATGAAAACACGGCGCACCAAATACTATCAGAGTGTCTTTGATGGTCAAACTTTCGCAATGATCTCACTTCACTCCTTGGTAGGTAGCGATCTCTCTCTGTTTAGTGTAATTATGAAATAGCTTATTAGTAGCAAGTCGTGGAGTGCAATGGTTTCTTTCTGCGAGCAAATAATACTACAGAAGGAGTCTGAAGAAAGAGAGAAGCCATACCGCTGAGATTAAATGCGAAACCGACACCGAGGCCCTCTTAAGGCGGTCGTATTGGTTCTACCCGTGGTGGTTTTAGTGGGTGTAGCTCATCCGAGTATCTGAGTAGCAGAGTGGCTGGAATCATTAATCTATATCGTAGAGAATAGCTCGCATTATCATTAGACTATCTCTTATTTGCCTCTTTATTGTTTTAATTCCGAAAAACATATCAAGTTCGCACTTTCGATGAATAGATACGAAATGAAAAAATGAAAAGATATTGTCCATTACAATCACGAAATCTCCAAAGCAACACCGACAATGCTACTATATTTTCACTGGACATAGGAACTTTTTTCTGTCTTAAAAGTATTGTATTACATGCGGCATTACAAAGATTTAGCCACAAAGCAATCTTGCGCAATCTTGTATTGAAATCCAGTACTTTGGGTCAAAGCGTAGGCTGTACCTCCGTTCGAGCTTAATAATATAGTATCAAGTTTTGTATTGCTTGAATACGTTAAAAAGAAGTATAATAATCAGTTACTGTTTGGAATTTTGATTATTATTTAGAAAGAAAACATTGTATTGTTTTTTTACAACGAGTATTAAAAGAAAGCCGAAACGGGTTTCAATTCGTTTATTTTAACAGTTTTAACCTTTGACCATATTAAAACGTAATAGTCAGTGAAATCCAATAGGTACATTTTTGCACACCTTTACAACTTTAATTTACCTGAATTTACCCTTACACTTTTAAATTCAAAATAAATAAATAAAACAAAATTGTGAAATCAAATCAAATTTCGAATAATAGTAAAATTCTGGTTATGAAATTACAAAGGAAGTTTTCAAGAAGTTTTTTTTTTTTTAAAGACAATTCACACCAATTGACCGAGTCCCATGCTAAGCTGGTGAAGCTTGTGTTATGGGTACTAGGCAACGGATATACATACATATTATAGATAGATAGACACATACGTATTTAAACACCCAAGACCTAAGCATAACACCAAATGCTCATCACATCACATATATTGTGAGAATGAAACACATTAATATTTTTTAACTATACTCGAAGTGTCTTAACGAGGATGAGACGCGATTAGGAATACTAACAAAAGTATTAAATGGTCCGTTATACAATTCCGATTTAATAACAAAATATTTCCCTCACCTTTATTCACTATAATCCAAACACTACAACAATACACTTTACAGAACAAGCAGTCTCAATGGAACTATACAAAGTACTTAACACTAAATATTTATATTTTCGTAGACGGGTCGACTACAATGTTTCTAGATTTTTCCACTAGTTAGAGAACTTTTCAGCAGGCTGAAATGTGATTTCTGACCGTTTCAGGAGAGGGTCAATCACATATTATAAAATCGTAATTTACATAATGTCACCCTAGTTTTCAGGAGCCTGAAACATTTTTTCAGGCCGTTTCAGAACACGTGTAGTCGAATGGTCCACTTTTCAGGAAACCCGTTTTCAGGCGTTTTCAGGCCTGGTTATACCCCTTTGATGAAGGAATGTTCTAGAACGAATTTTCTAGGTGTGGGACAAGGACGGAATGATACGCGAGAGAGAGGGAAGATCGGAACCTTCTCGAAGCTAGACCGAGCACTCTAGAACGCCGTACGACAAGGACGGAGCAATGTGCGAAAGGGATAACTAGTACGCACGTTCTAGAATTGTGCGATCGCTACTCAGTTGCGCTGCCGCCTAGAGAGTTCTCGAACATCGCTCCCAGGGATATATAAGCGAGCCGAAACGCGACCAGTTAGTTCAGTTTTGAATGCGATACCAAGCGATAAACACCGGAGTGACAAAGTGCGAATATAGTGAAGAAAAGTGAATACAAGTACTGTGTGAAGTGCGTGATATTAGAGTAATTAGTGACAGTATTTTGTGTGTGTATTTAGTGAATTTTTGTGCGTAATTTCAAGTTTATAGTGTTAACAAATTCCTCGTAGATTTAATTGAAAATAAACCCTTGAAGAGATTTACGGCGTTTCTATCCGATCCCCTAGCTCGTAACAATATTTTCGTAGTGGTCACTTGGTTCACGTCTCATTGTACATCACACTTGGTAACTTGAGATTAAGCTAACCATTGTGGTGAGGCGGTCACGGCGCCCATTCATCTGACCACAATCCGTACAAAAACTTCTAAGAAATTCCTTTTTCGCAAAAGGATTCCGCTATTAGCTCGCTTCATGTACTCCAAAGGGATTTGAAGTTTTTTCCCGAGTATAAGAAATTAGGATTTGAGAAGTTTCGCGCCGCTTACTTTGTGACTTGAAATGTAATTTAATGGTTTCGTTTAGTCGTTATAAAAATGTATATATTGCTTACTTGAAAGGTGTGTTTAGGAAATTGTAGTGCAAATTTATATATAAAGTGAATTCAGTTTGCGCGTACAGAAACACATTTGAACTGCAATATATAGTTAGCTATTTCTAAAAAAGACAATCGTGATATGACACGACTAGTGGACAGTATAACGTAGTTACTTAGATGTGTGGGGTCAGAATGTTGTACGTTTCCAACGTTAAAGGACGGTCCTTGACTAGTCTAACCACTGACTGGCCAGAAGGCCCCAATTAAGGCTGAGAAGTTTTATATATAGCAGTCGGATTTCGGAAGAAATTAAGTATCGCTGGTGTAATAACGTCATCATACTGTTTGTAGCCGAATATTATACGTAACAGTGGTATCTCATGAAATCAGTTTTTAATGTTTTAGTAATGAAGACTAAAATGTCTAATTTATTATATAAAACGTTATTGTTGTACAAGATTATGTTTATTACTATTCGGATTATAGAAGTTGGATGTCGAAGGGTACTCTTGTACAATCATTATAAATACAATGATTCTCACTCAGATATCATGTATTGGTGGGAGAATATTGGGTCATTGGTAGGAAGTGTCGGTGACGATACCTACACCCAGTGCCTCTAGTGAGTGTCCCTTGTCGATATTAAGGTGAGGTTAAATGCAATTACAACGTATACGTACTGTACGTAATGTAAACTCTGTATAACGTCATGCTTAATAAGAACCCTCTATAACGTAAAAATGAGTTTAATTTGTTTGTTTTAACACAAAGCCCATTCATTAATCCTTCGCTCCCTATAACGAAACATCTCTATAACGAATAAAAGTGCTCGGTCCCTTGAAATACGTTATAAAGGATTATGACACTGTATTCCATAAATATTTATTGAGTCCGATTTAAGTAATTTATTAAAGACTTGATAAGTTATTGTATTTTACCTTTATCATCTTACGTTCCATAAATAATACTATCTGCAAGATCTGATAATTAAATTGATTGATTGAAACCCAAATGTTAGAGATATTCTACTACATTTATTGTTTATTGTTATTTAAAAAAGGACTGATTGTTTATTGTATTTTATCGACAAAAGGTGCACGTCACTAGAGGGCGGGCCGAGCGCGCGAAATTGGAGGAAAACTTTCGTAAAAGGAAATGAAATGGGATTGATAAAAATTGGAACCAAGCCGCTCACTCAGGGACGGACTCGGTTTTGTATTAAATTAAATCATGTGTGTTATAAAATATAAGTTCCTTAAAATATTGGTAAGGAATTACAAATTCAAATTTGTACAGCTATTTACTCATGTATTTGTGCTTCGATGACCGTCATTCATTTGTTTTTTTCTTCTGTTTTTTTCTGTTTGCGTCACTCATTTTACAAAATGGAAAACTTAAAGTATCGCAGTATTTACGAGTACGAGTTCCCCCGTGGCACTAGTGCTGCGGAAACGACTCGAAGGGTGAATTATGTGTATGGCGGTCATGTTGCAAAAGAAAACACAGTTCGTTTTTGGTTCCAACGTTTTCGTTCTGGAAATTTCGACCTGCAGAACAAGCCCCGTGGACGGCCTGAGACCCAAGTTGATAATGAAGTATTGAAGGCTATTGGGGAAGCGGATCCATCGCAAACCACTTCCGAGTTAGCTGCAGGCTGCGGTGTTAGTGATAAAACTGTTTTAATTCACTTGAAGCAAATTGGGAAGATTAAAAAGCTTGAAATATGGGTACCTCACGAAGACTTTGACTTTGACTGAAGCAAACCGGCAAACGCGCTAAACAACCTAGGCTGGTCAATCGCTCCACGCCACTGCTACTTCACGACAACGCTAGACCACACACTGCACAACAGACGGCTACCAAATTTGAAGAGCTTCAATTGGAATGTCTAAGACATCCTCCGTACTCCCCGGACCTTGCTCCAACAGATTACCATTTTTTTCGAAATTTGGACAACTTTTGACAAAATTTGGCAAGGGAAAACATTTAACTCTGATGGTGCAGTCCAAATCGCCTTTACAGATTTTATTGATTCCCGTCCGACTGGTTTTTTTAGTAAAGGGATCAATGAACTACCTATGAGATGGCAAAAGTGCATAGAAAACAATGGTTCATACTTTGATTAATTACATATATTATATTTAAAAATATTCGACTTTTTGTTCCTCCCATACAAAACGCCAATTTCATATGTAAGGACCTAAATCTTTGATAACTATCTTGGATAACTTGGATATCTTGGATAACTAAATCTTTGTCCGTATACCAATAAATATTTTGATATATATAAATATTCTGTGCGTGTGTTTGTAATCAAACTCTCCCAAACGTCTAGGCAAATTTGATTTACAATTAGATGATTTTTTTGTTTGAAATTTATATTGTCTCCAGAAGTAGTTATATATCATTATATTTAGATGTACATAAGTCGTGAAAAGAAAATCTAGATTAGTATGACATTT
Organism: Pieris macdunnoughi; assembly: GCA_905332375.1. Classification (NCBI taxonomy): domain Eukaryota; kingdom Metazoa; phylum Arthropoda; class Insecta; order Lepidoptera; family Pieridae; genus Pieris; species Pieris macdunnoughi. The sequence continues at coordinate 7,515,734 of CAJOBZ010000003.1, read as the reverse complement.
CTGTTATGTGATAATAAATCTGTATTGAAACCTATTTATAAGTATTATTTTATTACCCAACAAAGTTAACATTTGGTATAATGGCCTCTTAGAAAATGTATATAACTCTTCAGTCTCTCAATAATTATATCAACTACGAAAAACAATAGAATTCCTTCAACCAATCCGTATCTGTCCCTTCAGAGGGCTCGAAATTCACTTAGCTTCGTTTGTCGAAGCTTTTCGCCTCTTGAAACTTTTCAATAGCCGGGAATCGAATTCAGGCACCTCCCCTCCCGTCACCCTCCTTGCCTCTTCTCACCCCCTCACCTGACGTGAATGCATGTAACGCTTGCAGGGAACGTGAGAAAAATCTAGAAAACTCATACATAACAGAACTTCTTCAAGTGATTTGGGAACGTACGTTTAAAAGGATTTTATACCAAGTTTTTATACAAGTAAGTTTTCATTATACAAACTTAAGCCCACATTTTGCTTTGAGTTGAATGTTTTTTAATTATATTGGGCCCGAACAATCTTGTTATTTTTTCGGATCGCCCATTTGATTACAGGACGGGCCTTCAGTTATCACTCTCTTAGGTTGTTATTATTATTAGGTTATTATTATATTTTGAAATTTAAGGTCTTTTTTTAATTATTTTGTAATATTTATCTTCATCTTTGTAAACTTTCTAATAAGCTTTATATAGTTATGTCCGTCGTCGCGTTATTACCAAAGTCTAATTTGTATAACTCGTTTCTTTCATTTGTTTTGTTTTTTTTATGACAGGCCACTAACAACGTGCAAACAAAATACATAATTTAGTATAGTTTAACAACATTGTTAGAAGTCCAGTAGGACCAAAACAGGGTATGCTGCTAATAGAGCTTTAATATTTGGACCTAATAATAATAATTATCTTTTTGATAATGATTTAGAACCGCAAGCGTGTGGCGTGTTCATATATTAGAATTTTAAAATACATATCACAAATTTTCTGTACATTTATTTGGATGTAATGTATTTGCATTAAAAACACGATTATTTCAAGATATTTCTATAATATAATAAATAAGTAATAATGGGCGCGCGTTGATCCGTCTTAACGAATAGGTGTTAATGTGTTAGCTAATCCGAGGGGCCAAACTCCATACAGACGAATTCTACAGCGTGATTCTTTTCGTTTCACAATACAAAATATAAGTTGTAAATTTATAGTATACTGAGCTTGATAAATAAATAGTTAGTGGTTATTCTCAATAATATTTAAGATAACAAGGATATATCAAAAATACTCTAAAAATGAAAGGGTTTTTTTAGTAGGTAAGTCCTTAAAAATACATATTAATAAATATATAATTTGAAGGCAATTAGTAATTAAATAATACTATAGTTACTATCCAAGCGGTGAGTAAACCAAAATAGCTCAACGAATTACAGTTAATTAATTTGGATTTAATTAAAGTTGAGAACATGTGTTGGTTTAGGTCGGCGCCTTCGCTCACTATTCACTGTTAATTAGATCTGAGTAACTAAATTAAGCTACACTACAATAAACTTCACTTTCCATTTAATTTCGATAGTAAATTATGAAGAGCGTGTTAATAGAGTTCACCATTGGATTATTTACTAGTAAGGTGAATGATTGATGAAATCGCCAACCCGGACATGGCCACGAAATAAATTCACATAATTTTGGTTACAAAACAATTTAATAATGCAAAGTTTTATTAAAAAAACGGTTCAATGTTCACTGTTTCCTATATAAACATATCTTTGTCTTCGGCGCGATAGACAGTCCCTAGTGCAGAGGCTGTTTCAGCGCAGACGAATCAGTCACCCACGTAGTCTTGAAAGGCGGAAGGCTGTGGCTTCCGTACGAATGCTCTGTGAGCTTCTAGAAGGAGCTAGGCTGGCTTAATTAGACAGGACTTTACGCACAACGGACCGAGTAAGCGTCTAATTGCGGAAATTGAGTCCATACTAATACTACTACATGGTTCGATAAATTAAGTCTTTTGACTGACCGTGTCTTAGAATTAAAATACCAAATAATATATTATTAGAACAGATTGTCTGTAAAGGCCTTAAAATGGTTATTTGTGAAATATTAAATTATGAAACACCCTATATCAATAAATTCGTCACATATTCTTTGCACGTATCAAACCGTGAAATGCCTCTAAGTACTTCATTCAAAAACATTAAACGTATTGATCAAATTATAGCATCAGAGTATGGCTCTAATCTCCTCGTGATAAAAGCTATTTTTGCGTAAACAATTTGGTTGCTCCATATTAAATAACGTTATTGAAACTGCGAAAATAGAAAAATATAGCGATGTCGTCTTTATTGTATATGTCATAAAGATGGTAATTGAGTGAAGTATTTAAGTATCGAGTGTTATGGTTATTAGGGATCATTAGTGCAGTAATCCTACATTGAGTATAATAGAACAGTATGCGGTCGTTTTTGAGGTTTAGGCGATTATATATGCACTTATGGTGTTAATAATAATTTTAAACTTATTAAATTGCTATTGCTTAATAAATATACGAAACCAATACAGAAATCTGAGGCTTAGACCAAATAGGTTGTAGCGACACTGGCTTTAGCCGTAATTTTTTGATAATTTCGTTGTAGATCAACATTTTGGGCCTAAAAAAACTATTACTTTACTGGAAATTGACCCTAGATTCGATAAAGCCCAAACAATGTCTACTCCATGAAAAGGGGGCAAAACTCTCAAAAATAAAATGTACATAAACATTTTACTTGTTTGTAGGAATCCTCGAAAATGCATTTCGTTTTCAAGCATAGACAATGTATGGGTAATATGTGTAATAATTACTGTTGACGTAATCACCAAATACGAAAATCAAAGACAATACAATATCTGTTCCATGTTGAGGTCTGGCGTTCCGCAACAGAGAGCTTTTTAAACCACTTCTTGCTGCGCACCAGCATTCCAAGCTACCATTCCAAACTTAGAGTCCTTCAAGAGGAGAGCGTACCACTTCCTTAAACCGGCATGGTGGTCAAGTTAGGTCGTTTTCCTTCTGTCTCTTAGAAAACTGATACTGCTGATCACTGCTTCACTTACCATGCTAATTCTTATACGTTTTAAGAGGCATTGCAGCTTCAGTAATTTGTTCACAAAATTAGATGAATTTGAAAGGAAAATAGAAAATCTGTCGGAAATTAAATACAAAGAAACAGTGCAGTCAGTGTGAACGGTAATAAGTAGATGAGGTGCAGCGGGAAGTTGTGAAGAAAATGCATGCTTCCGAATCGTTTTCTCGACCCAAGTTATGTTCACTTAGCGACTAAAGAAAGTTCTATAAAACTATCTATACAAATAGGTTCCTCATCAACAGCCTTTATAAAGGCTATGATGGGGGAGCCGGGAGAGCCGTAGACGTAGTCCGACTTGGGGTAAGATTCAGAGTCGAGGCTCAGCGCGTACTATACCTACCCAGCGCTTGGCTTAGTCTAAATCTGAGGAATAAATTGCGTTGACTGAAACTCTAAAACTTAGATCGATAAAATATAGACTTTAGATGTTTTAGAAAAACACTTTTTTACCGGATTGAAGTTATGTTTTATTATAAATTTACAATTATTTTACATAATTTTAAATTTAACCGACGTTCCGCATGCTTTACAGCGAGCGTGGTCACGGTGACTAAATTTATAATAAAGCATAACTTCAATCCGGTAAAAAAGTGTTTATCTATGTGTAAAAGTTATGTCAATAAAAGACAATACTATAGATGTTTCTTTTAACTTAACTTATATATTAGCATTATTTTATTCTGTAAATAACATCTGAAATTCATAAATACCTTAATCTGAAAACGTACGTTTCGTTTATAACTTATCCCACGTTCGAGTACAATGAGTTGAGTCGTTAATAACATTAAGTTTTCCATTTCCGCCGCCGCAGCAGGTGGCGCTGCTCTCTATATTCCATTTTATTCATTACTCTGTTCCGGTCCCACTACATAAATGCATTTATAATAAGGCAAATAATATTTATAATACGTATATATATTTCCACAGAAACTTAGTGGTTAATGGCGAAACAATACTTGTTTGGATATTCGAATGCCAATCATAAGTTTAATCCTGGAAACCGTACAATTTATGTATCACTTATACACTAAAAATATTCAATTGTTTCTCATCTACATTTTATTAAAAACAATTGAACGCCATCTGTAGGATGTTGTATATAGACTATTTTAAGATTAACTAATATTACAAAACATTGCCGCCTCACTAACTCACAGCATTTTAATTATACGTCTTTGTATAGAGGTGTTATAGCTCACACAAAAACTATTTCTTTAGAGTATTTGCGCAAATCACTATTGTGGTATGGATTAGTTTGTTTGGAAACATGCGTCGGGGGCTTAGAACTTATCTTTACATTTGTCATTCAACAAGATCGAGGGTTTTAATCTTGAGTTATTAAAAAAACCTCGTTTGAAAGCTGCAGGCTGATATGGGGCCTATTCGTGTTCTAAGAAATGTCAAGAAAGAACTTAAGTGATACACATTTAGAAGGCTATAATAAGTATAAGAAATAAAAGTTTCAGCTATTGAAAACAACGTGATCTTATACAATAGGTATATAATTTATTTATTAATATTAAATTCATAACCTGGCCCTGACACCTGTTGGAAAATTAACGAAATTATTAAAGTTATGCCTAAAGAGAAGTTAAAAAATACAATAAAAACAATAATCGATAAATAAAAACTTTAGAGGTGTCAAGGGACACCCGGATGGAACGAAATTCCTTTCGATTAATTTATATGTTAATTGGTATCATAACAGTATGATAGATTTTCTCGACACCAATCTTACGACGAAAAAAAAAAGCCAACATCACGAGGTGTTCCCAGGCGGTCACGTTGCTTAACTTCGGTGATCGGACGAGAACCGGTGTATTCAACGTGGTATGGACGTTGGCGATAGCTAAATCGAAAATGTAAAATATAACAACTATAGCAAAAAGTGTCGTTACAACTTTTGGTCTTAATTTATTCCGTCTAGCCCCCTTTCGCAACGCTCGATAACTTCGTTCCAACAAGACTAATTTATCTAAGTGATTCCAAAAATAATTTTCATTTCTTATCCCTACAAAAAAAAGCCAACATCACGAGGTGTTCTCAGGCGGTCACCCATCCAAGTACTGACCTCGCCCGACGTTGCTTAACTTCGGTGATCGGACGAGAACCGGTGTATTACAATAGCAAATAGCAAAAAAGTGACGTGACAACTTTGCGTAAGAATTTTTTCCGTCTAGCCCCCTTTCACAACGCGCGATAAGGAACTTCGTTCCAAAAATAAACGTATGATAACTTCAAGTGGTCCCTTGATTAATACTTCACTTGCCACTCGAACTAAGAAGAGAGCAATCGGCAATCATCTTTGCAATAAATGTTTTGGGTATGACAGACTGATTCCAGCATTACTTGGACTGTATGTGCCTAAAAAGTATTTTAGATCCCGGAGCCGTTCGTGAGCTCCACTAAGATTCCTGTCTGGATTTAAATAACTGTCCTCCGCCAGCAGTCACCCATTCCGTATATGATTTTGCTACTAAACCATTTTCTCAATTCTGCACCAGAACTGTAGGGCCATCGCATGCAACTATATAAAGCGCAAATTCGGCCCCACATGGAATACTGCTCTCACCTCTGGGCGGGGGCTCCCCAGTACCAGCTCCTTCCACTTGACCGTATTCAACGCAGAGCGGTTCGAATCGTCGACGACCAATCCCTCTCCGAGCGGCTTGATCCTTTGGCGTTGCGTAGAGATGTGGGGTCACTCTGCATCTTCTACCGCATTTACCATGGAGAGTGTTCAGAGGAGTTGTTCGGATTAATACCTGCAGCTGAGTTTCATCATCGGACGTCGAGACAGAATACGAAATTCCGTACAGAATTCGTATGACCTCGAAGTCCGCCGTTCCACAACTGAGCGTTTGTCAAGGCAGTTTTTGCCGCGCACCACCACTATGTGGAACCAGCTGCCCACTGAAGTATTTCCGAACCAATTCGACTTAGGGTCCTTCAAGAAAAGAGCGTACCAATACTTAAAAGGCCGGCAACGCACTCGCGAGCCCTCTGGTATTTAGAGTGTCCATGGGCGGCGGGTTAACATCAGGTGAGCCTCCTGCCCGTTTGCCCCCAGTTCTATAAAAAAAAAGGTTATGGAAAACTGAGAGACGAAAGTAAGACGTTTTTATGTTATAATTATTATTGTTTGCCATCTATGCTGGAAATAAACAAATAAAAAAGGTTATTGTAAGTAAGTAGATATTTCAGGCTTAAATTAATTATTTATATACGTATACTATAATACGGTAATATACACCACGTTGTATAAGCCTATCAAGTTTAGAATACTCATTTACGTCACTGTCTGTTTATGAAGGTTTTAATTAACGAATTAACAAAATCGTAACAAATTGTAAAGGGTGAATCGTTCAGAATCTAACGAATAATCGTTGGCCAATTAAATCGCTTATTTCCTTTATCTCAACGAATACTTAAAAGTACATTTTGCACGAAAGTGTACCGTATAATTCAAGCTTAAGATTTAAATTTCTTCAGCAATTGTAAGGTGAAGTATGCTGATTTAGATGCGGCGTCTCATTAACTGATTTGAGACCGTAATTGAAGGCAGTAGAGATCATTTTGCGATGATAAATGTCTATGAGTGGAGGTAAATGGGAAATTGTGAGCTAACTGAGCGACGATGGAATAAAACAACTCTTTGCGCTAATAATGAGAAAGTATGCCCAGGGCTGTGCAGTCACAGAGATTTTACAAAAAGTAAATTAATAAATAAATTTAGTGAAGACCTACCTATATTAAGTTAAATCTATTTTATTTACAATCAAAAGCAGTACAGTACCTACTATTTCTCATGCCCATACAGTTTTAAACGTAATTTGTTCAATGTTTTTTTTTAAACCATTAAACCTTCTCTACAACAGGAGCGGTTCAGGAAGCTTATCACATAACTTAGAGTTTTCGTGCCTCGTATATCCATGAGACATCGGAGTTAAAAAAATAAATCAGTGGCGCTACAACCATTTTAGATCTGGGCCTCAGATTTCTTTATCTGTGTCATGATTCTGCATCTAAGGCAAGTAGGTGATCAGCATCCTGTGCCCAACGCACGCAGTCGTTTTTTGGTTCTAAGGCAAGCCGGTTTCCTCACGATGTTTTCCTTCACCGTTCGAGCGAATGTTATATTACGCGCACATAGAAAGAAAGTCCATTGGGGGCAGAGCAGGGGATCGTACCTACGACCTCAGGGATAAGAGTCGCACGCTAAAACCACTTAGCCACACAGGACATTAGAGTTACGGATACATATAAATAAATATAAAAAAATAAATCAAAGGAATACAAATCGTGATCCGTTGTAATAATTGCCAATAGTACCTGGTAATTGTGGCATGTGTCAGCAACTACAGCTTATCAGCTATTTTACTTTAATCGTCTGTACACACATTGCTCTGTGTCTGGTGAGTAACGGATTGGAGGCAGGCGCTAACTAGGCGCTTATTGAGGATGTACAGACTGACGACAGACAGGTTTGTTTATCTCTTATTCTAACTCATTATAGAATGTACTTTCCAAAAACCGTAACTGAGAAGCAATACACAATATAGGTATATACCAATACTAGGTATATAGGTACATATATACAATCCAAGATAACTCTTAAGGGCGTATTACTTTAATGAAACTGAAAATAAATTTGATTTTAAATAGTAAGTAAGGACTGATTTAGGGAGCAATCAGCAAGTGAAAGAATCTTATCTGGTGTAAACTTAATACTAGATGGTGTTATTGGCTTAGTAGTTAATGTCATGTCTGAGGTCGTGCATTAAAATCTCAATAAAATTCACATCGTACGGAAAAAAGGATTTTGTTTTTGTATGGCTTAGCTGTCAATGAACGAGTAATTACAGCTTTAATGGGTGGAATTTTTAACACCATCGGATACATTGTATGTTTGTCTTTTTAGTGTTTGGGAGTTTAACTTAATCGTGACTTTTAGAAAGTATTTAAATTGGTTATAAAAAATGTGTGTATGTGTTATTTCACGTTTACAAGCCAGATAATATTCTAATTATTTTTGTTATTGTACCGTATGCTAATATATTAAAGTTACTAATATTTCTAATTTTATGTTGTAAATTAAGTTTTCTTTGAAAAATATTGCGATCTACAGCCTACTGTAATTATATTACTTTCACAGGCGGGGCCTTGTTACATTCCAGATGGATATGGATAGTGTTTATAATATATATATATATCTAATAAATTACTGTGGGTCTACCTCGCTCAGTCCTGGGTACTTCTCGGTGAAACTGTTTTGGGGTGGAATTAATATCTGACCTTCATACCTAAATGTGTCTGCCCAATATGGCTAGCATGTTTCAATTGAAGATATTTGGTTAAGAAAACATAGGTTTTGATTAAATTGTATTTATTTAAATAACATTTATAATAATTAAAAGTACAATTAAAATAGGCGTATGTGATTATTAATAACATTTCTAGCGCAAACTAATTAATTAAGACACACTTATTACTACAATAGTACTTTCTGTAGCTACGCCATCTATCAACAGATAGCAGAGATAATGAAAACAGAGATTAAGATTGTTTAAATAAGTATAATAACCCTAATACCCGATACCAAAAGTGTAATAAATACTAATTATGAGATTTAAGTACCGTACTATCCTCTTTGTAATTAAAGAATAAAGTTTATATAAACTATTGTGATAAGCGCCACCTAGCGTTCAGTGGCCCATCTCTGTGGAAGTCTTTCTAATTCCAGTTTCTGTTCGATGTCAATGACATCCGCTAAGCGGCGCACAGCAGTATCAATGTCTTCGAGTTTAATTCTTGTAAAAGTAAGCCGCAAATGTTGTGAGGGGCCGCTGTGGTCATATTGAAAAGCCTGTCCCGGACACAGCATTAAACCATGTTCAAGGGCGGTGCGGAATGTCTGAAAATATGAAAATGATATTATATTATTTAGTATCTCAGAAAAGTTAAAATGATAAAGCTGCATAAGTGACTGTATAAAAATGTGTGTACTTATGTACACGCGTTAGAATTTATACTTCTTTGCCGTAACAAGATAAAAATCTTTTCAAAAATTTTATCTTTCGCTTTATTCTACGTTTGTAGATAAAACAACACTAACAATAGAAAAAATTTACTCCCGTAATTTTTCCATAACGCGCCAAAAGAAGTATGACTTCAAAATAAGTTTGGTATTTTTCGCATTAATATACTAGCAGTATTTTTAATTACTAACGATTAAACTAACTCACCATGTTGTACACATCGCTAACGCCTTGTAGCCTTAACCAATAGAAAAGTCCAGCTTTTGGTCGTGACCATTGTGCAAGGTGGGACAGACCTCGTAACGCGTCACCTAAAGCTCCACAACGCTGTTCATAGAACGATCTAGCTGAATGAATGTGAGCAGCCAAGTCACTTCGCTCGGATAGCAGCCGTTGTATTATTACCTGTATCGTAAAAATATAACGTTAGGCATTAAGGCTGGTAGTACTTCTACCAACCTTAATTATTATATTATTTAGTGAGGAAATTATACTGTTTTTCAGTAGTCAATAACTTAAGAAGTGGCAGACTCTCACAAAGTGCCGTTTTCAACTATTATTGCGACAAGACACAATTACGGTGTCACAAGCTTGGTACAACTTTGTACAAACACGCAATTTGGCATTACCATAAATTAGTTCTATTGTGCAAAAATTAAACTATTAATTAGTATCAATCACTCAATTATTGCCTCGCAATCTATGATTACAGTTGGCTCGATACAAGGAAATTCTAAGCCACCGCGCCGTCCGTGAGCGATGTGCCACGTCAGCGGAAATTAATTACGCTCAGTTATACTTATTCAAGCATTTTTTTCTCCGTTACCAGAAAAAAATTGAATAAAAATAAAAATGACTAAATATAGCTGTAACAACCCACTATAGAAATAAACTTTCTTAGGGACCTGGGGTATAGATTATCTTGGGATATTATTTAAACGTCGACACACACAATCATTTTTGTATTTTATTTGATCTTTTAACTTTTCTCTAAATATTGAGTGAATCTATTACGAGTATATATGGTCACTGTAGAATGATAACCTCGTATGTCAAAAAACCATTTATTTTTATTCATAGACTCTTATGTCATTTAACTGGTATAATCATGAAGTAATCCTTCTAACCATTTAAACTGCGGACAAAAAAAATAATATTTTAACAAACATTGTCGAAATTAAACAGTTTTTCGTTTCCTGTAATGTTTGGTTCTCTGGATATACGAGGTTATCATTCTACAGAGACGATATGGAATATAGATTTATCACCTGTGAAAGTGTACATGGATGCAGGAGCTCGGCCTGTGAGTGTCGCTCTGCTCTTTCTATAAACGGAGCAGGCGCAGTCATCCATGCACCGCGGAGTCCCGCACATACCACTTTCGATACAGAGTCCAGGCGGATTACACGCCCGCACTGGTCCATTGATAGAAACGATGGAGGTTTCACCTGAAATGTTATTTACGTTTCTAATTTTAAAAATGAAGAGCCGGCTTTTTTTGTATTGGATTATTTCTGAAACTGGTATTCCACTAGAACGATATGGTATAAATATCTACGTGTATGTACAATTAAACCGATAATGCTCTCCAATAGGTCGAATCTTTTAAGTTCTTTTTCTTTATAATTGGTTTCGATAATGCATTTAGTTAAATCTGGCATAAGTTTGATAATTTTTATCAAAATTACTAAGTAATTCAATCATAAACAGTCAGGCCTCACAAAGTTCATACACCGGTTAATGTTTATCGTTATCAGAATTAAAACATTTGAAATTTTCGTTTTATCCAAACTCAAACGTCAATGGATGTTTTAATTCGATAACATAAATCATAATACAATAATGTGTCGTAAAACCAGAACAATAATTCACATTATGCTGCTTTTAAGCAGATTTATCTCAACTTGACATTTGATATGGAATTTATCGAAATCATTGTTATGCTTGCTTTTCTCAGAAATATTAATGCCTTATATCATTCATATTGCGATTATTTTCCTTAATATATTGAAAAACTATTTATTACAGATAAAAACGTCTTTGATGCTTCACTTCATAACATGCCATGTTCAGTACCATACCAACCCATCAAGTAAGGGAGCGTTCAAGTATTACGTAATGAATTTGGGGGTGGGGGGGTGTCAATAATTTTCAAAAATTGCGTGACGTAATACTTGAACGCTCTCTAAGGCAGATGTTGCTGCCGTAAAACTAAGAGCAACCTTCTGAAAGGACATCTAATGGCATCATCTTATTACTTTAAGCTTGGTTCAACTCTGCAGGACTGCTAGGATACTTACATTAGAGTAATTCAAAAAGGCATAAGGATCGTCCTCTATAATGAGAAAGTCGTATCGACAGGCCAGCTCATATATTTTTCGTCTTCTAGCAGCGGGGATAATAGTCCCAGTAGGATTATTTCCTGTTGGAATCAGATACAAAACACGGGGCATTTTTAATCCCCGAGAAAGCCTCTCCTCTAAAACTGATTCTAAGGTTTCGGGAATCAACCCGTCTTCATCTTCAGGGATCCGAAGGACTTCAGGGTCGTAGGGACGAAGCTAGAACAAGTTAAAATAATTATTACATAAGCATAATCAAAAGTTTACGGCCCTATCCCAGCACGAATTGCTGTGTCAGTGTCTCGGGGTGGACTGCGGTGCGCAGTGGAGAGCTGGAGCACTGAGGCGCGCCGGCCCGTAATAACAATTAATTATAAACATTAAATTAATGTAATTTTATCATTTTTTTTTCTGAAATGGATTACTTGGCTTACGATAGAATATATCGTGTAAATTTCAAAATCATGTTCTATATACATTTTCGTCATAAAATGTTTTTTTTCTATCGAGTGAAGTTATTTATATCATGTATCGATCTTTCAAAATGAATACATAAACTACTCAATTCCACCATATATTTTTTCCATTCGCCCTAAACAAACAATGTCCTTTTTTGGAGTTTGGCGACAAGATAGGTCCTTAATGTCCGAATTTATTTATTTCTACAAAATTAAATGAATGACGCTGCCCAGACTGCTTACACAATGAGGTTTGGATAATAGCACTCAAAGGGTTTGGCAATACATTAATAAATACATGAACCTGCGCTGCAAAATACTTCCTTCTTCGTTGTCGTTGTAGCCGGCGTATTTTCCCGAATATCTTATAATCGGGTGTTGTTCCACATTTTTTTTTTGAAATCCTAGTAAGGAAGTCATAATGTCTAATAACCAAAGATCGACGACGCGTATTGAAGGTTAATTATACACTGATTTGTGATCAACACCGCTATTTTGCCATAACCATATTGTTACTTACTGCACTATTGTATCCCGTAAAAGTGTATTCCGTGGTGATGACGGGATCTCCAGGGTCTACTAACATGTCAATGCACTGGTAGATGCCATGCTGGGCTCCATTAGTGATTAAGACGTCACGGTCTAGTGAGGGAGGTCGGTGAAGATCTTCTTGGAACTCGCGTAGAAGTTTAAGAAGGCTTGGAAGACTGTAATAAATATTTTGTTATTAAAGTGATCATATTGTATGTCGTCTTTTTAGAGCCAGCTAAGTTAACTACATTATTACAAACTATATTATTGTTCATTTTAGATCAAAAACAGGATAGATTGCCAGTGTTTCCTTATTCGTATTTTATTTCGTACTAATAAGAACATTCCTTGGCTTATCTATACAACTTACCCCTGCGATGGCAAGTACTGCAGTGCCATTGCCAGCTCATTTTCTTCGAGCACCAACTTGTTACCGTTCTTCATCGTCATTTGCATTCGGTCGAAAGGAAAGATACCCTCGTTTGGCATTCCTTCAGCTAAAGATATCATCTGTTTGCCAATTTTGTACACCATCGATGCTGAAAATGTATATAGTATTTATAGTCTTAATTTTTATATTAGCAAGCTACATATTATTTCTACTTAAGGGACCATCTGGGCCAACCACCGTACCCTGAAAATTCAGGCTTTTAATTTTATCCACGACGAAGTTATGGGGGGGTCAAAAATGAGAAAAGGATAGTACGGCCGCGAACCCAGATTCTGACATCTTCGGCACAATAGCAACGGTAGTGACAAAAGCATTCTAATTTCAAATGTTTGTTACTGTTTTATCGACAAAAATATACAAAAAAAAAGTTTTTTGAAAATTCGTCAAATCTATGGTAAGCTACTATGCACAGTTTAATATTATGAAAACCATTATTAAATCGGAAATACCCTTTGCTTCGATAGGGCACAGGGTGATGTATCGCAATCTTGTTTACTAACCTTGAACTTGATAGTATGAAATGTGTCATTAATAGCAGAAATAGAAATTATCTTTATAGGCCAAAGGATAGATTATTGCGTTATGTATTGTGAATTTAAGTATATAGCAAGATAGGCTTAGTGGTAAAGCGTCATCTTCTCAACCCTGGATTCATGTGCTCTAACCCTGGTTGTGCACAAATACATTTTTCCTGTTCTGTTTTTCACAATTGCGCAATTAACAGTCGATACGGTGATTGTAAATATTGCAATCTGTCAATATCATGTCTGACAATTATCTGATCTGATCTGATCAGTTGATATCTGTCATAAAAATATGTTCACCTTGCTTATACAAAGAAAACGGAATAGACGCAATCCCGTAACGGCATATAAGAGCTGATTTACACAGGGTCAGTAACTGACTACAAATTCGAGGCAAGTCAGTGCTGACCCGAAAAAAACCCTGTGTAAACTGATTTGAAGTCAGTACAGTGGCTTGAAGTCAGCGCTGACTTTAATATTCGGACACGAATATTTTAAAGTCAGTTGGCGCCCCCCGCCACCCGCGCACCCCCGCGCCAGCCAAATAAACCCCGTGTAAACAGACAAGTCAGTGCTTGGTTAGTCACTGCCGCTGCGTTGTAGAGTGACCACGTTTTTTTCGCTGGCGATAAAAATGAAGCTTAGCGAAGACGAAACCTTAAAATTGGTGCAATTATATGGCGAAAACGAGTGCCTTTGGGATATTAAATCCCTAAATTACCGCAATAAAGAAATGCGGTCAACAGCGTTGCAAAATATGGCTCAACAAATGCAAATCGAAGGGCTCACTTCTACTGAAGTAAAAAATAAAATTAAAGCCATAAGGGCTACATAGTACATATTATTTAGAGCTCGACAAGATACAAAAATCCACCAGATCTGGCGCTAGTGGGAACGTATATGTCCCAAAAGTCAAGTGGTTTCAAGAACTGGACGGCTTTATAAAAAATGCTATTGTAAATAAATAAATAAATTTTTCAACAAATAATTAAATCGTCGTTTCAATTGTTTTCGCGAATTCATTTTTCCCACTGACTTCACACACGTGTGCTCATCGTGAGAAACGCACCACTACTACGTACTTCATGTAAACAGTTAAAGTCAGTCGCGGCGCCGACATTGGCGCTGCGACTGACTTGTCTACTTACCCAGTGTAAATCAGCCATAATGTCAACTTGGAGGAGTTAGTGAGATTGTCGGACAAAATAAAATATAATCGCTGCAAATATTGTACACGTCGAATTGTAGCCTCGGCTTTTTCGAAAATATGCATTTAGCGACCTGTTTGATAATTTTCTCTTAAAGCCAAATTCTGTGAGCTTGTAATCTGATTTCTCTCTGATAAATTAAATATGATTTTTTTGGTACTATACATATTCAAAATCTTTCTGAGAGTTCTTCTGTAATTGTTGAGTCTTATTACTTAGCAAACAAAAGTGACAGCAACTGCCCATTTTCAAATTATGTTTACTTTTTTTGTGTGTAGCTTACTTTAAAAAAAACTTCTTCTAACTACAATTGTCCATGTTTTAATTCTTTCTTGTTACCAAATTCACATTATAAAAACACAAACACAAATTCACACTCAACAGTCAAATATTATTCTTATAAAATTATATAAAGATATCGTAGGATATTCGCCAAAGGATATATTAAAATTTTAATCCTTAAAATTCATATAAAAACTGGACGCTGATGAACACCACTCTACCATGATGTAACAAGCGCACCTCTAAAAATTATCTCATTGGCAAGGTCACACACATTAGGTCACTTGCGATAAGATTCGTGGCAAATCCGCAATAATAATATGACCGTTCATTGACTTACAAAACGATAATTTAATGATTAAAATAAACTTTAAGCTAGCAAACTAAATTTACCAACTTTCCTATGTCAAACTTTATCCATTTTTAATATAATTAGCACTAAGTCTCGCTTTTGAATGTTATAATAAGGCATGTCGGGAAACAAATTAAATTGCACTTATTGAACTGCCCTTCCGAATTAATTGTGTTAAGAAACCTTAACACCTTAAAAAATATCCGATAATGTTGCCCATATTCATTTCAAAATGAGCTAGTCATTTTCTAATAGCGATTTATTCAAATGATTTTTTTAAAGAAATGTAATGTAAGCTAAAGCTAAGCTCTCGTAATAAAAACATCTAGGTATATTATCACCAGTGCAGATTCTACACATCTACTTGTACCAAATCGGTTTTACAATATCTAATAATCTTATAATTTAAAAACAAAAGAATTCAGTTTTCTAAGCTCAATTTCAATTTCTGCCTTACAAAATGTGTTGAATTTAATTAATTAATTTTTAAACTAAATGTTTTTTTAAATTAAAAAGTTTAAGTGTATTGATACATAATTGGTAATTTAGTCATGTTTTTGTTTAAACTCATTATAATCATGATGGATGACGTAAATAAATTATAAAAAGTAGTTAATTTGTTATACTAGTACAATAGTTTTTAGACAAATGATTGATAATAAGTTTTAATTGAAAATTTCAAGAGATATGACGCACGAGGTATCTGTCCAATTTAAAACGGGTGATGTGTTTTGTCATGGAGATGTAAAAACGAACTAAGTTTACTATCAAGAATCAACGTTTTTGCCTTTGCCAATAGATTTTGACCCTAAATTCAAGTCAAATTCGACAATTTATTTGTAAAATCTATTAAGATTTTGGTCGGATATATCGCGTGAATTTTTTACGACTTTATGGCTGATTTTTAAGAATTGTCATACATAGCTGTAATATGTAATATAATAAGAATTTGTATAATAAAGTGTTGAACGGTGGTAAAACTTAACAATAGAAATGTGGAGTCCTTATTTTAAGCTTCGGTATGCCTTTTAAGTATGCTAAGAAAAACTTCGATGAGATGGGCCCCATGTTATATTTTTCTATTAAGACTAGCTGATTGTTTATTATTACTAGCTGACCCAACAAACGTTTGTTTTGGTATAAATTATTTGTAACGTTGAGGGTTGAACTGAGTGATGAAGAGGTTGGTGGTAGAAGAGTGATAAATATAATACCTAATGCTAATGCTTTTTTTGTTATCGCTTATCAGAAATACAGTTTACAACCAACTGTCGTACCAATCGAAAATACATAAAAAAATATTAAAATCGGTTAAGCCGTTTCAGAATTATTTATGTAAGTAATTTATTTATTAAATATATATTAAGTAATTTATTTATATTTTAAATAAAATGACTGTGTTGATTTGTACTTACTTAATGCTCTGGTCAGTGCTGGCTCCCGTTTCAAAGACCGTTTACTGAAGAATCTGGCGTAGTCCTTCTCGTCCAGAACTCTGTATTTCTCCTTGAAGTTATAGTTCTCCTCCCCATTCCCATCCAGGTGCAAAATATCCTCCACATTATGCGAATAGTTTCTTAACAGGGAATATATAGGCCGCGAATCCAATACTTTTTTTAAAAACTCTACATTTATTTTTATACAAGATAGCATTTTTTTTAAATACGAATTTTTTTATTATTTTACAACACGAGTGTACGCTGTTATTGTTGTTTGAATAATGTTCCTTGTCGAAACGTCGCTGATAATGATTAGTTAATTGTTACACCAAATTAATTTTGCATATTCACATACACTCTCCTGCCTGAAAAGAAGAACGGGAGAAAATCTGAACCTGATGTTTATTACACTTCTTTGTAAGCCTAGTCCTAGTAGTAATAAGATCAGTGTTGCTCATTTGCAACTCTCTAGTACTGTACGACATTCTTCACAAGTATTTTCTAGTCTAGTTTTAGTTAAACTCTCATCTCAAATCATCATTATTAACATTCATACAATTAATGTGTTTTATATTCTATGATTTGAAAGATACATATTTTTATTTTGCAAGTGTAGCAAACGCTTGTAGCATTTCTTAAACAACAGATTTTTAAAATTATAACTGTAGCACCTTTATGAATTTTTTGACAATACATTCACGACACTAAAAACTATTATGAAAAAAAAACTCAGCAATTTTTACTCTAATATAATTTGAGCAAGATTTTAATGCCTGCGAGTGTAGGTCAGGAGACTATGTGAACAAAATATAAGCGATAGCAAATAGATAATAATTTCAAAACATGAAACATCGGCCGCAAACTATGTAGTTTTTTTAATTAATTAAAATATTGTGATAAATCCAAGCCCTTGTTCTTAATATATTTAATATATATCTAGCTTGCAGCAGATAGGTCATAGGCAACACACGTTTGCTGCCAAAATATTAAAAACTTAAAATTATATGGTCTCCGTCATATATTGATTGATTTTAAATTTATATTAAGTGATTGATTGTTAATCTATAGGTATTTTAATTAATCATTACTGTCAATTTAATACAATTGCAACTTCTTCCTGTTTTTAATTGAACTACAAATTGTTCGTAGTATTTGCATTTAAAACTTGTAGTTTATTTATTTTTTACAGTTTGTTACTATTATTGTTACAAAATGTTTAAAAATAAATAAAACAGGTAACATAAATTATTAAGGACGACCTTATCGCTGACAAGCGATCTTCCAGGCAACGCTAGTAAGAAGAATAGAAAGAACACATAGTGTTAAAAAATAGTGCAAAACTAAATTAACAAAATACAACAAATTAAATATTATTGCCGTTTCCATGATAAATTGTTAGGGTTCAACGATCTTAAGGCATGTGTAAAATTTAATTTTGGTGACAATAATTTTCATTTGTTACAAACAACATCTTCAGGTTCATCTACAAGTTCTTCCTGTATATTTTTCTGTATATATATATTTTTATGTATTAGGCGATTTTAATACTTACCTAATCTCAAACATAGATGCACAGCTGTAGAGGAATGGGAAATATAATAGGGGATTTCTCTGCTTAATAGAGGGTACGTTCCAACCTGAGCGCGGTTGCAGGGGAAATTCTTAGTAGGGTGAACGTTTGCTTCACCAACTTCAACGTCCTCTATGCAAAATTGGATAGTCGTGGAAGATATAGAACTCGAACCATCCCTAAATTAGGTCCGATATTTTTAAATCCCAAAGACGGAATGCCTCGGGTGTTAATACACAGGCCTTCCCACGCTGGATTCTGCGAAATCTCAACAAGGATCAATCAGAAGAGTCATTAATTGTACAAGCCTGGTTCATCGTCCTTAGACATGCATGACGTTGCTGAAGAGCAACGACTCGACTCTCAATTTGTAGCATTGTTCCTCCTCGGGTGACATCTGAATATTTGCAGTTGTTTGCGATCGTCCAAAAAAGCGTAGGAGAGCCCCAGGTCCAGACGGTTTACATGGCCGCGTATTGGCAATTGCTCTTGAACCTCTCATCCTCTAGAGGTTTGCAGGAATTATTTAAGAGCTACTATGCAAAAATGTAGCAGTAAAAATGACCCGTAGAATGCGTGAGCGAACCCGGAGCCTCTCTCGGGTGGTTTTAGATATTCTGGTGTGGGTCGAGTCCTCCATACTTTGCTACTTTCGGGGGCTTGCGCATGTGCATTTCCATCGGGTATATAAAAGAAATCATGGATCAATTGGCAATACAATTTTGTATTGAATATTTAATCCCTTAAATATTAGGTTGGGGAAAAAGTCTTTTCGCATTATGTATGAAGTTGTAATAAAATCTCTTTGGCTATACTATATGTATTTGCCTGTTTTTTGTTATCATTGAAAGTTGAAATTTTAAAGAAGATAATTCCAAATTCATATTAGGATAATGTGTGATTTTTATTTATTTTTCGTACCGTCAAGATAAGTGAATCTTAAATGAAGAAATTCGATACATTTTAAAATTTTACTACAAAAAAGGTAAAAATGAAACGCAAGCCACGAAAAAATTGCGATGTTTATGGACCTAGTGCAGTGTCTGTGAGAGTAGCACAAATTTGATTTAAGCTTTTCAAATTTTATTTTTTTTGACCATCGATTCTGAACTCTACTGCGAAACTCTGATGAGAATAAAGCAAGGAGTTGAGAGAAAGCGGCCGGAATTAATCAACAGAAGGGGTGTGGTTTTTCATCAAGATAACGCTAGACCTCACACATCTTTAGCCACTCAGCAAAAATTAAGAGAGCTTGGCTGGGAGGTGTTAATGCATCCGACGTATAGACCTGACCTTGCACCTTCAAATTTCCACCTGTTTCGGTATTTTCAGAATTCTTTAGGCAGTGTCAGGTTAACATCACGAGAGGACTGCCAAAACCAATTGTCGCGGTATTTTGATCAGAAGCCCCAAAATTTCTATAGCAATGGGATCATATCCCCACCTACAAGATGATAAAAAGTTATCGAACAAAATGGTACCTACATACTTAAGATAAATGTAAATAAACCAGATTAAAAAATGTTGTGAATTTTCTTTAAAAATGCGAAGAAACTTTTTCCCCAACCAGGTAGAAGCTTACAAAAGGTGAAGATCTCAACTATAACACATTTTGTCTAGATGAATATGCACGTCATGTGGGTAAAGTGCGTGCACAAAAGACTCGAAAATTATCGTACAATATTTAACAAAGATTGATTAACACGTTCACTGCGTAACAGGCCGATATCGGCCTGCCGCGGTATTTCAGCTGGTGCGGACGAAGAAATCTATGTCCCTCTCGCTGGTGCGTAACGATTATCTCAGGTGTTTGTAAAAACTCGACAGGGACAAATATATATTTCATCTTGCGGTCAAAATTGTAGGTTTTCCCCATCAAAACATAACGGCAGGCTTTTATCGACCTACCACGCACTGACGCTGCTGTGCATCCACTGAGAGTTAATCTATCCTAGTGCTGTTGGGTCTAGAAAGACCTGCCACGCACTGGCGGAAATATCATTGGGGGCGCATTTTGGCCCGCCGCCGCACCTGATGAAGAATTATGATTTTACTTGCCGCAGTGAACGTGTTAAACTACACTACAAATAACATTTTAGCATAAATTATAACGAGCAGCGGATTTAAGGCACCGATCTCACTTTTAATCACAACCTAGTGTCTAATCATCACACTGCTCCACTGAATACTCAATCAGAGGTTCCCTCTACGTCAGTATGTCCAAAGTCAGGAAGGTGCCTCGGCCCCACTCGAGACATTTGTTCTGCCCTGATTGGTCTTAACAATATTGGTACCTTCATTCGTTAAGTAATCATTCAAAACTATGAATTAAATAACAATAAAACAAATCAAATTAAATTATGATTATCAAAAGTAATAGTAGTAATCTTCATGATTAACCAAAGCAACAATAAAAATCAACGGTCAATCGACTCATCATAACATTTCCTGACAATTATAAAAATTGTACCACGAAATGATATGAAATGTAAAGTAAGAAATGTGGTTTTAGAAGAAAACGTGTTTAAGGCTAAACACTCAACTTATGTCATCTTTATTCCTTCAATTAATACTAATATATTATATATCCCTATTATTTGAAGGTATTAAATAAATTAATAGTTTTATTCCGTGGTGTAGTCGATTGACTCGCCGTAGGAGTCACGTTGACACTGGGACCCGGAAAGTATCTGCAAAAAAAATTAATTATCTCTTTATTATACTATTAAAACTTAAGAAAATAGTTAATTTTATAAGGACTAAAATCCTGTCTTATATGTGTAGTATAAAGATGAAAATATATTTATAATACTAACTGCTTGACATGGTCATAACGCTGGGTCAGGTGACTGAATGTTGGTAACGCTTCAAGAGTGTACCTCGGGAGTGACAAGTACGGCGCACAAACACTGATCGCTGACTTACGCTGAAATATTATAAATCAATCAATCAAAATCATTTATTCACATAGGTAGCACAATGTACACTTATGAACGTCAAAAATAAATATACATTAAATGCTTCTAATTTTACATTTACCTACTAGTTCTCAAATCAGGGGCGTAGAGCGGAAGAGAAGAACTGGCAATAAACTCTTCGCCACTCTTTTTAATCGCCAAGTTTTTTTTTTTGCACAATGTTTGTAAGGAGCTGCAACTATTACCCCATGTTCCACATGACATCTTAAGTAATGAAAAGTTAATTAATAATAATAATAAAATAAATTAAAATCAAAGTTTTGTCCTCTATCAGCAGGAGGCATGGTGAAATTCCTATTTCTCCTGCACCGCATACACGGGTTAAAGTCCGGCCAGTCACCACAAGTAGTACCCGTTCACGAGTATGACGCATGGCCAGCCATGAGCCCCCTCGCCATATTTTACGTATGGATATTTATTTTTGTATATCATAAGCAAGCAATGAGCATTTCGTTTCGCAGGCGAAGCCACATTTTGGGTCGTAGAGGCAACGGGCTCATCACAGTGCAGCTTTATTGGTCTAGTCACTTGTGGTTTAAGTATAAGGCTCTCATGCCTGAGTTGTACGTTCAAATCACTGTTGTGCACTTAACATACGCATAATGTTAATACTCGGAACAAACGTAGGCTGCAATTTCCCCATACTAGACTATCTAATGAAAGTCATTATTTTTTGGGAAAAGGGATACTTTTCTTTAATAAAATCCCAGAGGCTCTTTTATCTCTGCCTTTTAATAAATTTAAGAAATGTTAAAGAATAGCTGTATAAAAAGGCTTAGTAGTTAACGATAATCTAGTTGATAAAAGGGCCTGGGACTAGTGCTAGATGGGCTACTTCTAATTAATTTGAGATATTTGTTTTAAAATAAATGTTGTTTGCCATAGTCATTTTGTGTGATAATTTGCTATTTTAAAAGAGTACTGAGAGTTTTTTACGCCGGCTTTTTCTCTCGACCTACACCCTCTGTCTTCTTTGCCGATGAGTAGGGATGTCTACCGATTCAAATTTAAAAATTTAATGACGTGGAATAAGTACTCGTAATACCTGTATCTTATATTCCATAATTAACATATTTAATTATTTTTATTTTTTATGATTTTGTTTCTATATTATGTGGACAATGTAAAAGCATAAGTAAAGTAACCGGCATGTGTTAGACTCAAAATCTTTCAAGCTTGTCATAAAAAAATATCAAATAAATGGACTCATATAGAGTAGTATCATCACTGAATTATTTTCTTTATTATAAAAAAATATAATAACACATAACATACCAATTGTTAATTAATTTATTGATTTTAATTGAGTAATACAAGGTCATATTTAAATTAATAATGAACAATTGGGATGGTAATTTATACTGTTCTTTTTTTTAGCGGAAAACGATTGTCAAATTTAATTATTACAAAAAAAAATCCTCCTATTAAACAACCAACGGTAAACACATACTAGTTATGAACCTTGTACAAATGGGCGAAGTTATATAAATTTTAGTATGAATAATATTTGATTTTAATTTGTTATTGTTAAACCTGTATTTTAGGGGATTTGATTACTAAAATAATACGTATAATTTATAGACTTAGTGAGTACAAATTTTTGCACTAATTATTAAATTGTACCAAACCATAGACTACACGAAATCCTCGTAGTATCAGGTAGATTTTACCGAATCCTGAGATATGTAACCTAACATTATATTTTAGTTAATAATTAGAACCACAACGATCATCTTATAGACTACAAGCCCTACACACACACTATTATTATTACACTTGGCTCACGTTTTAAAAGATTAATGCCAGTTGACAAAATGTTTCATTTATTTTAACATCCCTCCAACAACCGCCACCGAAGTAAACTCCTGTTTCAACAATTAATTAAATCAAGCGTGTGACAATTAAGCCAAAGAGAATCGTGTCCGCTATTTATAAATGTTTTAAAAATCAAATTAAAATAAATGTTTTGTAAATTACAATATAACCCATTTAAATTAAAAATCACTTACTTTGTCAACTGACGATTCCATCTCAAAGAGTTTCTTGTTGAGGTCATGTTTCAGTCCTCGCATTAGCACAAAATTCTTTTCCAAAATGTCTTCTAAGCCTAAAATATGGTGAAGTGTTTTATTAAATATTATAAGCTTTATCTTGCGGCTTTAGTCTGCTTATTGTATTGATTAATTTATATTAGTATATGGTATTTTTGTGTCTAGAGCCCATAACTCATCGGGATTCTATGGCGACGTCACTTTAAGTTCAAGACATTTTTTGTAATCGTAAATTAATAACGATATTATATGTAAAGAAGAGTGCAACTGCTAAGAAAAGCACTGTAGTACAGTGTTTAATATCAACACGATTTATCACTGTACCAATGTGTACACAAAACTTTTATTCAGTTTTTTTTTAATTTGTAGTGATAGAAATGTTGCGCATAACCGAAACATATTTTTTACCTGCATTAGCGATGAGTTGGTCTAAATCATATGTTGTGTGTAAGTGCGGCTGCAACAGATGTATGTCCGTTTCAGATGGACTGTGTCTCGAGCGGGGAGACAACGAAATCGACTGGGTTTTGCTGCCTACAAAAATAATAAATTTACCATTCTGTGTATGTAATTGTGTTTTGGGTAATTCTATTTAATTTTCTTTAGATTTTTATATAGGTAGATATATTTATATTAAAAATAATTTTAATAAAGCAAATAGCACCCAAAGTTCCAATAATAATAATAACTTTATTCATGACAAATAGGTTGTGACAATATTCATAAATCGCTAGTCGCCACACTTGGGAGTTCCTGTGTTGTGGGTAACTAGATAACAATAATTAGTCTGTGGTACATGGTATATGTTTAAAACAGCTTTTTGTGAAAAAGTAGGTTTAGTGTTACAACTAATCAAACACAAGTCTTAAGACATTCAATATTTGTGAATGTGTGATTGTGTGAATAGGTGTGTCTGCGCATGTATTTGAGAGTGTAGCTAAGAGTTGTTATTAGCGTGCGCTGTGTCTGTGTTAGTTTTTCACACCTCAGAGTCATGCCAAGATACGTAGTAAGGTCTCTGAAGATTAGAAATCCAATTCAGCTATCGTAATTTTAATGTGATTTGTGAGTTCGTATCTGGATAGTTAATCCAAATATAAAGAGAATACAAAGAATTGTAATTTATTAAAAAATACTATTTGCAACAAATTCTTTTTAGCCTAATATTTACCAGTATCCATGTCAAGGTCCCAGGCTGATGGTCGTCGTCCTTGGGCCATTCCGGCAGCTGGACGCAATGGTGAAGCATCGCTGTCACGCATTCGTAATGTATATACATAGTCGTTACACGTTATAAGGATCTCGCAACGTTCTGACTCGGCACTGAGAAGAAAATATTAAATTAATTTTGGTTAGATCTATAAATAAATAGTATGAACAATATTCAAAAAGGAATGGAAAGTTGCATTACAAGTAGGTTTTTCCCTCACTAGTTCATCGCTAGCATCAGATATCTTATGCGCATAAACCTGAACTACTAGAGTGTTGTACCAGCCCAATTAAGATCTTGATGACATTTTAGTAAAGATGATAAAAATAATTTATTAATTAACAGGGCACACGTAAAAAGTCTAAAATCCTCAGTCAACAACAGGAAATTAAATAAGACAATAGAACATCTGTAATTGACACTAATGATACCTTTTATCAATTTCCTCGTGACTATCAGGTTCCAACAAGATGAGACCTCCAGTTGAACCTTCGTACACGCTGGATCCGCGCCGTGATCTATCAATACCTTCTGAGATATGCTTTGAATTATTTCTACGTGGAGGTCCTGAAATATTATAGGTATTATAATATTAATAAGATTACTTAATCTACAAACAAAGATTTTTCTTTTTCAGATTTATCGGGTTATTATTTGCCCTAACAGTTATATGTATACTGATTATCAATATGTATGTTTTGTTTTCACGTGGTTGACTTTTCTTGTAAAATAACAGCTATACATAACGACTACTACAGACACCTTAGCATAAAGCATATATTAGACGGCTCATTGGTCTAGTGGTTAGTACCCCTGACTGCGGATCCATGGGTCCCGGGTTCGATCCCCGGCTGAGACAAACATCGATGTGATGAGCATTTGGTGTTGTGCTTAGGTCTTGGGTGTTTAAATATGTCTATCTAAAATATATATGTATATCCGTTGCCTAGTACCCATAACACAAGCTTCACCAGCTTAGCATGGGACTAGGTCAATTGGTGTGAATTGTCCAATCTAAAAAAAAAAATATATATATATATACGATATCGTAAGTAAACATTGCTTACTTTTAAATTTATTACTTGCGATTAAGAAAAAGACGCTGAAACATCGAACTGATATTACGAAACGAATTAATAGAATGCCTAGTAATTTATTTAATAGGAGAAAGAAGGATTTACCTAAGTGAATACAAGAAGTTCCAAACTCCACCTTCTTTCCAAGTACTCCCAGAAAGGGAAATTTTAATTTAATCGACTGGAGTAAACACTCCTCGTACAAATCCCAGATGTGAACCATCTGAAATTTATTTATGATCAATTAATGAATATAATCTAATTAAACAAAAACAATTTTAAATAGTTTGGTCCCTGTGGCAGTGTACCTTTAACGCTGGCAGCAAAATTATTTTTTACTGCCAGCTTAAGAACTGATTAAGAAAATTAAACAATAAAAATTATATTCCGATATAATAAATACATTTTAAATCTACGTCTAAAGATGTTTATAACTCGGAAAATAGCATCAAAAATACCTGTCATGCAAAATTGCTGGAGATTGACTTGGTGATTAGAAAATAAAAAAACAATTGATTTTTTGTTTAGAGACAACTCTAAACTACTATTGTGTTATGCAACATTTAAACGTTTACTATAACTATTATGCAAATCAGTAGCAATTTCAAGTTACAATCTGCATGGACTTAGCGACGCAAGTGGTCGTGGCACACAGAATACTTACACAGTTTTTATAATATGCAATGACGATTTTATCGAAATCAACAATCATAACATCAATAACGGGTACAGGCGCTCCCCCCGGCGTCAGTTTTGCAAATGGGACACGCTGTCCATAAGTCCAGAGACGGACCAGGCCGTCCTTACTGCCCGTCGCAAGTAGACGTAACGCTGATACGTTGTGGAAACATGAAACACCCTGACAATGTTTAAAAAAGTTTAAGTAATTGAAGCATTTGCAGATCCATACATTACTCTTTGAGTAGTTTGTGTGCGCTATTTTATTTGTCTTAAAACGTTTTTCCTTGTTAATCTTCTATAATTATACTATTTCGGGTATATTTATTACAGGTACAGACCGCGGATATCCACCGATTAATGAATGAATGAAATTATTTAGTTTGTAAAAAGAGGTGCAATTAGAAATTCTTATAAATTACTCTTGTTAGTGTAAATTAACAATCGCACTTACCCTATGTACGCTAATTTCATAGTCGTCTAGTTTTCCATTAAGATGAGTCAGCCGTAACGCGATTTCATGATGTGAACATGAAACTGCGACGTCCGGCCGCGCGTAAGTCACTCCGCGAACTGACCGGCAGTGCGCCCGAATTGTGCGGGTAGAACAATATGTGCTATGGGGTGGGGAAGTCAGCTCCTAAACATGTTAAAAAATTACGTGAACTTGTTGAATTTAGCTGATTCATATAACTTCATCTCCGTAGTTCAGTTAACAAAATTTGTGTGTCACAAATAGTAGGAGCGAGAGGACGGCTTCAAGTCGTAACAAAGATATTTTATTCTAGCTGACATAATAATGACTTCCAACGATACTAATTGGCATCTTTGGTTTAGGATAAATTTATACCATCCAGAAGTAATAGTTGATCGTATCGGGATGTTTGATATGCAGTAGTGAGACCCGAGGCTGCAAGAATCTCAAGGTTGTAAGGTCTCCACGCTCCGTTCCCACTAAGAGCTCCGAACTCTCAGCTTCACCCATTGGACAGTATGCTAGGCACTGAAAATATTACATATTATATTACTTAAATGTAGAGCCGTAATGTGTAAGAGGTGTTGTTAATTTTGAATAAGTTCATTCATATAGACTATACATCGTCATTACGTATTTTCTGAGCGTAAACTTGCATCACAATACTACTAATTTACGATTGGTGACAATTGCTTGGTAGGTAATTGTACACAATATTGTATACAATTTATGAATAACCTACATATTAATAATAATAATAATAAATTGATAAATGGAAAATTAAAACAAATTCACAATATTTGATCCCGTGGCAGTGTACCTTTAATGCTGGCAGCATTTGCTCGCTGTATTGCGATACTCATTTGTTGAGCGAGGAAAGCACCAGCTCTGGGGTGACCGATACTATCTACCAGGTGCCAGCTTAAATCATTAATTAGCACCTGTGCACTTGAACCTCACGGCACACAAGTAGCATTCCATACCAAAGCCCTTCCAAATATGTGTTGGAAATAAATGTTTTTCTTTATTATTAATCACCGCCTTAGCTGACCCGCCGAACTTTGTACCGCTAAAGGTACCGCCCAAGAGTCAATGAATTTCGTGTTACAGGTTAGCTTAACTTCATTTATGGTTTTATAAAAGTAATTTATGAATACATATACATATAATTAATATTATGTGCCTTAATTTATGGTATATTTAAGTAATTTGGTACAATTTCGTTTCTATTTTTTACATTACTCAAAATATTCTACATTTTTTAAATCTAAAATACGCCATTATTCGAATATTGTGGAT
Source organism: Pieris macdunnoughi (assembly GCA_905332375.1). Classification (NCBI taxonomy): domain Eukaryota; kingdom Metazoa; phylum Arthropoda; class Insecta; order Lepidoptera; family Pieridae; genus Pieris; species Pieris macdunnoughi. The sequence continues at coordinate 7,487,657 of CAJOBZ010000003.1, read as the reverse complement.
AAAACCTTTATTTAAGGTTTAGCGAGTTTACCGTATCTACGAAATGAACATTTAAAGTGTCAAACATTACGAAACCTATGAGGTCTGAAATCCTGAACTTTAAATACTTAAGCATTTTCCATCTACATTTAGTACCTTTAGTATAACTAGCTAGTATTTACTGACCGTTGGTATATTCGGCATTCCAGTGACGCAGTACAATGGAGCGTGAGCTGGACCAGACACGTCATACACTGTTAAGCTACGATCTGATGCCGACACTGCCATACAACATACGTCCTGGAATAATATTTATAACTATAACTAAATAAATAAAAAAACTAAAACTTTATAACTAATCTATATATGAAAAAAATGGGTCGCGGAATCTCTCTGAGTTGGCTTCAAAAGATCCAAAATTTGTGTAGAATTATTACATATGTATACCTATAGCTCTGAAAAAAACAATTTTACTATAAATTTAACTTACACTCATAAAGACAGCATCGGTGATCCAACAATTCTTCACGCGACTTCGAACGCCCCTTCGGTGGTAGAAAACCTAAAGCAACAATATAATGTCGGGTCAATATGATGTTAAGCTTTTGTTTAGATATGGTCAAGATATATCTAAACAAAAGCTCACCAAAATATCACCATAGGTGTGCAAAATATTTAATGTTTCCACAGAATAAGTCTAAATAGTTTCATACAAAAATATAATTTTTCGCGTTTCTAAATTTAGTGAACCGAATCGATTCAAATTTTCACGAAATTTAATGGCAATGATCGCTACGATCCAAAGAGTATCATCTATTTCGATCCAATCGGTCGGTAAAACTCTCAGCAATATTGATTACTAGTCTTAACTAGTCGTAAATAAAAGCACGAAGCAATTTTTTTTGAAGTTATACTTCTTTAGGCGCGTTATGAAAAATTTATGAGAGTGAAATTTTACAATGCGCGCGTTTTCATCTTATCGCTGTGAAACATCAAAAACTGGAGGTGGAACAAAGCCAAACTATTTTTAATATTGCCAAAGAAGTATAACTTCTTACGCGCGTACATAAGTACACGGACCCTTTTTTTTCTTTTTACAATAATAATCCAACGAGATTCCGGAAACCCACATTTTGAAAAATCTCACGACATCTTACCGGGGGAAAGGAGGGACAAAACATTTAAAAAAACACCTCACTTAATTTATAGACGCCCCCTAACCACGTGGACCCTTTATGAACCCTTTAAAAAAAGGGTGGATTTCTCCAAATCCGTCATCGTCTCCGCAGACAAGTCAGCTTCTGCTTATTACCAACATACCAACGTGTGTTTACCAAGATAATAATTATGTATTTTACCTGAGCAATTCATACTTTGTCAAACTAATGGGGGACCTACAGAATAGATACTGAGTTTCACTGACTTATAGCATTGGTTAAATTAAATTAACTTTTTAAATTTTTTTATCGGTTTCCTATATGTACATTTTTTATCGCTTTTCCTATAAATTTTGATGCACTTAATTCAAATCGATCTATCAGCTTTTATTTTTCTTACACAGCTTTTGTATTTCAAGTGAGGGTAGGCGTAAATTTACGAATCATCATCATACATACATCAGTTCAAATAAAATTATTGCGATGTCTACATCAAGAAGACGTTGCTTAAACAACCCGCGTTTTTACGTTATTTGTGGTAAATTTGTTTTTAAAAATGAAAAACGTCATATACCGACAACTTTAAAGTACAAGTGTGAAATATGGACAAGCCGTGGGGGTCTAAAACTATTTGTCAAACTTGTGTTGTTGGTTTGTGATACTGAAAAAAAAGAACATCTGCAGCAGCTTCTTGCCAAATCGAAACAAATGGAATAAAAGACGAGATAGATATAAAAATCCTGATTTTATACGCCCAATGCCCCAAGAACTTTTTAACCAAAATGAGTTAAATGACCTGCTCATAGAGACATTAATTTGACAAAAGCCCGAGTTACTCGCCTTTAAGAAAAAATAAAATATTAGCCAATGCTAAAATCACGATATACCGCAAGCGCGAAAAGGATTTCTTAAAATATTTTTTAAAAGTAAGTAACTTAGTGTTTTGTCAAGATGTGAGAACTTTATTGAATAACGTAAGCTTACAAAATAAGTCCCTGATAAACAGAATATAAAACATTCCCGTTAACAGAGATCATATTGTTATGCCACTCTTGCACATAAATCTTGGAATAATTAAAGAATTCATTAGGCGCAAGATATAAATGGTGATTGTTCTGAGTATATTGCACACTGATTTCTAAACTACAGAAAAATAAAATTCAACAAATTTTGTTGTCTATTAAAACAATGAATAAAACAGAGTCCAAGACATAGTAATCTGTGGAAGTAATGAAAAACTTTCTTGGTAAAATACTAAATCACCAAGACTTAGTTCAACAAATCCTTTCATCTCTGAAAGATCTTGGTTGGAGTATCAGCGTAAAACTTCAATATTTATATTCTCATTTGGACCATTATCCTGAAAACAGCAGCCATTGTACCATGAAGGAACGATAAACGGGCATATGGAACGTACATATGATGGCAGATTACTGCTAGAGTTTAAAACGAGACCTACCAGAAGCATTCCATTCAAGAAAATCATTAAAAAGATAATTTAGATGTCTTTGTAACATAACTTTTATTCATTTAATAAAACACTATTTTGACCGATTAATTATGTATTATTATAAATTTAAAATTATGTTAAATAGTTGTATTTTAGACGTCTTTCTAAAATTAAACTTTTTTTTAAAGAATTTTTTTTTAAAAATCAAAAATTACATATGTACGCCATATCTCAGAAGCTAAAGCTGGTAAATGAAAATGTTTTTTTTAGAGTCAGGATGTCAAATGTCTACATAAATGTAACTTTACCTTCTGGAAAAAAACTTTGCAACTATGTGTAATTTTTGCGAGTAAAAATAAAGCATAATCTATGATTTATTTAATTTTCAGAGAAATACTTCTAGTTAATTTTAAAGTGACCTCATATGACTTGAGTAACGTGAGATCCCCAGAATATATTCCCACTCGGCCTCCACGGGACACCACCACATAGGAGAACGAATCCTCTGTCTCCACACTCACGAGACGCACTATGGTTTCTCTCTGGAATTGTATATAGCATAATTAACTCATACGAATTGTTCCTTTTTTATTTCTTAATGAGAATTAAATAATTGCTTTATTAAAACACTATTGAGATTGAATTAGGTTGATAAAAAAAAAAAAAAAAATCAAACCGGCAAAAAAAAATCAAAGACAATACTAAATAATTGCTTTGTTGAATAAATGTAAAATTGATTTGCACATAACCTACCTTACAATGCTCGAATTTAAGCGCCCCTGCATCTTTGACAGGCTTCCAAGTGTCAAGTCTTGAGGCAGTGGCTCGAGCCCCGCTCGCTACCAACCGAGTAACCAACTGAGACCACGATACACGGCCTGTATGAAAGCGGTCAATGGCGCGGTATAGACTCTCAGTATGAGGTCGGTACTTTGGCTTACCTGGAGGCATTTTTAAAAGTAGACTCAAACCAGAACTAAATTAATTTTATACTCTTAACCAATAAAATAATAAAAAATTTAAAATCAAACCAAATTTAAAAAGTTTGGTCGCTCTGGATAAGTAGGTACCTGATAATAATGGCAGCATTTCCTCGATACTTATTTGTTGAGGAAGGAATGCACCAGCTCTGAGGTCACCGGTATTATCTACTAGGCGTCAACTTAATGTTTAATTAGCGCCTGTGCACTTGTAGGTACTCCACGGCCCAAGAGTACTCCAAACGGAACAAAATTAAAGAAGAGAAGGAAAGACTTATTATTCGATTATTCTTATTATAACGGGTAGGAGGCTCACCTGATGTTAAGTGAAACCGCCACCCATGGACACCAACATTGCGAGAGGACTCGCAAGTGCGTTGCCGGCCTTTTTGGAAGTAGTACGCACTTTTCATGAAGGACTCTAAGTCAAATTGGTACGGAAATACTTCAGTGGGCAGATGGTTCCACAAGGGGGTGGTGGAAATACTGCCTTAAGAAACGCTCAGTTGTGGACGGACGTCGAGGTGATTGTCGTATTCTTCCTTGACGTCCGATGATGACGGAATCTATTATAAATAGTTAAATAAACTTGACTGTAAATATTTATTGGCTTACTATAACACTAGCCAAATCTAACTCTAAAACATAAACAAACCACAAAACTAAATCCAAACTAATTATGTCTATTTTCATGTTTGCGTCACAAAAAAAGAAAAATAACTTACCCAATATATTATTAAGCGCAGAGACAAAACCAGTTTCATTCAAGTAAAGATGCTCCGTATCAATTGGAACACTTTCGGCAAACTCTATTCCTTCCTCTGCAGCTGCTGCTCGCATCACATCTTCTACCTTTCTGAAAATGTAAAAAATATACAGTCATATTATTTAAAATTAAGTAAACAAAACGCTTATACCTAGCATTTACACATCCCCGGAAAAGGAAACTTTCAATTTTATATTTTATTTAGCCAAAATTTAATACGTATAATAAAACTGTAAATGAACAGAAATTAAATTTTCTATATTTGTTTTAAAATAAGTGTTGTTTGATGATTTTGCTATTATAAAAGAGTACCGAGAGTTTTTTACGCCGGCTTTTTCTCTCGGCCTACACCCTCTGTCTTCTTTCCGATGAGTAGGGATGCCTACAGTTTCAAATTTAATGACGTGGAATAAGTGATCTGTCTGTGACCTGTATCTTATGTTCCATAAAAACTTATTTTTCTTTTTAATTGAAGAAGAAATAAATTTTTACAATAAACGTACTTATCAAGATCCTTCGCTTTCTTCTCTCTGGCTCTCTTAAAACATTTTCTCAGCTTGCCTAGAACAGCTGGAGTCAATTTCTTCATCAGCTCCGTTGACACGTAATCGTCATCATCATCACTGGCAAAAATTATATATTCATATAAATAAACACCAATCAAAAATAAATTATAATATTCTTAATTCTCTCTAAATATAAGATCTAATTTTAAAGAAAAAACTTATACATATACTATTACATTTACTATTGTTCCTAAATCAAGTTCGTAGATGGGACGAGAATAAATGGCAAGTAACTCTCCGCTCCCTCTCTCTCTTTTAAAAATCAAACAGAACTATTTTTAATAGCATGAAAAAACAAATGCTTAAGGAATAACCTATTTGATGGCGTCTCTCCTACTCGGTAGACCTGTCATTAAGGCCAATAATAACACTTGGTTATTATAAAAACTCTTAACAACTCTTAAATGTTTATACGAGATTGTTACATTATCATAATTATACATATTAACACAATTTTTGTATTTCACGACATCTTATATACCTATAGATGGCGTGGGTGCATGGCAAGATAACTTAGAACATGTAGGCAAGAATAGGCTGGGGATTGGGGATATTTATAACCCCAGAAGAGTAACGATTAGGATATTCGTAATTGAATTTAAGCAAGAATAAAAACAATAAGTGCATATCGGTTGTAGGTCGAATATTAAATTTTTTATAAGTTCACTCTCACCTCGATAAACTTTCTTCTGACACACTTTTAATTGAGTAGCTCCTTTCAAATATATCTGCACACTCTTCGTTTAAGGACTTTTGCGATTTTATGGACATTTTAAGGAATAAAATGAAATTAACTCACTCGATAATGGTTAGAATATAAAATGAGCCTTGTAGGCAAGTGCGTGTAGCTTTATCAATAAATTTATTGCAGTGACATAGCAACGCCATTATGAGCTTTCTATCTTGGGCCTACCAAATTGCATTTCAATAATAAGTTTTCCTTTTTAGAATATATTTTTAACTTTATGAGAATCAAACGCTCATTAAAATCTAGAAAACGAATAAAAAAGTACAAAAGATCTTATCAGTGCCATCTGCTATAATTATGTAAAAGTATACAAAGTTGAATTACATTATAATTATAAAAGTCTTTTATTTCACCACTAGATATCACAAAAATAAATTATTTTTATTACTTTGTTAAAATAGTTTTTATTAAAAAACAGTGTTTATGATATCTTTGCATGATACTTTAGTCTTAAATGGAAGGAATTGGCGAGTTGGTTTCATGATTATATCGATATTAGTTATTTTTCATTCGTGTGAATTTGTCGCATTTCTTTGTAATAGTTTTGCTAACTGTCAATAGATGTCGTTAGTCGTATACTTAAGTAGGTTACATTATAGCAATTTCAATATGTTTAGTATATGTAGTAAATATTGTCTGGATAAACTTATATTGAAATATTATTAAAAAACAATTATAAGAAAGCATGCACATATGATCAATTTTGTTACGAAGACTCTCGGGTTATTTAGAACCAACAGATGGCGCCAAACGCTTCTATCGTTATAAATACATTAGGTAATGCTTTCACTGTGTTTCTATTATATGTATAAAAACAAGAAGGGATAAATGAAACACCAATAAACATTTACTATCGTACTATGTACTATTGTATGATATTTATTAATACTTAACTAAATTTTACATTACGCACTTTCTTTCGAATATTTATAACAACCATTCAGTCACTTTATACATAATACATTTTAATAGATAGTATAATCTAAAATTCCTAATATAATTATTGTTATTTGGTAGAAATGTATACAATACACTACTGTGATGGTATATGGCATTTTATTTTTGCGTGCAAGCATCGATAGTATAGGTGTTATATTTTTTTAAACGTCGAGGATTTAGAGACGATTTCCAACTCATGCTCAAGTCTCACAACCATACTCAGAGTCGTTCATTGTTTTAGCGGTTACTTAATGTATTCAGTAGAAGAAATAAGCGCAAAAAAAGTTCGCTGCATATGTATATATGTTTCTATGCGACATTAAATCAAGACTGATTTAATTAGTAGACACTGATAAGATATTATATAATGTCAATCTAACGTTTAATTAAACGAACATCTCTGATAATTAAGTTATGATTTCAGTTTTTCAACTTTCTATCTATGATATTATTGTTATGGTAATTAAATACACTTCGTTGGCACTTGTATCGAAATTTTACCCCATATCAAAAGGATATTCTTAAATAAAAAACACATAATTCTATTGAGTTTCATGAACATTTATTGATGAACTATAAAATGCGATCTTTCACAAATATCTTCAATGAATCTATTACAATAACACTACATTGGAATGTATTAGACCTACTTCGCTCCTCCATACATAATGTACCAATGTCAGATTAAATAAGATTTGGTGTTATTTGTATAAAACCGCCGCTTTGACTGTTTTATACCGCACACATGCAAAATCAATAACAAAATTACGTAGCATGCCTAAAACCCGCGGATCTCTTGTGGTGCATTTCATTTTCATCCTATTCCGCGAAGAAAAATATTATATAAGTTTATATAACTATTGATTACATTTGGCATTTGCGGATATGTACCTTTAATCTAAAGAATTGTATACATTATGTATGTAGACGCTAAAGGCGTAATCAACCGCCGTCTACCTTATCATAAACCTTAATATATCTATCACTATGTTATTATTGTACGAACGCGTATACATGTATTATTAGACTCACATTAACATATAGACCAATGATTGCTTCGGCCATTACTTTAATGAGAACTTTAAGATATTTTGGCAAATATGATGGACATTTTCGTTAAGATTTCTTAATTTTCAGTTCTGTATTTCAAACTGTCAAGATAATCTACAATTCTTCGAGAAATATGTACAAGTACATAAAAAGAATTTAAACGACAATGTTACGTTTAACATTTTTAATGCTGTACGGCGTCAACTGATGACAGTCGAATTATGTAAATAATGTAATTAATTTTCGTTCAAATTGTAGAAAGTATACTTAAAATAAAATATGTACACGTATAAAAAAGGAACATAATTATAAACTTACAAAATAAATTATGAAGTAAATAATATATTAAACAATATAAGTTTAACAGACCAACATTTACAAAGAAAAAATGTATAAAATTATTAATTTACTTACAATAAATTGAGAGATTCACTTGCTTTTTATGTTCTGGCAGACAAATAAGAAATATGACGACAAAATCTACAACCGGTCTTTAAATCCAAATCCCAATCGTTACATATAAATGCGCATTTGATAACTTTTTTTCCCGTAGGCTGTTACGATAGGTTTTTGGATCGTCGAACTCCGAGAAACATTAAACTTGGTAGCGACCAATTGTGGTAATTTGTATTACGGATAATCACCAATATTCACTTGCTTTGTCTGAAAACAGTTGAGGTGTCTATCCTTACCTGATATCGGATATATAGTCTCTGTATTTAATTGATAGACCCTAATCTTTTTGTTTGTTGATTAGGTACCTACTATTATTAGATTCAATCAAAACCAATATGTTACGAAATAATACCTTAAAATTGGGATAACATTATAAAATTATAATAATTTGCGTAGGCTTATCTGCTATACGATTAGTAGACAGGGCTATGCGCGTCATAGTTGAGTTGGAGATAGGGCGGGATAGCAGCAGAAAGTTCCGAGGCGCGTCGGCGTAGGGCGGCGATGCTGTGACCGCGCCATACTTCCTCTTCCGGATGTTCACCGCCATTACCTTGACATGAATAAAATTAATGAAGTATGTACACATGACTTCGAATAAGCTAAGTATTAATAAAAAAAACTTGACTTTGCTACCTACCAAAACAAATGAAAACATGGACATGGGACAACAAGGATTTCATTTAAATAATGCTTAACCTAGAACCGTCTTACGTTCTTTTATAAAACATTTACTAAAGAAAAGAAGTTATTACGTCTCTTTCCTTTCTCTTTGTCATCCTACAAAAATGTATTTCTAATCTTTCTCCATTCAATCTCCACTTGTCATGCACTAATATTCTAAATAGATTATTTATTCTATGTATATTTTATTAATTCAATCTATTTCGTATACGTTAATTTTTGCCCTGACGTTACAGCTGACGTAGCAATGGCGCTGGTATTAGCTGCTCATTATATGTCACAGAGTACGTTAATTAACAACGTCAAAGTCTTATCAGTTTATAACCGTTAATACTTTTGGTTTATAAGATTATACAATATCACTAGATCTACAAATTAACGGACTATTTGATAGTCTACAGTAATAAGATAGTCATAGTCATTAATAATACTAGTATGTATGGAGTGTTTGAATGTTTGTCTCACCGGAAGCTGCGGGCGAGCCGCTAGACCCACAGTGTGGCTGTGGCGGTGTAGGGGAGCCTTCCAGAGCGCTTTGCTGGTTGATGTTGTTGCAGTACGACATCATTGTGTCACCTATGAAATTGTGTTGATGATAAATAAAAGTAACACCTAAATACAGACACAGTATAAAGCTATATAGAACTTGAAAACTCGAATGATATCAAAGGATAACTTGATTTTAGTACAATATAGTAATTTGTTATAAAAATATTTAGAAAAATACTTCAAATTCTTCTTTACACATTGTAATTATGATATTTGGTTTCTTACCCATATGTATTTATTGCTTGGAAGTCCCAAGCATAGGATTATATAAATATTTGTAATTATTGAAACTGGGCAGCACTAAAACAAATTTAATAAGTTGGTCCCTGTAGCAGCATGTTCTCGCTGTGTTGCGATGCTTACGCGCCAAGCGAGGAATACATTTAACTTAATTAAGATTTAGAATACTTACCCAGTGAATTTAACGGATAGTGTGTCTGATAGGGCTGTGAGCCTACGGAGTTGATGGGGTTAAGATCCGCCGCCAGCTGGGGCAGACCGCCCGAACCGAACCCGCCCATCGATACGCCGCCCTGTGAAAGCTGACCTAGACCTGCAACATAATCAAATAAAGCTAGCGCATTTTCACAAACTTGTGTTCAATAACGTTGTGCCATTGGCTTAGTAAATTGGCGCCAAACTAGACTTTTCGTATTGGTACTAGAACAGTGCAGTATAGGATTTTTATAATTTTCAGAGCAGTCTTTGAAAAAAAACAGGTTACGTAGCAGTGGCGTAACTATACCATCTGAGGCCCGTGGCAAATTCTTTTGATGGGGCCCTATCAGTAAAAATCGTCACGTTGTATTCAGTCTAATTTTAATAAACTTTGAGATTTTCAGAGTAATCAATTACGCGTTGTATATGTCCCACTAATGGCCATAGGCCTCCTCTTTTAGGCGAGAGGGAATGTTCTGTAGTTCCCACAGTAGCCCAATGCGTATTGGACTAGTAGGAGACTTCACATCCATAGAACATCATATCTCTTGGGCAGGGGCCCTCTTGCGTCTTGCGAATTTATTGTTACGCCACTGTTACGTAGAAAAGTTTACTACTAGCCTCTGCTTTATAAAGTTCAAAATAACCCCAAACATCTGCATTTTCTATGTGTTATTTAAATGATTGAAATTAGTCTACACTGACCAGGTGGCATACTCCAGGCCCGGTCCGCGAAAACTCCGGGTGAGCAAACGTCTCCAGCCCCAAACGGGGGAAGACCGTGGGAAGGGAGCAGGGACCCAGGGGATCTAAACACATTGGTGCTCTTCTTACGTTTTTTCCACTTCGCTCGCCGGTTTTGGAACCAAACCTGAAACAAATTCAATTGTGAGGGTACTTGCAAAATACTTTGGGACAGGGAATATAGAAAATTAAGTTGGTTTTAACTAAACATATGTCCATGAACGTTTATCGTGACCCTTCAGTGCGGAATAAAGCCACCGCTGGGTTATAGCTGGTAGTGCACACCAGCACACACATCCCACATCATCACACACGAAGTCGCGCCGCGGGGTATGCATACGGCATTTATATAAAATAAGTTATGGCAAGTTTAAAAATCCCCCTACTTTCATTTTTTTTATGTTACAGGGGGCAAACGGAGAGTAGGCTCATCTGATGTCTATGGGCGGTGAACCACCACTCACATGGCCTTAGTTGTTACAAAATTATATTATTTATATATAACAACATAATTTTAATGTAATATAATGGAATCTGTGGCCAAACTATCACCGCATAATGGTCTTAAGTCAACATTACGTTGTCCGGCGGCAGGACATTAATCACTGCACCCTCGCATCGCAAATCTCAGCTAAACCCCAAAATCACTTGTAAATCGCGTGTCATTTGTAAAGGAAACGATTTCATATTCTTGAACCTTAATTTTGGTATATATATACAAAAGTAAACCAATTTTTTGCTTGTATTTTTTTGGTATTTTTTTATATTCGGAATTATTATTTGTTATCGATTTTTTTTTTCATTTATACGATACATAAAGGTTTGTCTCACAGCTGAGTTCACTGAAAAACAGATCTATGATTATACTAAACTGCCTTATACTGAGTAGTTATCTAAATAAATAATTAATGTATTTCCATCTGTTTTTTAATTTTTTCATTTAACTGATATTCAGACTTGTTTTAGAAGGAAATTTATTTATTCATAACTTATAGGTCAATTTTTATTTTTTATCATTATGCCCTTTAAAATAATACTGTTTTTAAGCTTATAATCATATATATCCCGACACAACAAGCCTGTAAGAATACCTATCAAAATTTTAATCCACCTGCCGCAATGACAACGTATTAAAAATGCATCAGTAAGTGCGAGGGAGATAGAACTACTCATTTTCCGACTGTCAAATGCAGGTTATAACGCGTTGGAGAGAGAGGTGTATAATGACAAGGACAGCCGTATTAATTTGGTAGTGTCGGGGAAAATTATTTATTGCGACTTTGTACGTTCCACGCGAGCGAGATAACAAGCGTTTGGATTTTTTACTCGAAATATTAAAACTATTTTTGCTTAATTTTCTGAAAACCGTTTTTGTAATGTACCTACAGTTGTATATTTAGGTGAGATACAGATGATTAATAATACAAAATACTGAACTAACCCAAAATATTTATGTTTGAACTCCGTAATATTACAAATGAAAGCAAGTAACATACAAAGCTTATAGCTAACAAGCTATAAGCTTTGTATGTTAGGCGATCACTTCCAGGCAACCCTAGTAAGGAAAATAACTAAAAAGAAGAAATACTAATTACTAATAAAATATGTGTGTAAATACGAATTGTGGCCGTACAATTCTTTATAAGCGTAAGAAACTTGAATTTCAGTTTCTAAAGAATATCTTTATTATACGCACATTTAGATAACTTCTATAAGAGTTTTTGGACGAACAGAAGTAATGTAAAGTGTACTATCTAGTCCCCCAGAATGTCCGAGGTCCCGAGAGGCTGATCCGCAATATCCCGGAATCAATAAGACTGATGACTGACGATTTGCCAATCCCACATCGTTTGTCAGTGTCGATACTTTCAACTGACCTCGGTTTAACTTTGGAATTACTTACATCTGTAAAGAGAAGTTACCATAGACTATAATAATATTTTTTCAGAATACCTACATACTATTAAATTTATGTAGATGTGACATATAATGTGATATTCTGAGACTATGGCCCTGTGTCTTTATCAACTTAAATATGCGTTTTATAATAATATTATTACCTTAATTATTTCAGATTATATCCATATGTAGTTTTAGTTAGAGTTAGTTAGTAATGGTTAGTAATCGCTTTTATTTTCATAAGTTACGCCA